>CP136068.1:188304361-188652398 GCA_032622095.1 Siphonodentalium dalli | reverse complement strand
CGGATAAACGGTTAAACAATACCCGTATGGTTATAGAATGGACACCCATGTTTTATTATAGAGTATTGGTACATTAGTACAATGGATGCATAATTCCAAAATAAAACACAGAAACAAAACTGAAAAATAGGTCCTCAAAATATTGACCCCGACGTGATTTGAACACGCAACCTTCTGATCTGGAGTCAGACGCGCTACCGTTGCGCCACGGAGTCGGACGATAGTTAGTGACTTCAATCTAAATTTGAATCCCGTCAGCTCCGATGCTAAATGCATCAATTAATCTAACGAGATTGTATTGTCCATATATTGTGTATGTTGATAAAGAGTAATTTTCTGGGCTGTGATTTAAATCAGAGATAATGCAGGAACTGCCGACTCAGTTGTTAAATATACATACATGTATATATCTGATCCGGCCAATATAACAGGGTTTACAGCATGAATCCACAAAAATACACGCAATTCCAGGTAATTCGTCCAAAGTTCGGAGCCCCGTTTTGTTGAGTTTTCATATTCAGCAGATCAAAGGTCATTTTGGCATATAAACAGAGTCAACCTGTGGTCCATAGTAATTTACGTCCTTCAGTTTGGATGCAAAGAAATCTCAGATAATTATTATATCTGTTAGCTATGGACAGGTCCGGTGGTGTAGTGGTTATCACGTCTGCTTTACACGCAGAAGGTCGCGAGTTCGATCCTCGCCCGGACCTGATAATCATTTTTGTCTTACTTTTGTTGAAGTGACTGTATTGATTGTTGCCAATGCCACATGTTATCTTGCGGTATATTGGTCTCATCCTTCACACCCGTCGTCTCACTTAAAGTAACCAGCATGCAGAGAGAAACTGCGAGTAGGCCTATAGTTTAAATGTAAAATTAGTTGGGTTTTTTCCCATCCTCGTTTCCCGATGACTGTGTACATAATTATGTGATGACGTGGCTGCCTGGCTAGCTCAGTCGGTAGAGCACGAGACTCTTAATCTCGGGGTCGTGGGTTCGAGCCCCACGTTGGGCGATCTTACTTTTCAATTTTAGGCTTTTTGTTGCATATTTCGCGTCTTTTTATTGTCGGCAGCAAACCACATATTTGTTTGTGAAGACAATCTGGTGCATCGTATTATTTTCATCGTATTATCATTTCAGACCAAAAGTGCAAAAAATACGTCATCCCAGGTGGGGATCGAACCCACGGCCTCTGGATTAGAAGTCCAGCGCTCTATCCACTGAGCTACTGGGACTGTGCAAAATGTTTTGACTCATTGCATTGTATTCAATCAAGGAACAAACAGGAATGTCTACATATCCCCGTCATTAAAATATTGATCAGCATATTAAATGTGATGTAATGGATCTTCTAATGGATCTTCATAGCGTGTGCACAAAACTATTTTTCAAGCACCAAAGACAAATAAAAGTATAGTCTCCCCGGCGGGGAATTGAACCCCGGTCTCCCGCGTGACAGGCGGGGATACTTACCACTATACTACCGAGGAGTACGGATAAACGGTTAAACAATACCCGTATGGTTATAGAATGGACACCCATGTTTTATTATAGAGTATTGGTACATTAGTACAATGGATGCATAATTCCAAAATAAAACACAGAAACAAAACTGAAAAATAGGTCCTCAAAATATTGACCCCGACGTGATTTGAACACGCAACCTTCTGATCTGGAGTCAGACGCGCTACCGTTGCGCCACGGAGTCGGACGATAGTTAGTGACTTCAATCTAAATTTGAATCCCGTCAGCTCCGATGCTAAATGCATCAATTAATCTAACGAGATTGTATTGTCCATATATTGTGTATGTTGATAAAGAGTAATTTTCTGGGCTGTGATTTAAATCAGAGATAATGCAGGAACTGCCGACTCAGTTGTTAAATATACATACATGTATATATCTGATCCGGCCAATATAACAGGGTTTACAGCATGAATCCACAAAAATACACGCAATTCCAGGTAATTCGTCCAAAGTTCGGAGCCCCGTTTTGTTGAGTTTTCATATTCAGCAGATCAAAGGTCATTTTGGCATATAAACAGAGTCAACCTGTGGTCCATAGTAATTTACGTCCTTCAGTTTGGATGCAAAGAAATCTCAGATAATTATTATATCTGTTAGCTATGGACAGGTCCGGTGGTGTAGTGGTTATCACGTCTGCTTTACACGCAGAAGGTCGCGAGTTCGATCCTCGCCCGGACCTGATAATCATTTTTGTCTTACTTTTGTTGAAGTGACTGTATTGATTGTTGCCAATGCCACATGTTATCTTGCGGTATATTGGTCTCATCCTTCACACCCGTCGTCTCACTTAAAGTAACCAGCATGCAGAGAGAAACTGCGAGTAGGCCTATAGTTTAAATGTAAAATTAGTTGGGTTTTTTCCCATCCTCGTTTCCCGATGACTGTGTACATAATTATGTGATGACGTGGCTGCCTGGCTAGCTCAGTCGGTAGAGCACGAGACTCTTAATCTCGGGGTCGTGGGTTCGAGCCCCACGTTGGGCGATCTTACTTTTCAATTTTAGGCTTTTTGTTGCATATTTCGCGTCTTTTTATTGTCGGCAGCAAACCACATATTTGTTTGTGAAGACAATCTGGTGCATCGTATTATTTTCATCGTATTATCATTTCAGACCAAAAGTGCAAAAAATACGTCATCCCAGGTGGGGATCGAACCCACGGCCTCTGGATTAGAAGTCCAGCGCTCTATCCACTGAGCTACTGGGACTGTGCAAAATGTTTTGACTCATTGCATTGTATTCAATCAAGGAACAAACAGGAATGTCTACATATCCCCGTCATTAAAATATTGATCAGCATATTAAATGTGATGTAATGGATCTTCTAATGGATCTTCATAGCGTGTGCACAAAACTATTTTTCAAGCACCAAAGACAAATAAAAGTATAGTCTCCCCGGCGGGGAATTGAACCCCGGTCTCCCGCGTGACAGGCGGGGATACTTACCACTATACTACCGAGGAGTACGGATAAACGGTTAAACAATACCCGTATGGTTATAGAATGGACACCCATGTTTTATTATAGAGTATTGGTACATTAGTACAATGGATGCATAATTCCAAAATAAAACACAGAAACAAAACTGAAAAATAGGTCCTCAAAATATTGACCCCGACGTGATTTGAACACGCAACCTTCTGATCTGGAGTCAGACGCGCTACCGTTGCGCCACGGAGTCGGACGATAGTTAGTGACTTCAATCTAAATTTGAATCCCGTCAGCTCCGATGCTAAATGCATCAATTAATCTAACGAGATTGTATTGTCCATATATTGTGTATGTTGATAAAGAGTAATTTTCTGGGCTGTGATTTAAATCAGAGATAATGCAGGAACTGCCGACTCAGTTGTTAAATATACATACATGTATATATCTGATCCGGCCAATATAACAGGGTTTACAGCATGAATCCACAAAAATACACGCAATTCCAGGTAATTCGTCCAAAGTTCGGAGCCCCGTTTTGTTGAGTTTTCATATTCAGCAGATCAAAGGTCATTTTGGCATATAAACAGAGTCAACCTGTGGTCCATAGTAATTTACGTCCTTCAGTTTGGATGCAAAGAAATCTCAGATAATTATTATATCTGTTAGCTATGGACAGGTCCGGTGGTGTAGTGGTTATCACGTCTGCTTTACACGCAGAAGGTCGCGAGTTCGATCCTCGCCCGGACCTGATAATCATTTTTGTCTTACTTTTGTTGAAGTGACTGTATTGATTGTTGCCAATGCCACATGTTATCTTGCGGTATATTGGTCTCATCCTTCACACCCGTCGTCTCACTTAAAGTAACCAGCATGCAGAGAGAAACTGCGAGTAGGCCTATAGTTTAAATGTAAAATTAGTTGGGTTTTTTCCCATCCTCGTTTCCCGATGACTGTGTACATAATTATGTGATGACGTGGCTGCCTGGCTAGCTCAGTCGGTAGAGCACGAGACTCTTAATCTCGGGGTCGTGGGTTCGAGCCCCACGTTGGGCGATCTTACTTTTCAATTTTAGGCTTTTTGTTGCATATTTCGCGTCTTTTTATTGTCGGCAGCAAACCACATATTTGTTTGTGAAGACAATCTGGTGCATCGTATTATTTTCATCGTATTATCATTTCAGACCAAAAGTGCAAAAAATACGTCATCCCAGGTGGGGATCGAACCCACGGCCTCTGGATTAGAAGTCCAGCGCTCTATCCACTGAGCTACTGGGACTGTGCAAAATGTTTTGACTCATTGCATTGTATTCAATCAAGGAACAAACAGGAATGTCTACATATCCCCGTCATTAAAATATTGATCAGCATATTAAATGTGATGTAATGGATCTTCTAATGGATCTTCATAGCGTGTGCACAAAACTATTTTTCAAGCACCAAAGACAAATAAAAGTATAGTCTCCCCGGCGGGGAATTGAACCCCGGTCTCCCGCGTGACAGGCGGGGATACTTACCACTATACTACCGAGGAGTACGGATAAACGGTTAAACAATACCCGTATGGTTATAGAATGGACACCCATGTTTTATTATAGAGTATTGGTACATTAGTACAATGGATGCATAATTCCAAAATAAAACACAGAAACAAAACTGAAAAATAGGTCCTCAAAATATTGACCCCGACGTGATTTGAACACGCAACCTTCTGATCTGGAGTCAGACGCGCTACCGTTGCGCCACGGAGTCGGACGATAGTTAGTGACTTCAATCTAAATTTGAATCCCGTCAGCTCCGATGCTAAATGCATCAATTAATCTAACGAGATTGTATTGTCCATATATTGTGTATGTTGATAAAGAGTAATTTTCTGGGCTGTGATTTAAATCAGAGATAATGCAGGAACTGCCGACTCAGTTGTTAAATATACATACATGTATATATCTGATCCGGCCAATATAACAGGGTTTACAGCATGAATCCACAAAAATACACGCAATTCCAGGTAATTCGTCCAAAGTTCGGAGCCCCGTTTTGTTGAGTTTTCATATTCAGCAGATCAAAGGTCATTTTGGCATATAAACAGAGTCAACCTGTGGTCCATAGTAATTTACGTCCTTCAGTTTGGATGCAAAGAAATCTCAGATAATTATTATATCTGTTAGCTATGGACAGGTCCGGTGGTGTAGTGGTTATCACGTCTGCTTTACACGCAGAAGGTCGCGAGTTCGATCCTCGCCCGGACCTGATAATCATTTTTGTCTTACTTTTGTTGAAGTGACTGTATTGATTGTTGCCAATGCCACATGTTATCTTGCGGTATATTGGTCTCATCCTTCACACCCGTCGTCTCACTTAAAGTAACCAGCATGCAGAGAGAAACTGCGAGTAGGCCTATAGTTTAAATGTAAAATTAGTTGGGTTTTTTCCCATCCTCGTTTCCCGATGACTGTGTACATAATTATGTGATGACGTGGCTGCCTGGCTAGCTCAGTCGGTAGAGCACGAGACTCTTAATCTCGGGGTCGTGGGTTCGAGCCCCACGTTGGGCGATCTTACTTTTCAATTTTAGGCTTTTTGTTGCATATTTCGCGTCTTTTTATTGTCGGCAGCAAACCACATATTTGTTTGTGAAGACAATCTGGTGCATCGTATTATTTTCATCGTATTATCATTTCAGACCAAAAGTGCAAAAAATACGTCATCCCAGGTGGGGATCGAACCCACGGCCTCTGGATTAGAAGTCCAGCGCTCTATCCACTGAGCTACTGGGACTGTGCAAAATGTTTTGACTCATTGCATTGTATTCAATCAAGGAACAAACAGGAATGTCTACATATCCCCGTCATTAAAATATTGATCAGCATATTAAATGTGATGTAATGGATCTTCTAATGGATCTTCATAGCGTGTGCACAAAACTATTTTTCAAGCACCAAAGACAAATAAAAGTATAGTCTCCCCGGCGGGGAATTGAACCCCGGTCTCCCGCGTGACAGGCGGGGATACTTACCACTATACTACCGAGGAGTACGGATAAACGGTTAAACAATACCCGTATGGTTATAGAATGGACACCCATGTTTTATTATAGAGTATTGGTACATTAGTACAATGGATGCATAATTCCAAAATAAAACACAGAAACAAAACTGAAAAATAGGTCCTCAAAATATTGACCCCGACGTGATTTGAACACGCAACCTTCTGATCTGGAGTCAGACGCGCTACCGTTGCGCCACGGAGTCGGACGATAGTTAGTGACTTCAATCTAAATTTGAATCCCGTCAGCTCCGATGCTAAATGCATCAATTAATCTAACGAGATTGTATTGTCCATATATTGTGTATGTTGATAAAGAGTAATTTTCTGGGCTGTGATTTAAATCAGAGATAATGCAGGAACTGCCGACTCAGTTGTTAAATATACATACATGTATATATCTGATCCGGCCAATATAACAGGGTTTACAGCATGAATCCACAAAAATACACGCAATTCCAGGTAATTCGTCCAAAGTTCGGAGCCCCGTTTTGTTGAGTTTTCATATTCAGCAGATCAAAGGTCATTTTGGCATATAAACAGAGTCAACCTGTGGTCCATAGTAATTTACGTCCTTCAGTTTGGATGCAAAGAAATCTCAGATAATTATTATATCTGTTAGCTATGGACAGGTCCGGTGGTGTAGTTGTTATCACGTCTGCTTTACACGCAGAAGGTCGCGAGTTCGATCCTCGCCCGGACCTGATAATCATTTTTGTCTTACTTTTGTTGAAGTGACTGTATTGATTGTTGCCAATGCCACATGTTATCTTGCGGTATATTGGTCTCATCCTTCACACCCGTCGTCTCACTTAAAGTAACCAGCATGCAGAGAGAAACTGCGAGTAGGCCTATAGTTTAAATGTAAAATTAGTTGGGTTTTTTCCCATCCTCGTTTCCCGATGACTGTGTACATAATTATGTGATGACGTGGCTGCCTGGCTAGCTCAGTCGGTAGAGCACGAGACTCTTAATCTCGGGGTCGTGGGTTCGAGCCCCACGTTGGGCGATCTTACTTTTCAATTTTAGGCTTTTTGTTGCATATTTCGCGTCTTTTTATTGTCGGCAGCAAACCACATATTTGTTTGTGAAGACAATCTGGTGCATCGTATTATTTTCATCGTATTATCATTTCAGACCAAAAGTGCAAAAAATACGTCATCCCAGGTGGGGATCGAACCCACGGCCTCTGGATTAGAAGTCCAGCGCTCTATCCACTGAGCTACTGGGACTGTGCAAAATGTTTTGACTCATTGCATTGTATTCAATCAAGGAACAAACAGGAATGTCTACATATCCCCGTCATTAAAATATTGATCAGCATATTAAATGTGATGTAATGGATCTTCTAATGGATCTTCATAGCGTGTGCACAAAACTATTTTTCAAGCACCAAAGACAAATAAAAGTATAGTCTCCCCGGCGGGGAATTGAACCCCGGTCTCCCGCGTGACAGGCGGGGATACTTACCACTATACTACCGAGGAGTACGGATAAACGGTTAAACAATACCCGTATGGTTATAGAATGGACACCCATGTTTTATTATAGAGTATTGGTACATTAGTACAATGGATGCATAATTCCAAAATAAAACACAGAAACAAAACTGAAAAATAGGTCCTCAAAATATTGACCCCGACGTGATTTGAACACGCAACCTTCTGATCTGGAGTCAGACGCGCTACCGTTGCGCCACGGAGTCGGACGATAGTTAGTGACTTCAATCTAAATTTGAATCCCGTCAGCTCCGATGCTAAATGCATCAATTAATCTAACGAGATTGTATTGTCCATATATTGTGTATGTTGATAAAGAGTAATTTTCTGGGCTGTGATTTAAATCAGAGATAATGCAGGAACTGCCGACTCAGTTGTTAAATATACATACATGTATATATCTGATCCGGCCAATATAACAGGGTTTACAGCATGAATCCACAAAAATACACGCAATTCCAGGTAATTCGTCCAAAGTTCGGAGCCCCGTTTTGTTGAGTTTTCATATTCAGCAGATCAAAGGTCATTTTGGCATATAAACAGAGTCAACCTGTGGTCCATAGTAATTTACGTCCTTCAGTTTGGATGCAAAGAAATCTCAGATAATTATTATATCTGTTAGCTATGGACAGGTCCGGTGGTGTAGTGGTTATCACGTCTGCTTTACACGCAGAAGGTCGCGAGTTCGATCCTCGCCCGGACCTGATAATCATTTTTGTCTTACTTTTGTTGAAGTGACTGTATTGATTGTTGCCAATGCCACATGTTATCTTGCGGTATATTGGTCTCATCCTTCACACCCGTCGTCTCACTTAAAGTAACCAGCATGCAGAGAGAAACTGCGAGTAGGCCTATAGTTTAAATGTAAAATTAGTTGGGTTTTTTCCCATCCTCGTTTCCCGATGACTGTGTACATAATTATGTGATGACGTGGCTGCCTGGCTAGCTCAGTCGGTAGAGCACGAGACTCTTAATCTCGGGGTCGTGGGTTCGAGCCCCACGTTGGGCGATCTTACTTTTCAATTTTAGGCTTTTTGTTGCATATTTCGCGTCTTTTTATTGTCGGCAGCAAACCACATATTTGTTTGTGAAGACAATCTGGTGCATCGTATTATTTTCATCGTATTATCATTTCAGACCAAAAGTGCAAAAAATACGTCATCCCAGGTGGGGATCGAACCCACGGCCTCTGGATTAGAAGTCCAGCGCTCTATCCACTGAGCTACTGGGACTGTGCAAAATGTTTTGACTCATTGCATTGTATTCAATCAAGGAACAAACAGGAATGTCTACATATCCCCGTCATTAAAATATTGATCAGCATATTAAATGTGATGTAATGGATCTTCTAATGGATCTTCATAGCGTGTGCACAAAACTATTTTTCAAGCACCAAAGACAAATAAAAGTATAGTCTCCCCGGCGGGGAATTGAACCCCGGTCTCCCGCGTGACAGGCGGGGATACTTACCACTATACTACCGAGGAGTACGGATAAACGGTTAAACAATACCCGTATGGTTATAGAATGGACACCCATGTTTTGTTATAGAGTATTGGTACATTAGTACAATGGATGCATAATTCCAAAATAAAACACAGAAACAAAACTGAAAAATAGGTCCTCAAAATATTGACCCCGACGTGATTTGAACACGCAACCTTCTGATCTGGAGTCAGACGCGCTACCGTTGCGCCACGGAGTCGGACGATAGTTAGTGACTTCAATCTAAATTTGAATCCCGTCAGCTCCGATGCTAAATGCATCAATTAATCTAACGAGATTGTATTGTCCATATATTGTGTATGTTGATAAAGAGTAATTTTCTGGGCTGTGATTTAAATCAGAGATAATGCAGGAACTGCCGACTCAGTTGTTAAATATACATACATGTATATATCTGATCCGGCCAATATAACAGGGTTTACAGCATGAATCCACAAAAATACACGCAATTCCAGGTAATTCGTCCAAAGTTCGGAGCCCCGTTTTGTTGAGTTTTCATATTCAGCAGATCAAAGGTCATTTTGGCATATAAACAGAGTCAACCTGTGGTCCATAGTAATTTACGTCCTTCAGTTTGGATGCAAAGAAATCTCAGATAATTATTATATCTGTTAGCTATGGACAGGTCCGGTGGTGTAGTGGTTATCACGTCTGCTTTACACGCAGAAGGTCGCGAGTTCGATCCTCGCCCGGACCTGATAATCATTTTTGTCTTACTTTTGTTGAAGTGACTGTATTGATTGTTGCCAATGCCACATGTTATCTTGCGGTATATTGGTCTCATCCTTCACACCCGTCGTCTCACTTAAAGTAACCAGCATGCAGAGAGAAACTGCGAGTAGGCCTATAGTTTAAATGTAAAATTAGTTGGGTTTTTTCCCATCCTCGTTTCCCGATGACTGTGTACATAATTATGTGATGACGTGGCTGCCTGGCTAGCTCAGTCGGTAGAGCACGAGACTCTTAATCTCGGGGTCGTGGGTTCGAGCCCCACGTTGGGCGATCTTACTTTTCAATTTTAGGCTTTTTGTTGCATATTTCGCGTCTTTTTATTGTCGGCAGCAAACCACATATTTGTTTGTGAAGACAATCTGGTGCATCGTATTATTTTCATCGTATTATCATTTCAGACCATTTCGTTGGCACAAAAGTGCAAAAAATACGTCATCCCAGGTGGGGATCGAACCCACGGCCTCTGGATTAGAAGTCCAGCGCTCTATCCACTGAGCTACTGGGACTGTGCAAAATGTTTTGACTCATTGCATTGTATTCAATCAAGGAACAAACAGGAATGTCTACATATCCCCGTCATTAAAATATTGATCAGCATATTAAATGTGATGTAATGGATCTTCTAATGGATCTTCATAGCGTGTGCACAAAACTATTTTTCAAGCACCAAAGACAAATAAAAGTATAGTCTCCCCGGCGGGGAATTGAACCCCGGTCTCCCGCGTGACAGGCGGGGATACTTACCACTATACTACCGAGGAGTACGGATAAACGGTTAAACAATACCCGTATGGTTATAGAATGGACACCCATGTTTTATTATAGAGTATTGGTACATTAGTACAATGGATGCATAATTCCAAAATAAAACACAGAAACAAAACTGAAAAATAGGTCCTCAAAATATTGACCCCGACGTGATTTGAACACGCAACCTTCTGATCTGGAGTCAGACGCGCTACCGTTGCGCCACGGAGTCGGACGATAGTTAGTGACTTCAATCTAAATTTGAATCCCGTCAGCTCCGATGCTAAATGCATCAATTAATCTAACGAGATTGTATTGTCCATATATTGTGTATGTTGATAAAGAGTAATTTTCTGGGCTGTGATTTAAATCAGAGATAATGCAGGAACTGCCGACTCAGTTGTTAAATATACATACATGTATATATCTGATCCGGCCAATATAACAGGGTTTACAGCATGAATCCACAAAAATACACGCAATTCCAGGTAATTCGTCCAAAGTTCGGAGCCCCGTTTTGTTGAGTTTTCATATTCAGCAGATCAAAGGTCATTTTGGCATATAAACAGAGTCAACCTGTGGTCCATAGTAATTTACGTCCTTCAGTTTGGATGCAAAGAAATCTCAGATAATTATTATATCTGTTAGCTATGGACAGGTCCGGTGGTGTAGTGGTTATCACGTCTGCTTTACACGCAGAAGGTCGCGAGTTCGATCCTCGCCCGGACCTGATAATCATTTTTGTCTTACTTTTGTTGAAGTGACTGTATTGATTGTTGCCAATGCCACATGTTATCTTGCGGTATATTGGTCTCATCCTTCACACCCGTCGTCTCACTTAAAGTAACCAGCATGCAGAGAGAAACTGCGAGTAGGCCTATAGTTTAAATGTAAAATTAGTTGGGTTTTTTCCCATCCTCGTTTCCCGATGACTGTGTACATAATTATGTGATGACGTGGCTGCCTGGCTAGCTCAGTCGGTAGAGCACGAGACTCTTAATCTCGGGGTCGTGGGTTCGAGCCCCACGTTGGGCGATCTTACTTTTCAATTTTAGGCTTTTTGTTGCATATTTCGCGTCTTTTTATTGTCGGCAGCAAACCACATATTTGTTTGTGAAGACAATCTGGTGCATCGTATTATTTTCATCGTATTATCATTTCAGACCATTTCGTTGGCACAAAAGTGCAAAAAATACGTCATCCCAGGTGGGGATCGAACCCACGGCCTCTGGATTAGAAGTCCAGCGCTCTATCCACTGAGCTACTGGGACTGTGCAAAATGTTTTGACTCATTGCATTGTATTCAATCAAGGAACAAACAGGAATGTCTACATATCCCCGTCATTAAAATATTGATCAGCATATTAAATGTGATGTAATGGATCTTCTAATGGATCTTCATAGCGTGTGCACAAAACTATTTTTCAAGCACCAAAGACAAATAAAAGTATAGTCTCCCCGGCGGGGAATTGAACCCCGGTCTCCCGCGTGACAGGCGGGGATACTTACCACTATACTACCGAGGAGTACGGATAAACGGTTAAACAATACCCGTATGGTTATAGAATGGACACCCATGTTTTATTATAGAGTATTGGTACATTAGTACAATGGATGCATAATTCCAAAATAAAACACAGAAACAAAACTGAAAAATAGGTCCTCAAAATATTGACCCCGACGTGATTTGAACACGCAACATTCTGATCTGGAGTCAGACGCGCTACCGTTGCGCCACGGAGTCGGACGATAGTTAGTGACTTCAATCTAAATTTGAATCCCGTCAGCTCCGATGCTAAATGCATCAATTAATCTAACGAGATTGTATTGTCCATATATTGTGTATGTTGATAAAGAGTAATTTTCTGGGCTGTGATTTAAATCAGAGATAATGCAGGAACTGCCGACTCAGTTGTTAAATATACATACATGTATATATCTGATCCGGCCAATATAACAGGGTTTACAGCATGAATCCACAAAAATACACGCAATTCCAGGTAATTCGTCCAAAGTTCGGAGCCCCGTTTTGTTGAGTTTTCATATTCAGCAGATCAAAGGTCATTTTGGCATATAAACAGAGTCAACCTGTGGTCCATAGTAATTTACGTCCTTCAGTTTGGATGCAAAGAAATCTCAGATAATTATTATATCTGTTAGCTATGGACAGGTCCGGTGGTGTAGTGGTTATCACGTCTGCTTTACACGCAGAAGGTCGCGAGTTCGATCCTCGCCCGGACCTGATAATCATTTTTGTCTTACTTTTGTTGAAGTGACTGTATTGATTGTTGCCAATGCCACATGTTATCTTGCGGTATATTGGTCTCATCCTTCACACCCGTCGTCTCACTTAAAGTAACCAGCATGCAGAGAGAAACTGCGAGTAGGCCTATAGTTTAAATGTAAAATTAGTTGGGTTTTTTCCCATCCTCGTTTCCCGATGACTGTGTACATAATTATGTGATGACGTGGCTGCCTGGCTAGCTCAGTCGGTAGAGCACGAGACTCTTAATCTCGGGGTCGTGGGTTCGAGCCCCACGTTGGGCGATCTTACTTTTCAATTTTAGGCTTTTTGTTGCATATTTCGCGTCTTTTTATTGTCGGCAGCAAACCACATATTTGTTTGTGAAGACAATCTGGTGCATCGTATTATTTTCATCGTATTATCATTTCAGACCATTTCGTTGGCACAAAAGTGCAAAAAATACGTCATCCCAGGTGGGGATCGAACCCACGGCCTCTGGATTAGAAGTCCAGCGCTCTATCCACTGAGCTACTGGGACTGTGCAAAATGTTTTGACTCATTGCATTGTATTCAATCAAGGAACAAACAGTAATGTCTACATATCCCCGTCATTAAAATATTGATCAGCATATTAAATGTGATGTAATGGATCTTCTAATGGATCTTCATAGCGTGTGCACAAAACTATTTTTCAAGCACCAAAGACAAATAAAAGTATAGTCTCCCCGGCGGGGAATTGAACCCCGGTCTCCCGCGTGACAGGCGGGGATACTTACCACTATACTACCGAGGAGTACGGATAAACGGTTAAACAATACCCGTATGGTTATAGAATGGACACCCATGTTTTATTATAGAGTATTGGTACATTAGTACAATGGATGCATAATTCCAAAATAAAACACAGAAACAAAACTGAAAAATAGGTCCTCAAAATATTGACCCCGACGTGATTTGAACACGCAACCTTCTGATCTGGAGTCAGACGCGCTACCGTTGCGCCACGGAGTCGGACGATAGTTAGTGACTTCAATCTAAATTTGAATCCCGTCAGCTCCGATGCTAAATGCATCAATTAATCTAACGAGATTGTATTGTCCATATATTGTGTATGTTGATAAAGAGTAATTTTCTGGGCTGTGATTTAAATCAGAGATAATGCAGGAACTGCCGACTCAGTTGTTAAATATACATACATGTATATATCTGATCCGGCCAATATAACAGGGTTTACAGCATGAATCCACAAAAATACACGCAATTCCAGGTAATTCGTCCAAAGTTCGGAGCCCCGTTTTGTTGAGTTTTCATATTCAGCCGATCAAAGGTCATTTTGGCATATAAACAGAGTCAACCTGTGGTCCATAGTAATTTACGTCCTTCAGTTTGGATGCAAAGAAATCTCAGATAATTATTATATCTGTTAGCTATGGACAGGTCCGGTGGTGTAGTGGTTATCACGTCTGCTTTACACGCAGAAGGTCGCGAGTTCGATCCTCGCCCGGACCTGATAATCATTTTTGTCTTACTTTTGTTGAAGTGACTGTATTGATTGTTGCCAATGCCACATGTTATCTTGCGGTATATTGGTCTCATCCTTCACACCCGTCGTCTCACTTAAAGTAACCAGCATGCAGAGAGAAACTGCGAGTAGGCCTATAGTTTAAATGTAAAATTAGTTGGGTTTTTTCCCATCCTCGTTTCCCGATGACTGTGTACATAATTATGTGATGACGTGGCTGCCTGGCTAGCTCAGTCGGTAGAGCACGAGACTCTTAATCTCGGGGTCGTGGGTTCGAGCCCCACGTTGGGCGATCTTACTTTTCAATTTTAGGCTTTTTGTTGCATATTTCGCGTCTTTTTATTGTCGGCAGCAAACCACATATTTGTTTGTGAAGACAATCTGGTGCATCGTATTATTTTCATCGTATTATCATTTCAGACCATTTCGTTGGCACAAAAGTGCAAAAAATACGTCATCCCAGGTGGGGATCGAACCCACGGCCTCTGGATTAGAAGTCCAGCGCTCTATCCACTGAGCTACTGGGACTGTGCAAAATGTTTTGACTCATTGCATTGTATTCAATCAAGGAACAAACAGGAATGTCTACATATCCCCGTCATTAAAATATTGATCAGCATATTAAATGTGATGTAATGGATCTTCTAATGGATCTTCATAGCGTGTGCACAAAACTATTTTTCAAGCACCAAAGACAAATAAAAGTATAGTCTCCCCGGCGGGGAATTGAACCCCGGTCTCCCGCGTGACAGGCGGGGATACTTACCACTATACTACCGAGGAGTACGGATAAACGGTTAAACAATACCCGTATGGTTATAGAATGGACACCCATGTTTTATTATAGAGTATTGGTACATTAGTACAATGGATGCATAATTCCAAAATAAAACACAGAAACAAAACTGAAAAATAGGTCCTCAAAATATTGACCCCGACGTGATTTGAACACGCAACCTTCTGATCTGGAGTCAGACGCGCTACCGTTGCGCCACGGAGTCGGACGATAGTTAGTGACTTCAATCTAAATTTGAATCCCGTCAGCTCCGATGCTAAATGCATCAATTAATCTAACGAGATTGTATTGTCCATATATTGTGTATGTTGATAAAGAGTAATTTTCTGGGCTGTGATTTAAATCAGAGATAATGCAGGAACTGCCGACTCAGTTGTTAAATATACATACATGTATATATCTGATCCGGCCAATATAACAGGGTTTACAGCATGAATCCACAAAAATACACGCAATTCCAGGTAATTCGTCCAAAGTTCGGAGCCCCGTTTTGTTGAGTTTTCATATTCAGCCGATCAAAGGTCATTTTGGCATATAAACAGAGTCAACCTGTGGTCCATAGTAATTTACGTCCTTCAGTTTGGATGCAAAGAAATCTCAGATAATTATTATATCTGTTAGCTATGGACAGGTCCGGTGGTGTAGTGGTTATCACGTCTGCTTTACACGCAGAAGGTCGCGAGTTCGATCCTCGCCCGGACCTGATAATCATTTTTGTCTTACTTTTGTTGAAGTGACTGTATTGATTGTTGCCAATGCCACATGTTATCTTGCGGTATATTGGTCTCATCCTTCACACCCGTCGTCTCACTTAAAGTAACCAGCATGCAGAGAGAAACTGCGAGTAGGCCTATAGTTTAAATGTAAAATTAGTTGGGTTTTTTCCCATCCTCGTTTCCCGATGACTGTGTACATAATTATGTGATGACGTGGCTGCCTGGCTAGCTCAGTCGGTAGAGCACGAGACTCTTAATCTCGGGGTCGTGGGTTCGAGCCCCACGTTGGGCGATCTTACTTTTCAATTTTAGGCTTTTTGTTGCATATTTCGCGTCTTTTTATTGTCGGCAGCAAACCACATATTTGTTTGTGAAGACAATCTGGTGCATCGTATTATTTTCATCGTATTATCATTTCAGACCATTTCGTTGGCACAAAAGTGCAAAAAATACGTCATCCCAGGTGGGGATCGAACCCACGGCCTCTGGATTAGAAGTCCAGCGCTCTATCCACTGAGCTACTGGGACTGTGCAAAATGTTTTGACTCATTGCATTGTATTCAATCAAGGAACAAACAGGAATGTCTACATATCCCCGTCATTAAAATATTGATCAGCATATTAAATGTGATGTAATGGATCTTCTAATGGATCTTCATAGCGTGTGCACAAAACTATTTTTCAAGCACCAAAGACAAATAAAAGTATAGGCTCCCCGGCGGGGAATTGAACCCCGGTCTCCCGCGTGACAGGCGGGGATACTTACCACTATACTACCGAGGAGTACGGATAAACGGTTAAACAATACCCGTATGGTTATAGAATGGACACCCATGTTTTATTATAGAGTATTGGTACATTAGTACAATGGATGCATAATTCCAAAATAAAACACAGAAACAAAACTGAAAAATAGGTCCTCAAAATATTGACCCCGACGTGATTTGAACACGCAACCTTCTGATCTGGAGTCAGACGCGCTACCGTTGCGCCACGGAGTCGGACGATAGTTAGTGACTTCAATCTAAATTTGAATCCCGTCAGCTCCGATGCTAAATGCATCAATTAATCTAACGAGATTGTATTGTCCATATATTGTGTATGTTGATAAAGAGTAATTTTCTGGGCTGTGATTTAAATCAGAGATAATGCAGGTTGATTGATTGGGGTTTTATGTCGCTTTAGCCACTAAGGCCATATCACGACATTGCCAGTTTTAATGGTGGAGGAAATCCGCACACTTACGGCTAATCTAACAGTGATTTCAATGGCTGATAAACTCGTCGACCATGTGCGGCAAACCACCGGCCATCGGCAAGTAACTGACAACTTTCCCAGATAACGATTTCGAGTTACAAAGTCCACGATGGAAACATGTGGATTTGAACCCTTATCGCCAGCGCTGGAAGGCGAAACGGCTTGGAGTTGTACCCCTAACCGATTGAGCCACCGAGGCCCCTTAGAGAGAGATAATGCAGGAACTGCCGACTCAGTTGTTAAATATACATACATGTATATATCTGATCCGGCCAATATAACAGGGTTTACAGCATGAATCCACAAAAATACACGCAATTCCAGGTAATTCGTCCAAAGTTCGGAGCCCCGTTTTGTTGAGTTTTCATATTCAGCAGATCAAAGGTCATTTTGGCATATAAACAGAGTCAACCTGTGGTCCATAGTAATTTACGTCCTTCAGTTTGGATGCAAAGAAATCTCAGATAATTATTATATCTGTTAGCTATGGACAGGTCCGGTGGTGTAGTGGTTATCACGTCTGCTTTACACGCAGAAGGTCGCGAGTTCGATCCTCGCCCGGACCTGATAATCATTTTTGTCTTACTTTTGTTGAAGTGACTGTATTGATTGTTGCCAATGCCACATGTTATCTTGCGGTATATTGGTCTCATCCTTCACACCCGTCGTCTCACTTAAAGTAACCAGCATGCAGAGAGAAACTGCGAGTAGGCCTATAGTTTAAATGTAAAATTAGTTGGGTTTTTTCCCATCCTCGTTTCCCGATGACTGTGTACATAATTATGTGATGACGTGGCTGCCTGGCTAGCTCAGTCGGTAGAGCACGAGACTCTTAATCTCGGGGTCGTGGGTTCGAGCCCCACATTGGGCGATCTTACTTTTCAATTTTAGGCTTTTTGTTGCATATTTCGCGTCTTTTTATTGTCGGCAGCAAACCACATATTTGTTTGTGAAGACAATCTGGTGCATCGTATTATTTTCATCGTATTATCATTTCAGACCATTTCGTTGGCACAAAAGTGCAAAAAATACGTCATCCCAGGTGGGGATCGAACCCACGGCCTCTGGATTAGAAGTCCAGCGCTCTATCCACTGAGCTACTGGGACTGTGCAAAATGTTTTGACTCATTGCATTGTATTCAATCAAGGAACAAACAGGAATGTCTACATATCCCCGTCATTAAAATATTGATCAGCATATTAAATGTGATGTAATGGATCTTCTAATGGATCTTCATAGCGTGTGCACAAAACTATTTTTCAAGCACCAAAGACAAATAAAAGTATAGTCTCCCCGGCGGGGAATTGAACCCCGGTCTCCCGCGTGACAGGCGGGGATACTTACCACTATACTACCGAGGAGTACGGATAAACGGTTAAACAATACCCGTATGGTTATAGAATGGACACCCATGTTTTATTATAGAGTATTGGTACATTAGTACAATGGATGCATAATTCCAAAATAAAACACAGAAACAAAACTGAAAAATAGGTCCTCAAAATATTGACCCCGACGTGATTTGAACACGCAACCTTCTGATCTGGAGTCAGACGCGCTACCGTTGCGCCACGGAGTCGGACGATAGTTAGTGACTTCAATCTAAATTTGAATCCCATCAGCTCCGATGCTAAATGCATCAATTAATCTAACGAGATTGTATTGTCCATATATTGTGTATGTTGATAAAGAGTAATTTTCTGGGCTGTGATTTAAATCAGAGATAATGCAGGAACTGCCGACTCAGTTGTTAAATATACATACATGTATATATCTGATCCGGCCAATATAACAGGGTTTACAGCATGAATCCACAAAAATACACGCAATTCCAGGTAATTCGTCCAAAGTTCGGAGCCCCGTTTTGTTGAGTTTTCATATTCAGCAGATCAAAGGTCATTTTGGCATATAAACAGAGTCAACCTGTGGTCCATAGTAATTTACGTCCTTCAGTTTGGATGCAAAGAAATCTCAGATAATTATTATATCTGTTAGCTATGGACAGGTCCGGTGGTGTAGTGGTTATCACGTCTGCTTTACACGCAGAAGGTCGCGAGTTCGATCCTCGCCCGGACCTGATAATCATTTTTGTCTTACTTTTGTTGAAGTGACTGTATTGATTGTTGCCAATGCCACATGTTATCTTGCGGTATATTGGTCTCATCCTTCACACCCGTCGTCTCACTTAAAGTAACCAGCATGCAAAGAGAAACTGCGAGTAGGCCTATAGTTTAAATGTAAAATTAGTTGGGTTTTTTCCCATCCTCGTTTCCCGATGACTGTGTACATAATTATGTGATGACGTGGCTGCCTGGCTAGCTCAGTCGGTAGAGCACGAGACTCTTAATCTCGGGGTCGTGGGTTCGAGCCCCACGTTGGGCGATCTTACTTTTCAATTTTAGGCTTTTTGTTGCATATTTCGCGTCTTTTTATTGTCGGCAGCAAACCACATATTTGTTTGTGAAGACAATCTGGTGCATCGTATTATTTTCATCGTATTATCATTTCAGACCATTTCGTTGGCACAAAAGTGCAAAAAATACGTCATCCCAGGTGGGGATCGAACCCACGGCCTCTGGATTAGAAGTCCAGCGCTCTATCCACTGAGCTACTGGGACTGTGCAAAATGTTTTGACTCATTGCATTGTATTCAATCAAGGAACAAACAGGAATGTCTACATATCCCCGTCATTAAAATATTGATCAGCATATTAAATGTGATGTAATGGATCTTCTAATGGATCTTCATAGCGTGTGCACAAAACTATTTTTCAAGCACCAAAGACAAATAAAAGTATAGTCTCCCCGGCGGGGAATTGAACCCCGGTCTCCCGCGTGACAGGCGGGGATACTTACCACTATACTACCGAGGAGTACGGATAAACGGTTAAACAATACCCGTATGGTTATAGAATGGACACCCATGTTTTATTATAGAGTATTGGTACATTAGTACAATGGATGCATAATTCCAAAATAAAACACAGAAACAAAACTGAAAAATAGGTCCTCAAAATATTGACCCCGACGTGATTTGAACACGCAACCTTCTGATCTGGAGTCAGACGCGCTACCGTTGCGCCACGGAGTCGGACGATAGTTAGTGACTTCAATCTAAATTTGAATCCCGTCAGCTCCGATGCTAAATGCATCAATTAATCTAACGAGATTGTATTGTCCATATATTGTGTATGTTGATAAAGAGTAATTTTCTGGGCTGTGATTTAAATCAGAGATAATGCAGGAACTGCCGACTCAGTTGTTAAATATACATACATGTATATATCTGATCCGGCCAATATAACAGGGTTTACAGCATGAATCCACAAAAATACACGCAATTCCAGGTAATTCGTCCAAAGTTCGGAGCCCCGTTTTGTTGAGTTTTCATATTCAGCAGATCAAAGGTCATTTTGGCATATAAACAGAGTCAACCTGTGGTCCATAGTAATTTACGTCCTTCAGTTTGGATGCAAAGAAATCTCAGATAATTATTATATCTGTTAGCTATGGACAGGTCCGGTGGTGTAGTGGTTATCACGTCTGCTTTACACGCAGAAGGTCGCGAGTTCGATCCTCGCCCGGACCTGATAATCATTTTTGTCTTACTTTTGTTGAAGTGACTGTATTGATTGTTGCCAATGCCACATGTTATCTTGCGGTATATTGGTCTCATCCTTCACACCCGTCGTCTCACTTAAAGTAACCAGCATGCAGAGAGAAACTGCGAGTAGGCCTATAGTTTAAATGTAAAATTAGTTGGGTTTTTTCCCATCCTCGTTTCCCGATGACTGTGTACATAATTATGTGATGACGTGGCTGCCTGGCTAGCTCAGTCGGTAGAGCACGAGACTCTTAATCTCGGGGTCGTGGGTTCGAGCCCCACGTTGGGCGATCTTACTTTTCAATTTTAGGCTTTTTGTTGCATATTTCGCGTCTTTTTATTGTCGGCAGCAAACCACATATTTGTTTGTGAAGACAATCTGGTGCATCGTATTATTTTCATCGTATTATCATTTCAGACCATTTCGTTGGCACAAAAGTGCAAAAAATACGTCATCCCAGGTGGGGATCGAACCCACGGCCTCTGGATTAGAAGTCCAGCGCTCTATCCACTGAGCTACTGGGACTGTGCAAAATGTTTTGACTCATTGCATTGTATTCAATCAAGGAACAAACAGGAATGTCTACATATCCCCGTCATTAAAATATTGATCAGCATATTAAATGTGATGTAATGGATCTTCTAATGGATCTTCATAGCGTGTGCACAAAACTATTTTTCAAGCACCAAAGACAAATAAAAGTATAGTCTCCCCGGCGGGGAATTGAACCCCGGTCTCCCGCGTGACAGGCGGGGATACTTACCACTATACTACCGAGGAGTACGGATAAACGGTTAAACAATACCCGTATGGTTATAGAATGGACACCCATGTTTTATTATAGAGTATTGGTACATTAGTACAATGGATGCATAATTCCAAAATAAAACACAGAAACAAAACTGAAAAATAGGTCCTCAAAATATTGACCCCGACGTGATTTGAACACGCAACCTTCTGATCTGGAGTCAGACGCGCTACCGTTGCGCCACGGAGTCGGACGATAGTTAGTGACTTCAATCTAAATTTGAATCCCGTCAGCTCCGATGCTAAATGCATCAATTAATCTAACGAGATTGTATTGTCCATATATTGTGTATGTTGATAAAGAGTAATTTTCTGGGCTGTGATTTAAATCAGAGATAATGCAGGAACTGCCGACTCAGTTGTTAAATATACATACATGTATATATCTGATCCGGCCAATATAACAGGGTTTACAGCATGAATCCACAAAAATACACGCAATTCCAGGTAATTCGTCCAAAGTTCGGAGCCCCGTTTTGTTGAGTTTTCATATTCAGCAGATCAAAGGTCATTTTGGCATATAAACAGAGTCAACCTGTGGTCCATAGTAATTTACGTCCTTCAGTTTGGATGCAAAGAAATCTCAGATAATTATTATATCTGTTAGCTATGGACAGGTCCGGTGGTGTAGTGGTTATCACGTCTGCTTTACACGCAGAAGGTCGCGAGTTCGATCCTCGCCCGGACCTGATAATCATTTTTGTCTTACTTTTGTTGAAGTGACTGTATTGATTGTTGCCAATGCCACATGTTATCTTGCGGTATATTGGTCTCATCCTTCACACCCGTCGTCTCACTTAAAGTAACCAGCATGCAGAGAGAAACTGCGAGTAGGCCTATAGTTTAAATGTAAAATTAGTTGGGTTTTTTCCCATCCTCGTTTCCCGATGACTGTGTACATAATTATGTGATGACGTGGCTGCCTGGCTAGCTCAGTCGGTAGAGCACGAGACTCTTAATCTCGGGGTCGTGGGTTCGAGCCCCACGTTG
Source organism: Siphonodentalium dalli (assembly GCA_032622095.1). Taxonomy (NCBI): domain Eukaryota; kingdom Metazoa; phylum Mollusca; class Scaphopoda; order Gadilida; family Siphonodentaliidae; genus Siphonodentalium; species Siphonodentalium dalli. The sequence continues at coordinate 188,629,970 of CP136068.1, read as the reverse complement.
GGCGATCTTACTTTTCAATTTTAGGCTTTTTGTTGCATATTTCGCGTCTTTTTATTGTCGGCAGCAAACCACATATTTGTTTGTGAAGACAATCTGGTGCATCGTATTATTTTCATCGTATTATCATTTCAGACCATTTCGTTGGCACAAAAGTGCAAAAAATACGTCATCCCAGGTGGGGATCGAACCCACGGCCTCTGGATTAGAAGTCCAGCGCTCTATCCACTGAGCTACTGGGACTGTGCAAAATGTTTTGACTCATTGCATTGTATTCAATCAAGGAACAAACAGGAATGTCTACATATCCCCGTCATTAAAATATTGATCAGCATATTAAATGTGATGTAATGGATCTTCTAATGGATCTTCATAGCGTGTGCACAAAACTATTTTTCAAGCACCAAAGACAAATAAAAGTATAGTCTCCCCGGCGGGGAATTGAACCCCGGTCTCCCGCGTGACAGGCGGGGATACTTACCACTATACTACCGAGGAGTACGGATAAACGGTTAAACAATACCCGTATGGTTATAGAATGGACACCCATGTTTTATTATAGAGTATTGGTACATTAGTACAATGGATGCATAATTCCAAAATAAAACACAGAAACAAAACTGAAAAATAGGTCCTCAAAATATTGACCCCGACGTGATTTGAACACGCAACCTTCTGATCTGGAGTCAGACGCGCTACCGTTGCGCCACGGAGTCGGACGATAGTTAGTGACTTCAATCTAAATTTGAATCCCGTCAGCTCCGATGCTAAATGCATCAATTAATCTAACGAGATTGTATTGTCCATATATTGTGTATGTTGATAAAGAGTAATTTTCTGGGCTGTGATTTAAATCAGAGATAATGCAGGAACTGCCGACTCAGTTGTTAAATATACATACATGTATATATCTGATCCGGCCAATATAACAGGGTTTACAGCATGAATCCACAAAAATACACGCAATTCCAGGTAATTCGTCCAAAGTTCGGAGCCCCGTTTTGTTGAGTTTTCATATTCAGCAGATCAAAGGTCATTTTGGCATATAAACAGAGTCAACCTGTGGTCCATAGTAATTTACGTCCTTCAGTTTGGATGCAAAGAAATCTCAGATAATTATTATATCTGTTAGCTATGGACAGGTCCGGTGGTGTAGTGGTTATCACGTCTGCTTTACACGCAGAAGGTCGCGAGTTCGATCCTCGCCCGGACCTGATAATCATTTTTGTCTTACTTTTGTTGAAGTGACTGTATTGATTGTTGCCAATGCCACATGTTATCTTGCGGTATATTGGTCTCATCCTTCACACCCGTCGTCTCACTTAAAGTAACCAGCATGCAGAGAGAAACTGCGAGTAGGCCTATAGTTTAAATGTAAAATTAGTTGGGTTTTTTCCCATCCTCGTTTCCCGATGACTGTGTACATAATTATGTGATGACGTGGCTGCCTGGCTAGCTCAGTCGGTAGAGCACGAGACTCTTAATCTCGGGGTCGTGGGTTCGAGCCCCACGTTGGGCGATCTTACTTTTCAATTTTAGGCTTTTTGTTGCATATTTCGCGTCTTTTTATTGTCGGCAGCAAACCACATATTTGTTTGTGAAGACAATCTGGTGCATCGTATTATTTTCATCGTATTATCATTTCAGACCATTTCGTTGGCACAAAAGTGCAAAAAATACGTCATCCCAGGTGGGGATCGAACCCACGGCCTCTGGATTAGAAGTCCAGCGCTCTATCCACTGAGCTACTGGGACTGTGCAAAATGTTTTGACTCATTGCATTGTATTCAATCAAGGAACAAACAGGAATGTCTACATATCCCCGTCATTAAAATATTGATCAGCATATTAAATGTGATGTAATGGATCTTCTAATGGATCTTCATAGCGTGTGCACAAAACTATTTTTCAAGCACCAAAGACAAATAAAAGTATAGTCTCCCCGGCGGGGAATTGAACCCCGGTCTCCCGCGTGACAGGCGGGGATACTTACCACTATACTACCGAGGAGTACGGATAAACGGTTAAACAATACCCGTATGGTTATAGAATGGACACCCATGTTTTATTATAGAGTATTGGTACATTAGTACAATGGATGCATAATTCCAAAATAAAACACAGAAACAAAACTGAAAAATAGGTCCTCAAAATATTGACCCCGACGTGATTTGAACACGCAACCTTCTGATCTGGAGTCAGACGCGCTACCGTTGCGCCACGGAGTCGGACGATAGTTAGTGACTTCAATCTAAATTTGAATCCCGTCAGCTCCGATGCTAAATGCATCAATTAATCTAACGAGATTGTATTGTCCATATATTGTGTATGTTGATAAAGAGTAATTTTCTGGGCTGTGATTTAAATCAGAGATAATGCAGGAACTGCCGACTCAGTTGTTAAATATACATACATGTATATATCTGATCCGGCCAATATAACAGGGTTTACAGCATGAATCCACAAAAATACACGCAATTCCAGGTAATTCGTCCAAAGTTCGGAGCCCCGTTTTGTTGAGTTTTCATATTCAGCAGATCAAAGGTCATTTTGGCATATAAACAGAGTCAACCTGTGGTCCATAGTAATTTACGTCCTTCAGTTTGGATGCAAAGAAATCTCAGATAATTATTATATCTGTTAGCTATGGACAGGTCCGGTGGTGTAGTGGTTATCACGTCTGCTTTACACGCAGAAGGTCGCGAGTTCGATCCTCGCCCGGACCTGATAATCATTTTTGTCTTACTTTTGTTGAAGTGACTGTATTGATTGTTGCCAATGCCACATGTTATCTTGCGGTATATTGGTCTCATCCTTCACACCCGTCGTCTCACTTAAAGTAACCAGCATGCAGAGAGAAACTGCGAGTAGGCCTATAGTTTAAATGTAAAATTAGTTGGGTTTTTTCCCATCCTCGTTTCCCGATGACTGTGTACATAATTATGTGATGACGTGGCTGCCTGGCTAGCTCAGTCGGTAGAGCACGAGACTCTTAATCTCGGGGTCGTGGGTTCGAGCCCCACGTTGGGCGATCTTACTTTTCAATTTTAGGCTTTTTGTTGCATATTTCGCGTCTTTTTATTGTCGGCAGCAAACCACATATTTGTTTGTGAAGACAATCTGGTGCATCGTATTATTTTCATCGTATTATCATTTCAGACCATTTCGTTGGCACAAAAGTGCAAAAAATACGTCATCCCAGGTGGGGATCGAACCCACGGCCTCTGGATTAGAAGTCCAGCGCTCTATCCACTGAGCTACTGGGACTGTGCAAAATGTTTTGACTCATTGCATTGTATTCAATCAAGGAACAAACAGGAATGTCTACATATCCCCGTCATTAAAATATTGATCAGCATATTAAATGTGATGTAATGGATCTTCTAATGGATCTTCATAGCGTGTGCACAAAACTATTTTTCAAGCACCAAAGACAAATAAAAGTATAGTCTCCCCGGCGGGGAATTGAACCCCGGTCTCCCGCGTGACAGGCGGGGATACTTACCACTATACTACCGAGGAGTACGGATAAACGGTTAAACAATACCCGTATGGTTATAGAATGGACACCCATGTTTTATTATAGAGTATTGGTACATTAGTACAATGGATGCATAATTCCAAAATAAAACACAGAAACAAAACTGAAAAATAGGTCCTCAAAATATTGACCCCGACGTGATTTGAACACGCAACCTTCTGATCTGGAGTCAGACGCGCTACCGTTGCGCCACGGAGTCGGACGATAGTTAGTGACTTCAATCTAAATTTGAATCCCGTCAGCTCCGATGCTAAATGCATCAATTAATCTAACGAGATTGTATTGTCCATATATTGTGTATGTTGATAAAGAGTAATTTTCTGGGCTGTGATTTAAATCAGAGATAATGCAGGAACTGCCGACTCAGTTGTTAAATATACATACATGTATATATCTGATCCGGCCAATATAACAGGGTTTACAGCATGAATCCACAAAAATACACGCAATTCCAGGTAATTCGTCCAAAGTTCGGAGCCCCGTTTTGTTGAGTTTTCATATTCAGCAGATCAAAGGTCATTTTGGCATATAAACAGAGTTTATATATTTCAGACCATTTCGTTGGCACAAAAGTGCAAAAAATACGTCATCCCAGGTGGGGATCGAACCCACGGCCTCTGGATTAGAAGTCCAGCGCTCTATCCACTGAGCTACTGGGACTGTGCAAAATGTTTTGACTCAATGTTTTGTATTCAATCAAGGAACAAACAGGAATGTCTACATATCCCCGTCATTAAAATATTGATCAGCATATTAAATGTGATGTAATGGATCTTCTAATGGATCTTCATAGCGTGTGCACAAAACTATTTTTCAAGCACCAAAGACAAATAAAAGTATAGTCTCCCCGGCGGGGAATTGAACCCCGGTCTCCCGCGTGACAGGCGGGGATACTTACCACTATACTACCGAGGAGTACGGATAAACGGTTAAACAATACCCGTATGGTTATAGAATGGACACCCATGTTTTATTATAGAGTATTGGTACATTAGTACAATGGATGCATAATTCCAAAATAAAACACAGAAACAAAACTGAAAAATAGGTCCTCAAAATATTGACCCCGACGTGATTTGAACACGCAACCTTCTGATCTGGAGTCAGACGCGCTACCGTTGCGCCACGGAGTCGGACGATAGTTAGTGACTTCAATCTAAATTTGAATCCCGTCAGCTCCGATGCTAAATGCATCAATTAATCTAACGAGATTGTATTGTCCATATATTGTGTATGTTGATAAAGAGTAATTTTCTGGGCTGTGATTTAAATCAGAGATAATGCAGGAACTGCCGACTCAGTTGTTAAATATACATACATGTATATATCTGATCCGGCCAATATAACAGGGTTTACAGCATGAATCCACAAAAATACACGCAATTCCAGGTAATTCGTCCAAAGTTCGGAGCCCCGTTTTGTTGAGTTTTCATATTCAGCAGATCAAAGGTCATTTTGGCATATAAACAGAGTCAACCTGTGGTCCATAGTAATTTACGTCCTTCAGTTTGGATGCAAAGAAATCTCAGATAATTATTATATCTGTTAGCTATGGACAGGTCCGGTGGTGTAGTGGTTATCACGTCTGCTTTACACGCAGAAGGTCGCGAGTTCGATCCTCGCCCGGACCTGATAATCATTTTTGTCTTACTTTTGTTGAAGTGACTGTATTGATTGTTGCCAATGCCACATGTTATCTTGCGGTATATTGGTCTCATCCTTCACACCCGTCGTCTCACTTAAAGTAACCAGCATGCAGAGAGAAACTGCGAGTAGGCCTATAGTTTAAATGTAAAATTAGTTGGTTTTTTTCCCATCCTCGTTTCCCGATGACTGTGTACATAATTATGTGATGACGTGGCTGCCTGGCTAGCTCAGTCGGTAGAGCACGAGACTCTTAATCTCGGGGTCGTGGGTTCGAGCCCCACGTTGGGCGATCTTACTTTTCAATTTTAGGCTTTTTGTTGCATATTTCGCGTCTTTTTATTGTCGGCAGCAAACCACATATTTGTTTGTGAAGACAATCTGGTGCATCGTATTATTTTCATCGTATTATCATTTCAGACCATTTCGTTGGCACAAAAGTGCAAAAAATACGTCATCCCAGGTGGGGATCGAACCCACGGCCTCTGGATTAGAAGTCCAGCGCTCTATCCACTGAGCTACTGGGACTGTGCAAAATGTTTTGACTCATTGCATTGTATTCAATCAAGGAACAAACAGGAATGTCTACATATCCCCGTCATTAAAATATTGATCAGCATATTAAATGTGATGTAATGGATCTTCTAATGGATCTTCATAGCGTGTGCACAAAACTATTTTTCAAGCACCAAAGACAAATAAAAGTATAGTTTCCCCGGCGGGGAATTGAACCCCGGTCTCCCGCGTGACAGGCGGGGATACTTACCACTATACTACCGAGGAGTACGGATAAACGGTTAAACAATACCCGTATGGTTATAGAATGGACACCCATGTTTTATTATAGAGTATTGGTACATTAGTACAATGGATGCATAATTCCAAAATAAAACACAGAAACAAAACTGAAAAATAGGTCCTCAAAATATTGACCCCGACGTGATTTGAACACGCAACCTTCTGATCTGGAGTCAGACGCGCTACCGTTGCGCCACGGAGTCGGACGATAGTTAGTGACTTCAATCTAAATTTGAATCCCGTCAGCTCCGATGCTAAATGCATCAATTAATCTAACGAGATTGTATTGTCCATATATTGTGTATGTTGATAAAGAGTAATTTTCTGGGCTGTGATTTAAATCAGAGATAATGCAGGAACTGCCGACTCAGTTGTTAAATATACATACATGTATATATCTGATCCGGCCAATATAACAGGGTTTACAGCATGAATCCACAAAAATACACGCAATTCCAGGTAATTCGTCCAAAGTTCGGAGCCCCGTTTTGTTGAGTTTTCATATTCAGCAGATCAAAGGTCATTTTGGCATATAAACAGAGTCAACCTGTGGTCCATAGTAATTTACGTCCTTCAGTTTGGATGCAAAGAAATCTCAGATAATTATTATATCTGTTAGCTATGGACAGGTCCGGTGGTGTAGTGGTTATCACGTCTGCTTTACACGCAGAAGGTCGCGAGTTCGATCCTCGCCCGGACCTGATAATCATTTTTGTCTTACTTTTGTTGAAGTGACTGTATTGATTGTTGCCAATGCCACATGTTATCTTGCGGTATATTGGTCTCATCCTTCACACCCGTCGTCTCACTTAAAGTAACCAGCATGCAGAGAGAAACTGCGAGTAGGCCTATAGTTTAAATGTAAAATTAGTTGGGTTTTTTCCCATCCTCGTTTCCCGATGACTGTGTACATAATTATGTGATGACGTGGCTGCCTGGCTAGCTCAGTCGGTAGAGCACGAGACTCTTAATCTCGGGGTCGTGGGTTCGAGCCCCACGTTGGGCGATCTTACTTTTCAATTTTAGGCTTTTTGTTGCATATTTCGCGTCTTTTTATTGTCGGCAGCAAACCACATATTTGTTTGTGAAGACAATCTGGTGCATCGTATTATTTTCATCGTATTATCATTTCAGACCATTTCGTTGGCACAAAAGTGCAAAAAATACGTCATCCCAGGTGGGGATCGAACCCACGGCCTCTGGATTAGAAGTCCAGCGCTCTATCCACTGAGCTACTGGGACTGTGCAAAATGTTTTGACTCATTGCATTGTATTCAATCAAGGAACAAACAGGAATGTCTACATATCCCCGTCATTAAAATATTGATCAGCATATTAAATGTGATGTAATGGATCTTCTAATGGATCTTCATAGCGTGTGCACAAAACTATTTTTCAAGCACCAAAGACAAATAAAAGTATAGTCTCCCCGGCGGGGAATTGAACCCCGGTCTCCCGCGTGACAGGCGGGGATACTTACCACTATACTACCGAGGAGTACGGATAAACGGTTAAACAATACCCGTATGGTTATAGAATGGACACCCATGTTTTATTATAGAGTATTGGTACATTAGTACAATGGATGCATAATTCCAAAATAAAACACAGAAACAAAACTGAAAAATAGGTCCTCAAAATATTGACCCCGACGTGATTTGAACACGCAACCTTCTGATCTGGAGTCAGACGCGCTACCGTTGCGCCACGGAGTCGGACGATAGTTAGTGACTTCAATCTAAATTTGAATCCCGTCAGCTCCGATGCTAAATGCATCAATTAATCTAACGAGATTGTATTGTCCATATATTGTGTATGTTGATAAAGAGTAATTTTCTGGGCTGTGATTTAAATCAGAGATAATGCAGGAACTGCCGACTCAGTTGTTAAATATACATACATGTATATATCTGATCCGGCCAATATAACAGGGTTTACAGCATGAATCCACAAAAATACACGCAATTCCAGGTAATTCGTCCAAAGTTCGGAGCCCCGTTTTGTTGAGTTTTCATATTCAGCAGATCAAAGGTCATTTTGGCATATAAACAGAGTCAACCTGTGGTCCATAGTAATTTACGTCCTTCAGTTTGGATGCAAAGAAATCTCAGATAATTATTATATCTGTTAGCTATGGACAGGTCCGGTGGTGTAGTGGTTATCACGTCTGCTTTACACGCAGAAGGTCGCGAGTTCGATCCTCGCCCGGACCTGATAATCATTTTTGTCTTACTTTTGTTGAAGTGACTGTATTGATTGTTGCCAATGCCACATGTTATCTTGCGGTATATTGGTCTCATCCTTCACACCCGTCGTCTCACTTAAAGTAACCAGCATGCAGAGAGAAACTGCGAGTAGGCCTATAGTTTAAATGTAAAATTAGTTGGGTTTTTTCCCATCCTCGTTTCCCGATGACTGTGTACATAATTATGTGATGACGTGGCTGCCTGGCTAGCTCAGTCGGTAGAGCACGAGACTCTTAATCTCGGGGTCGTGGGTTCGAGCCCCACGTTGGGCGATCTTACTTTTCAATTTTAGGCTTTTTGTTGCATATTTCGCGTCTTTTTATTGTCGGCAGCAAACCACATATTTGTTTGTGAAGACAATCTGGTGCATCGTATTATTTTCATCGTATTATCATTTCAGACCATTTCGTTGGCACAAAAGTGCAAAAAATACGTCATCCCAGGTGGGGATCGAACCCACGGCCTCTGGATTAGAAGTCCAGCGCTCTATCCACTGAGCTACTGGGACTGTGCAAAATGTTTTGACTCATTGCATTGTATTCAATCAAGGAACAAACAGGAATGTCTACATATCCCCGTCATTAAAATATTGATCAGCATATTAAATGTGATGTAATGGATCTTCTAATGGATCTTCATAGCGTGTGCACAAAACTATTTTTCAAGCACCAAAGACAAATAAAAGTATAGTCTCCCCGGCGGGGAATTGAACCCCGGTCTCCCGCGTGACAGGCGGGGATACTTACCACTATACTACCGAGGAGTACGGATAAACGGTTAAACAATACCCGTATGGTTATAGAATGGACACCCATGTTTTATTATAGAGTATTGGTACATTAGTACAATGGATGCATAATTCCAAAATAAAACACAGAAACAAAACTGAAAAATAGGTCCTCAAAATATTGACCCCGACGTGATTTGCACACGCAACCTTCTGATCTGGAGTCAGACGCGCTACCGTTGCGCCACGGAGTCGGACGATAGTTAGTGACTTCAATCTAAATTTGAATCCCGTCAGCTCCGATGCTAAATGCATCAATTAATCTAACGAGATTGTATTGTCCATATATTGTGTATGTTGATAAAGAGTAATTTTCTGGGCTGTGATTTAAATCAGAGATAATGCAGGAACTGCCGACTCAGTTGTTAAATATACATACATGTATATATCTGATCCGGCCAATATAACAGGGTTTACAGCATGAATCCACAAAAATACACGCAATTCCAGGTAATTCGTCCAAAGTTCGGAGCCCCGTTTTGTTGAGTTTTCATATTCAGCAGATCAAAGGTCATTTTGGCATATAAACAGAGTCAACCTGTGGTCCATAGTAATTTACGTCCTTCAGTTTGGATGCAAAGAAATCTCAGATAATTATTATATCTGTTAGCTATGGACAGGTCCGGTGGTGTAGTGGTTATCACGTCTGCTTTACACGCAGAAGGTCGCGAGTTCGATCCTCGCCCGGACCTGATAATCATTTTTGTCTTACTTTTGTTGAAGTGACTGTATTGATTGTTGCCAATGCCACATGTTATCTTGCGGTATATTGGTCTCATCCTTCACACCCGTCGTCTCACTTAAAGTAACCAGCATGCAGAGAGAAACTGCGAGTAGGCCTATAGTTTAAATGTAAAATTAGTTGGGTTTTTTCCCATCCTCGTTTCCCGATGACTGTGTACATAATTATGTGATGACGTGGCTGCCTGGCTAGCTCAGTCGGTAGAGCACGAGACTCTTAATCTCGGGGTCGTGGGTTCGAGCCCCACGTTGGGCGATCTTACTTTTCAATTTTAGGCTTTTTGTTGCATATTTCGCGTCTTTTTATTGTCGGCAGCAAACCACATATTTGTTTGTGAAGACAATCTGGTGCATCGTATTATTTTCATCGTATTATCATTTCAGACCATTTCGTTGGCACAAAAGTGCAAAAAATACGTCATCCCAGGTGGGGATCGAACCCACGGCCTCTGGATTAGAAGTCCAGCGCTCTATCCACTGAGCTACTGGGACTGTGCAAAATGTTTTGACTCATTGCATTGTATTCAATCAAGGAACAAACAGGAATGTCTACATATCCCCGTCATTAAAATATTGATCAGCATATTAAATGTGATGTAATGGATCTTCTAATGGATCTTCATAGCGTGTGCACAAAACTATTTTTCAAGCACCAAAGACAAATAAAAGTATAGTCTCCCCGGCGGGGAATTGAACCCCGGTTTCCCGCGTGACAGGCGGGGATACTTACCACTATACTACCGAGGAGTACGGATAAACGGTTAAACAATACCCGTATGGTTATAGAATGGACACCCATGTTTTATTATAGAGTATTGGTACATTAGTACAATGGATGCATAATTCCAAAATAAAACACAGAAACAAAACTGAAAAATAGGTCCTCAAAATATTGACCCCGACGTGATTTGAACACGCAACCTTCTGATCTGGAGTCAGACGCGCTACCGTTGCGCCACGGAGTCGGACGATAGTTAGTGACTTCAATCTAAATTTGAATCCCGTCAGCTCCGATGCTAAATGCATCAATTAATCTAACGAGATTGTATTGTCCATATATTGTGTATGTTGATAAAGAGTAATTTTCTGGGCTGTGATTTAAATCAGAGATAATGCAGGAACTGCCGACTCAGTTGTTAAATATACATACATGTATATATCTGATCCGGCCAATATAACAGGGTTTACAGCATGAATCCACAAAAATACACGCAATTCCAGGTAATTCGTCCAAAGTTCGGAGCCCCGTTTTGTTGAGTTTTCATATTCAGCAGATCAAAGGTCATTTTGGCATATAAACAGAGTCAACCTGTGGTCCATAGTAATTTACGTCCTTCAGTTTGGATGCAAAGAAATCTCAGATAATTATTATATCTGTTAGCTATGGACAGGTCCGGTGGTGTAGTGGTTATCACGTCTGCTTTACACGCAGAAGGTCGCGAGTTCGATCCTCGCCCGGACCTGATAATCATTTTTGTCTTACTTTTGTTGAAGTGACTGTATTGATTGTTGCCAATGCCACATGTTATCTTGCGGTATATTGGTCTCATCCTTCACACCCGTCGTCTCACTTAAAGTAACCAGCATGCAGAGAGAAACTGCGAGTAGGCCTATAGTTTAAATGTAAAATTAGTTGGGTTTTTTCCCATCCTCGTTTCCCGATGACTGTGTACATAATTATGTGATGACGTGGCTGCCTGGCTAGCTCAGTCGGTAGAGCACGAGACTCTTAATCTCGGGGTCGTGGGTTCGAGCCCCACGTTGGTCGATCTTACTTTTCAATTTTAGGCTTTTTGTTGCATATTTCGCGTCTTTTTATTGTCGGCAGCAAACCACATATTTGTTTGTGAAGACAATCTGGTGCATCGTATTATTTTCATCGTATTATCATTTCAGACCAAAAGTGCAAAAAATACGTCATCCCAGGTGGGGATCGAACCCACGGCCTCTGGATTAGAAGTCCAGCGCTCTATCCACTGAGCTACTGGGACTGTGCAAAATGTTTTGACTCATTGCATTGTATTCAATCAAGGAACAAACAGGAATGTCTACATATCCCCGTCATTAAAATATTGATCAGCATATTAAATGTGATGTAATGGATCTTCTAATGGATCTTCATAGCGTGTGCACAAAACTATTTTTCAAGCACCAAAGACAAATAAAAGTATAGTCTCCCCGGCGGGGAATTGAACCCCGGTCTCCCGCGTGACAGGCGGGGATACTTACCACTATACTACCGAGGAGTACGGATAAACGGTTAAACAATACCCGTATGGTTATAGAATGGACACCCATGTTTTATTATAGAGTATTGGTACATTAGTACAATGGATGCATAATTCCAAAATAAAACACAGAAACAAAACTGAAAAATAGGTCCTCAAAATATTGACCCCGACGTGATTTGAACACGCAACCTTCTGATCTGGAGTCAGACGCGCTACCGTTGCGCCACGGAGTCGGACGATAGTTAGTGACTTCAATCTAAATTTGAATCCCGTCAGCTCCGATGCTAAATGCATCAATTAATCTAACGAGATTGTATTGTCCATATATTGTGTATGTTGATAAAGAGTAATTTTCTGGGCTGTGATTTAAATCAGAGATAATGCAGGAACTGCCGACTCAGTTGTTAAATATACATACATGTATATATCTGATCCGGCCAATATAACAGGGTTTACAGCATGAATCCACAAAAATACACGCAATTCCAGGTAATTCGTCCAAAGTTCGGAGCCCCGTTTTGTTGAGTTTTCATATTCAGCAGATCAAAGGTCATTTTGGCATATAAACAGAGTCAACCTGTGGTCCATAGTAATTTACGTCCTTCGGTTTGGATGCAAAGAAATCTCAGATAATTATTATATCTGTTAGCTATGGACAGGTCCGGTGGTGTAGTGGTTATCACGTCTGCTTTACACGCAGAAGGTCGCGAGTTCGATCCTCGCCCGGACCTGATAATCATTTTTGTCTTACTTTTGTTGAAGTGACTGTATTGATTGTTGCCAATGCCACATGTTATCTTGCGGTATATTGGTCTCATCCTTCACACCCGTCGTCTCACTTAAAGTAACCAGCATGCAGAGAGAAACTGCGAGTAGGCCTATAGTTTAAATGTAAAATTAGTTGGGTTTTTTCCCATCCTCGTTTCCCGATGACTGTGTACATAATTATGTGATGACGTGGCTGCCTGGCTAGCTCAGTCGGTAGAGCACGAGACTCTTAATCTCGGGGTCGTGGGTTCGAGCCCCACGTTGGGCGATCTTACTTTTCAATTTTAGGCTTTTTGTTGCATATTTCGCGTCTTTTTATTGTCGGCAGCAAACCACATATTTGTTTGTGAAGACAATCTGGTGCATCGTATTATTTTCATCGTATTATCATTTCAGACCATTTCGTTGGCACAAAAGTGCAAAAAATACGTCATCCCAGGTGGGGATCGAACCCACGGCCTCTGGATTAGAAGTCCAGCGCTCTATCCACTGGGCTACTGGGACTGTGCAAAATGTTTTGACTCATTGCATTGTATTCAATCAAGGAACAAACAGGAATGTCTACATATCCCCGTCATTAAAATATTGATCAGCATATTAAATGTGATGTAATGGATCTTCTAATGGATCTTCATAGCGTGTGCACAAAACTATTTTTCAAGCACCAAAGACAAATAAAAGTATAGTCTCCCCGGCGGGGAATTGAACCCCGGTCTCCCGCGTGACAGGCGGGGATACTTACCACTATACTACCGAGGAGTACGGATAAACGGTTAAACAATACCCGTATGGTTATAGAATGGACACCCATGTTTTATTATAGAGTATTGGTACATTAGTACAATGGATGCATAATTCCAAAATAAAACACAGAAACAAAACTGAAAAATAGGTCCTCAAAATATTGACCCCGACGTGATTTGAACACGCAACCTTCTGATCTGGAGTCAGACGCGCTACCGTTGCGCCACGGAGTCGGACGATAGTTAGTGACTTCAATCTAAATTTGAATCCCGTCAGCTCCGATGCTAAATGCATCAATTAATCTAACGAGATTGTATTGTCCATATATTGTGTATGTTGATAAAGAGTAATTTTCTGGGCTGTGATTTAAATCAGAGATAATGCAGGAACTGCCGACTCAGTTGTTAAATATACATACATGTATATATCTGATCCGGCCAATATAACAGGGTTTACAGCATGAATCCACAAAAATACACGCAATTCCAGGTAATTCGTCCAAAGTTCGGAGCCCCGTTTTGTTGAGTTTTCATATTCAGCAGATCAAAGGTCATTTTGGCATATAAACAGAGTCAACCTGTGGTCCATAGTAATTTACGTCCTTCGGTTTGGATGCAAAGAAATCTCAGATAATTATTATATCTGTTAGCTATGGACAGGTCCGGTGGTGTAGTGGTTATCACGTCTGCTTTACACGCAGAAGGTCGCGAGTTCGATCCTCGCCCGGACCTGATAATCATTTTTGTCTTACTTTTGTTGAAGTGACTGTATTGATTGTTGCCAATGCCACATGTTATCTTGCGGTATATTGGTCTCATCCTTCACACCCGTCGTCTCACTTAAAGTAACCAGCATGCAGAGAGAAACTGCGAGTAGGCCTATAGTTTAAATGTAAAATTAGTTGGGTTTTTTCCCATCCTCGTTTCCCGATGACTGTGTACATAATTATGTGATGACGTGGCTGCCTGGCTAGCTCAGTCGGTAGAGCACGAGACTCTTAATCTCGGGGTCGTGGGTTCGAGCCCCACGTTGGGCGATCTTACTTTTCAATTTTAGGCTTTTTGTTGCATATTTCGCGTCTTTTTATTGTCGGCAGCAAACCACATATTTGTTTGTGAAGACAATCTGGTGCATCGTATTATTTTCATCGTATTATCATTTCAGACCATTTCGTTGGCACAAAAGTGCAAAAAATACGTCATCCCAGGTGGGGATCGAACCCACGGCCTCTGGATTAGAAGTCCAGCGCTCTATCCACTGGGCTACTGGGACTGTGCAAAATGTTTTGACTCATTGCATTGTATTCAATCAAGGAACAAACAGGAATGTCTACATATCCCCGTCATTAAAATATTGATCAGCATATTAAATGTGATGTAATGGATCTTCTAATGGATCTTCATAGCGTGTGCACAAAACTATTTTTCAAGCACCAAAGACAAATAAAAGTATAGTCTCCCCGGCGGGGAATTGAACCCCGGTCTCCCGCGTGACAGGCGGGGATACTTACCACTATACTACCGAGGAGTACGGATAAACGGTTAAACAATACCCGTATGGTTATAGAATGGACACCCATGTTTTATTATAGAGTATTGGTACATTAGTACAATGGATGCATAATTCCAAAATAAAACACAGAAACAAAACTGAAAAATAGGTCCTCAAAATATTGACCCCGACGTGATTTGAACACGCAACCTTCTGATCTGGAGTCAGACGCGCTACCGTTGCGCCACGGAGTCGGACGATAGTTAGTGACTTCAATCTAAATTTGAATCCCGTCAGCTCCGATGCTAAATGCATCAATTAATCTAACGAGATTGTATTGTCCATATATTGTGTATGTTGATAAAGAGTAATTTTCTGGGCTGTGATTTAAATCAGAGATAATGCAGGAACTGCCGACTCAGTTGTTAAATATACATACATGTATATATCTGATCCGGCCAATATAACAGGGTTTACAGCATGAATCCACAAAAATACACGCAATTCCAGGTAATTCGTCCAAAGTTCGGAGCCCCGTTTTGTTGAGTTTTCATATTCAGCAGATCAAAGGTCATTTTGGCATATAAACAGAGTCAACCTGTGGTCCATAGTAATTTACGTCCTTCAGTTTGGATGCAAAGAAATCTCAGATAATTATTATATCTGTTAGCTATGGACAGGTCCGGTGGTGTAGTGGTTATCACGTCTGCTTTACACGCAGAAGGTCGCGAGTTCGATCCTCGCCCGGACCTGATAATCATTTTTGTCTTACTTTTGTTGAAGTGACTGTATTGATTGTTGCCAATGCCACATGTTATCTTGCGGTATATTGGTCTCATCCTTCACACCCGTCGTCTCACTTAAAGTAACCAGCATGCAGAGAGAAACTGCGAGTAGGCCTATAGTTTAAATGTAAAATTAGTTGGGTTTTTTCCCATCCTCGTTTCCCGATGACTGTGTACATAATTATGTGATGACGTGGCTGCCTGGCTAGCTCAGTCGGTAGAGCACGAGACTCTTAATCTCGGGGTCGTGGGTTCGAGCCCCACGTTGGGCGATCTTACTTTTCAATTTTAGGCTTTTTGTTGCATATTTCGCGTCTTTTTATTGTCGGCAGCAAACCACATATTTGTTTGTGAAGACAATCTGGTGCATCGTATTATTTTCATCGTATTATCATTTCAGACCAAAAGTGCAAAAAATACGTCATCCCAGGTGGGGATCGAACCCACGGCCTCTGGATTAGAAGTCCAGCGCTCTATCCACTGAGCTACTGGGACTGTGCAAAATGTTTTGACTCATTGCATTGTATTCAATCAAGGAACAAACAGGAATGTCTACATATCCCCGTCATTAAAATATTGATCAGCATATTAAATGTGATGTAATGGATCTTCTAATGGATCTTCATAGCGTGTGCACAAAACTATTTTTCAAGCACCAAAGACAAATAAAAGTATAGTCTCCCCGGCGGGGAATTGAACCCCGGTCTCCCGCGTGACAGGCGGGGATACTTACCACTATACTACCGAGGAGTACGGATAAACGGTTAAACAATACCCGTATGGTTATAGAATGGACACCCATGTTTTATTATAGAGTATTGGTACATTAGTACAATGGATGCATAATTCCAAAATAAAACACAGAAACAAAACTGAAAAATAGGTCCTCAAAATATTGACCCCGACGTGATTTGAACACGCAACCTTCTGATCTGGAGTCAGACGCGCTACCGTTGCGCCACGGAGTCGGACGATAGTTAGTGACTTCAATCTAAATTTGAATCCCGTCAGCTCCGATGCTAAATGCATCAATTAATCTAACGAGATTGTATTGTCCATATATTGTGTATGTTGATAAAGAGTAATTTTCTGGGCTGTGATTTAAATCAGAGATAATGCAGGAACTGCCGACTCAGTTGTTAAATATACATACATGTATATATCTGATCCGGCCAATATAACAGGGTTTACAGCATGAATCCACAAAAATACACGCAATTCCAGGTAATTCGTCCAAAGTTCGGAGCCCCGTTTTGTTGAGTTTTCATATTCAGCAGATCAAAGGTCATTTTGGCATATAAACAGAGTCAACCTGTGGTCCATAGTAATTTACGTCCTTCGGTTTGGATGCAAAGAAATCTCAGATAATTATTATATCTGTTAGCTATGGACAGGTCCGGTGGTGTAGTGGTTATCACGTCTGCTTTACACGCAGAAGGTCGCGAGTTCGATCCTCGCCCGGACCTGATAATCATTTTTGTCTTACTTTTGTTGAAGTGACTGTATTGATTGTTGCCAATGCCACATGTTATCTTGCGGTATATTGGTCTCATCCTTCACACCCGTCGTCTCACTTAAAGTAACCAGCCTGCAGAGAGAAACTGCGAGTAGGCCTATAGTTTAAATGTAAAATTAGTTGGGTTTTTTCCCATCCTCGTTTCCCGATGACTGTGTACATAATTATGTGATGACGTGGCTGCCTGGCTAGCTCAGTCGGTAGAGCACGAGACTCTTAATCTCGGGGTCGTGGGTTCGAGCCCCACGTTGGGCGATCTTACTTTTCAATTTTAGGCTTTTTGTTGCATATTTCGCGTCTTTTTATTGTCGGCAGCAAACCACATATTTGTTTGTGAAGACAATCTGGTGCATCGTATTATTTTCATCGTATTATCATTTCAGACCATTTCGTTGGCACAAAAGTGCAAAAAATACGTCATCCCAGGTGGGGATCGAACCCACGGCCTCTGGATTAGAAGTCCAGCGCTCTATCCACTGGGCTACTGGGACTGTGCAAAATGTTTTGACTCATTGCATTGTATTCAATCAAGGAACAAACAGGAATGTCTACATATCCCCGTCATTAAAATATTGATCAGCATATTAAATGTGATGTAATGGATCTTCTAATGGATCTTCATAGCGTGTGCACAAAACTATTTTTCAAGCACCAAAGACAAATAAAAGTATAGTCTCCCCGGCGGGGAATTGAACCCCGGTCTCCCGCGTGACAGGCGGGGATACTTACCACTATACTACCGAGGAGTACGGATAAACGGTTAAACAATACCCGTATGGTTATAGAATGGACACCCATGTTTTATTATAGAGTATTGGTACATTAGTACAATGGATGCATAATTCCAAAATAAAACACAGAAACAAAACTGAAAAATAGGTCCTCAAAATATTGACCCCGACGTGATTTGAACACGCAACCTTCTGATCTGGAGTCAGACGCGCTACCGTTGCGCCACGGAGTCGGACGATAGTTAGTGACTTCAATCTAAATTTGAATCCCGTCAGCTCCGATGCTAAATGCATCAATTAATCTAACGAGATTGTATTGTCCATATATTGTGTATGTTGATAAAGAGTAATTTTCTGGGCTGTGATTTAAATCAGAGATAATGCAGGAACTGCCGACTCAGTTGTTAAATATACATACATGTATATATCTGATCCGGCCAATATAACAGGGTTTACAGCATGAATCCACAAAAATACACGCAATTCCAGGTAATTCGTCCAAAGTTCGGAGCCCCGTTTTGTTGAGTTTTCATATTCAGCAGATCAAAGGTCATTTTGGCATATAAACAGAGTCAACCTGTGGTCCATAGTAATTTACGTCCTTCAGTTTGGATGCAAAGAAATCTCAGATAATTATTATATCTGTTAGCTATGGACAGGTCCGGTGGTGTAGTGGTTATCACGTCTGCTTTACACGCAGAAGGTCGCGAGTTCGATCCTCGCCCGGACCTGATAATCATTTTTGTCTTACTTTTGTTGAAGTGACTGTATTGATTGTTGCCAATGCCACATGTTATCTTGCGGTATATTGGTCTCATCCTTCACACCCGTCGTCTCACTTAAAGTAACCAGCATGCAGAGAGAAACTGCGAGTAGGCCTATAGTTTAAATGTAAAATTAGTTGGGTTTTTTCCCATCCTCGTTTCCCGATGACTGTGTACATAATTATGTGATGACGTGGCTGCCTGGCTAGCTCAGTCGGTAGAGCACGAGACTCTTAATCTCGGGGTCGTGGGTTCGAGCCCCACGTTGGGCGATCTTACTTTTCAATTTTAGGCTTTTTGTTGCATATTTCGCGTCTTTTTATTGTCGGCAGCAAACCACATATTTGTTTGTGAAGACAATCTGGTGCATCGTATTATTTTCATCGTATTATCATTTCAGACCAAAAGTGCAAAAAATACGTCATCCCAGGTGGGGATCGAACCCACGGCCTCTGGATTAGAAGTCCAGCGCTCTATCCACTGAGCTACTGGGACTGTGCAAAATGTTTTGACTCATTGCATTGTATTCAATCAAGGAACAAACAGGAATGTCTACATATCCCCGTCATTAAAATATTGATCAGCATATTAAATGTGATGTAATGGATCTTCTAATGGATCTTCATAGCGTGTGCACAAAACTATTTTTCAAGCACCAAAGACAAATAAAAGTATAGTCTCCCCGGCGGGGAATTGAACCCCGGTCTCCCGCGTGACAGGCGGGGATACTTACCACTATACTACCGAGGAGTACGGATAAACGGTTAAACAATACCCGTATGGTTATAGAATGGACACCCATGTTTTATTATAGAGTATTGGTACATTAGTACAATGGATGCATAATTCCAAAATAAAACACAGAAACAAAACTGAAAAATAGGTCCTCAAAATATTGACCCCGACGTGATTTGAACACGCAACCTTCTGATCTGGAGTCAGACGCGCTACCGTTGCGCCACGGAGTCGGACGATAGTTAGTGACTTCAATCTAAATTTGAATCCCGTCAGCTCCGATGCTAAATGCATCAATTAATCTAACGAGATTGTATTGTCCATATATTGTGTATGTTGATAAAGAGTAATTTTCTGGGCTGTGATTTAAATCAGAGATAATGCAGGAACTGCCGACTCAGTTGTTAAATATACATACATGTATATATCTGATCCGGCCAATATAACAGGGTTTACAGCATGAATCCACAAAAATACACGCAATTCCAGGTAATTCGTCCAAAGTTCGGAGCCCCGTTTTGTTGAGTTTTCATATTCAGCAGATCAAAGGTCATTTTGGCATATAAACAGAGTCAACCTGTGGTCCATAGTAATTTACGTCCTTCGGTTTGGATGCAAAGAAATCTCAGATAATTATTATATCTGTTAGCTATGGACAGGTCCGGTGGTGTAGTGGTTATCACGTCTGCTTTACACGCAGAAGGTCGCGAGTTCGATCCTCGCCCGGACCTGATAATCATTTTTGTCTTACTTTTGTTGAAGTGACTGTATTGATTGTTGCCAATGCCACATGTTATCTTGCGGTATATTGGTCTCATCCTTCACACCCGTCGTCTCACTTAAAGTAACCAGCCTGCAGAGAGAAACTGCGAGTAGGCCTATAGTTTAAATGTAAAATTAGTTGGGTTTTTTCCCATCCTCGTTTCCCGATGACTGTGTACATAATTATGTGATGACGTGGCTGCCTGGCTAGCTCAGTCGGTAGAGCACGAGACTCTTAATCTCGGGGTCGTGGGTTCGAGCCCCACGTTGGGCGATCTTACTTTTCAATTTTAGGCTTTTTGTTGCATATTTCGCGTCTTTTTATTGTCGGCAGCAAACCACATATTTGTTTGTGAAGACAATCTGGTGCATCGTATTATTTTCATCGTATTATAATTTCAGACCATTTCGTTGGCACAAAAGTGCAAAAAATACGTCATCCCAGGTGGGGATCGAACCCACGGCCTCTGGATTAGAAGTCCAGCGCTCTATCCACTGGGCTACTGGGACTGTGCAAAATGTTTTGACTCATTGCATTGTATTCAATCAAGGAACAAACAGGAATGTCTACATATCCCCGTCATTAAAATATTGATCAGCATATTAAATGTGATGTAATGGATCTTCTAATGGATCTTCATAGCGTGTGCACAAAACTATTTTTCAAGCACCAAAGACAAATAAAAGTATAGTCTCCCCGGCGGGGAATTGAACCCCGGTCTCCCGCGTGACAGGCGGGGATACTTACCACTATACTACCGAGGAGTACGGATAAACGGTTAAACAATACCCGTATGGTTATAGAATGGACACCCATGTTTTATTATAGAGTATTGGTACATTAGTACAATGGATGCATAATTCCAAAATAAAACACAGAAACAAAACTGAAAAATAGGTCCTCAAAATATTGACCCCGACGTGATTTGAACACGCAACCTTCTGATCTGGAGTCAGACGCGCTACCGTTGCGCCACGGAGTCGGACGATAGTTAGTGACTTCAATCTAAATTTGAATCCCGTCAGCTCCGATGCTAAATGCATCAATTAATCTAACGAGATTGTATTGTCCATATATTGTGTATGTTGATAAAGAGTAATTTTCTGGGCTGTGATTTAAATCAGAGATAATGCAGGAACTGCCGACTCAGTTGTTAAATATACATACATGTATATATCTGATCCGGCCAATATAACAGGGTTTACAGCATGAATCCACAAAAATACACGCAATTCCAGGTAATTCGTCCAAAGTTCGGAGCCCCGTTTTGTTGAGTTTTCATATTCAGCAGATCAAAGGTCATTTTGGCATATAAACAGAGTCAACCTGTGGTCCATAGTAATTTACGTCCTTCAGTTTGGATGCAAAGAAATCTCAGATAATTATTATATCTGTTAGCTATGGACAGGTCCGGTGGTGTAGTGGTTATCACGTCTGCTTTACACGCAGAAGGTCGCGAGTTCGATCCTCGCCCGGACCTGATAATCATTTTTGTCTTACTTTTGTTGAAGTGACTGTATTGATTGTTGCCAATGCCACATGTTATCTTGCGGTATATTGGTCTCATCCTTCACACCCGTCGTCTCACTTAAAGTAACCAGCATGCAGAGAGAAACTGCGAGTAGGCCTATAGTTTAAATGTAAAATTAGTTGGGTTTTTTCCCATCCTCGTTTCCCGATGACTGTGTACATAATTATGTGATGACGTGGCTGCCTGGCTAGCTCAGTCGGTAGAGCACGAGACTCTTAATCTCGGGGTCGTGGGTTCGAGCCCCACGTTGGGCGATCTTACTTTTCAATTTTAGGCTTTTTGTTGCATATTTCGCGTCTTTTTATTGTCGGCAGCAAACCACATATTTGTTTGTGAAGACAATCTGGTGCATCGTATTATTTTCATCGTATTATCATTTCAGACCAAAAGTGCAAAAAATACGTCATCCCAGGTGGGGATCGAACCCACGGCCTCTGGATTAGAAGTCCAGCGCTCTATCCACTGAGCTACTGGGACTGTGCAAAATGTTTTGACTCATTGCATTGTATTCAATCAAGGAACAAACAGGAATGTCTACATATCCCCGTCATTAAAATATTGATCAGCATATTAAATGTGATGTAATGGATCTTCTAATGGATCTTCATAGCGTGTGCACAAAACTATTTTTCAAGCACCAAAGACAAATAAAAGTATAGTCTCCCCGGCGGGGAATTGAACCCCGGTCTCCCGCGTGACAGGCGGGGATACTTACCACTATACTACCGAGGAGTACGGATAAACGGTTAAACAATACCCGTATGGTTATAGAATGGACACCCATGTTTTATTATAGAGTATTGGTACATTAGTACAATGGATGCATAATTCCAAAATAAAACACAGAAACAAAACTGAAAAATAGGTCCTCAAAATATTGACCCCGACGTGATTTGAACACGCAACCTTCTGATCTGGAGTCAGACGCGCTACCGTTGCGCCACGGAGTCGGACGATAGTTAGTGACTTCAATCTAAATTTGAATCCCGTCAGCTCCGATGCTAAATGCATCAATTAATCTAACGAGATTGTATTGTCCATATATTGTGTATGTTGATAAAGAGTAATTTTCTGGGCTGTGATTTAAATCAGAGATAATGCAGGAACTGCCGACTCAGTTGTTAAATATACATACATGTATATATCTGATCCGGCCAATATAACAGGGTTTACAGCATGAATCCACAAAAATACACGCAATTCCAGGTAATTCGTCCAAAGTTCGGAGCCCCGTTTTGTTGAGTTTTCATATTCAGCAGATCAAAGGTCATTTTGGCATATAAACAGAGTCAACCTGTGGTCCATAGTAATTTACGTCCTTCGGTTTGGATGCAAAGAAATCTCAGATAATTATTATATCTGTTAGCTATGGACAGGTCCGGTGGTGTAGTGGTTATCACGTCTGCTTTACACGCAGAAGGTCGCGAGTTCGATCCTCGCCCGGACCTGATAATCATTTTTGTCTTACTTTTGTTGAAGTGACTGTATTGATTGTTGCCAATGCCACATGTTATCTTGCGGTATATTGGTCTCATCCTTCACACCCGTCGTCTCACTTAAAGTAACCAGCCTGCAGAGAGAAACTGCGAGTAGGCCTATAGTTTAAATGTAAAATTAGTTGGGTTTTTTCCCATCCTCGTTTCCCGATGACTGTGTACATAATTATGTGATGACGTGGCTGCCTGGCTAGCTCAGTCGGTAGAGCACGAGACTCTTAATCTCGGGGTCGTGGGTTCGAGCCCCACGTTGGGCGATCTTACTTTTCAATTTTAGGCTTTTTGTTGCATATTTCGCGTCTTTTTATTGTCGGCAGCAAACCACATATTTGTTTGTGAAGACAATCTGGTGCATCGTATTATTTTCATCGTATTATCATTTCAGACCATTTCGTTGGCACAAAAGTGCAAAAAATACGTCATCCCAGGTGGGGATCGAACCCACGGCCTCTGGATTAGAAGTCCAGCGCTCTATCCACTGAGCTACTGGGACTGTGCAAAATGTTTTGACTCATTGCATTGTATTCAATCAAGGAACAAACAGGAATGTCTACATATCCCCGTCATTAAAATATTGATCAGCATATTAAATGTGATGTAATGGATCTTCTAATGGATCTTCATAGCGTGTGCACAAAACTATTTTTCAAGCACCAAAGACAAATAAAAGTATAGTCTCCCCGGCGGGGAATTGAACCCCGGTCTCCCGCGTGACAGGCGGGGATACTTACCACTATACTACCGAGGAGTACGGATAAACGGTTAAACAATACCCGTATGGTTATAGAATGGACACCCATGTTTTATTATAGAGTATTGGTACATTAGTACAATGGATGCATAATTCCAAAATAAAACACAGAAACAAAACTGAAAAATAGGTCCTCAAAATATTGACCCCGACGTGATTTGAACACGCAACCTTCTGATCTGGAGTCAGACGCGCTACCGTTGCGCCACGGAGTCGGACGATAGTTAGTGACTTCAATCTAAATTTGAATCCCGTCAGCTCCGATGCTAAATGCATCAATTAATCTAACGAGATTGTATTGTCCATATATTGTGTATGTTGATAAAGAGTAATTTTCTGGGCTGTGATTTAAATCAGAGATAATGCAGGAACTGCCGACTCAGTTGTTAAATATACATACATGTATATATCTGATCCGGCCAATATAACAGGGTTTACAGCATGAATCCACAAAAATACACGCAATTCCAGGTAATTCGTCCAAAGTTCGGAGCCCCGTTTTGTTGAGTTTTCATATTCAGCAGATCAAAGGTCATTTTGGCATATAAACAGAGTCAACCTGTGGTCCATAGTAATTTACGTCCTTCAGTTTGGATGCAAAGAAATCTCAGATAATTATTATATCTGTTAGCTATGGACAGGTCCGGTGGTGTAGTGGTTATCACGTCTGCTTTACACGCAGAAGGTCGCGAGTTCGATCCTCGCCCGGACCTGATAATCATTTTTGTCTTACTTTTGTTGAAGTGACTGTATTGATTGTTGCCAATGCCACATGTTATCTTGCGGTATATTGGTCTCATCCTTCACACCCGTCGTCTCACTTAAAGTAACCAGCATGCAGAGAGAAACTGCGAGTAGGCCTATAGTTTAAATGTAAAATTAGTTGGGTTTTTTCCCATCCTCATTTCCCGATGACTGTGTACATAATTATGTGATGACGTGGCTGCCTGGCTAGCTCAGTCGGTAGAGCACGAGACTCTTAATCTCGGGGTCGTGGGTTCGAGCCCCACGTTGGGCGATCTTACTTTTCAATTTTAGGCTTTTTGTTGCATATTTCGCGTCTTTTTATTGTCGGCAGCAAACCACATATTTGTTTGTGAAGACAATCTGGTGCATCGTATTATTTTCATCGTATTATCATTTCAGACCAAAAGTGCAAAAAATACGTCATCCCAGGTGGGGATCGAACCCACGGCCTCTGGATTAGAAGTCCAGCGCTCTATCCACTGAGCTACTGGGACTGTGCAAAATGTTTTGACTCATTGCATTGTATTCAATCAAGGAACAAACAGGAATGTCTACATATCCCCGTCATTAAAATATTGATCAGCATATTAAATGTGATGTAATGGATCTTCTAATGGATCTTCATAGCGTGTGCACAAAACTATTTTTCAAGCACCAAAGACAAATAAAAGTATAGTCTCCCCGGCGGGGAATTGAACCCCGGTCTCCCGCGTGACAGGCGGGGATACTTACCACTATACTACCGAGGAGTACGGATAAACGGTTAAACAATACCCGTATGGTTATAGAATGGACACCCATGTTTTATTATAGAGTATTGGTACATTAGTACAATGGATGCATAATTCCAAAATAAAACACAGAAACAAAACTGAAAAATAGGTCCTCAAAATATTGACCCCGACGTGATTTGAACACGCAACCTTCTGATCTGGAGTCAGACGCGCTACCGTTGCGCCACGCCGTTGCGCCACGGAGTCGGACGATAGTTAGTGACTTCAATCTAAATTTGAATCCCGTCAGCTCCGATGCTAAATGCATCAATTAATCTAACGAGATTGTATTGTCCATATATTGTGTATGTTGATAAAGAGTAATTTTCTGGGCTGTGATTTAAATCAGAGATAATGCAGGAACTGCCGACTCAGTTGTTAAATATACATACATGTATATATCTGATCCGGCCAATATAACAGGGTTTACAGCATGAATCCACAAAAATACACGCAATTCCAGGTAATTCGTCCAAAGTTCGGAGCCCCGTTTTGTTGAGTTTTCATATTCAGCAGATCAAAGGTCATTTTGGCATATAAACAGAGTCAACCTGTGGTCCATAGTAATTTACGTCCTTCAGTTTGGATGCAAAGAAATCTCAGATAATTATTATATCTGTTAGCTATGGACAGGTCCGGTGGTGTAGTGGTTATCACGTCTGCTTTACACGCAGAAGGTCGCGAGTTCGATCCTCGCCCGGACCTGATAATCATTTTTGTCTTACTTTTGTTGAAGTGACTGTATTGATTGTTGCCAATGCCACATGTTATCTTGCGGTATATTGGTCTCATCCTTCACACCCGTCGTCTCACTTAAAGTAACCAGCATGCAGAGAGAAACTGCGAGTAGGCCTATAGTTTAAATGTAAAATTAGTTGGGTTTTTTCCCATCCTCGTTTCCCGATGACTGTGTACATAATTATGTGATGACGTGGCTGCCTGGCTAGCTCAGTCGGTAGAGCACGAGACTCTTAATCTCGGGGTCGTGGGTTCGAGCCCCACGTTGGGCGATCTTACTTTTCAATTTTAGGCTTTTTGTTGCATATTTCGCGTCTTTTTATTGTCGGCAGCAAACCACATATTTGTTTGTGAAGACAATCTGGTGCATCGTATTATTTTCATCGTATTATCATTTCAGACCATTTCGTTGGCACAAAAGTGCAAAAAATACGTCATCCCAGGTGGGGATCGAACCCACGGCCTCTGGATTAGAAGTCCAGCGCTCTATCCACTGAGCTACTGGGACTGTGCAAAATGTTTTGACTCATTGCATTGTATTCAATCAAGGAACAAACAGGAATGTCTACATATCCCCGTCATTAAAATATTGATCAGCATATTAAATGTGATGTAATGGATCTTCTAATGGATCTTCATAGCGTGTGCACAAAACTATTTTTCAAGCACCAAAGACAAATAAAAGTATAGTCTCCCCGGCGGGGAATTGAACCCCGGTCTCCCGCGTGACAGGCGGGGATACTTACCACTATACTACCGAGGAGTACGGATAAACGGTTAAACAATACCCGTATGGTTATAGAATGGACACCCATGTTTTATTATAGAGTATTGGTACATTAGTACAATGGATGCATAATTCCAAAATAAAACACAGAAACAAAACTGAAAAATAGGTCCTCAAAATATTGACCCCGACGTGATTTGAACACGCAACCTTCTGATCTGGAGTCAGACGCGCTACCGTTGCGCCACGGAGTCGGACGATAGTTAGTGACTTCAATCTAAATTTGAATCCCGTCAGCTCCGATGCTAAATGCATCAATTAATCTAACGAGATTGTATTGTCCATATATTGTGTATGTTGATAAAGAGTAATTTTCTGGGCTGTGATTTAAATCAGAGATAATGCAGGAACTGCCGACTCAGTTGTTAAATATACATACATGTATATATCTGATCCGGCCAATATAACAGGGTTTACAGCATGAATCCACAAAAATACACGCAATTCCAGGTAATTCGTCCAAAGTTCGGAGCCCCGTTTTGTTGAGTTTTCATATTCAGCAGATCAAAGGTCATTTTGGCATATAAACAGAGTCAACCTGTGGTCCATAGTAATTTACGTCCTTCAGTTTGGATGCAAAGAAATCTCAGATAATTATTATATCTGTTAGCTATGGACAGGTCCGGTGGTGTAGTGGTTATCACGTCTGCTTTACACGCAGAAGGTCGCGAGTTCGATCCTCGCCCGGACCTGATAATCATTTTTGTCTTACTTTTGTTGAAGTGACTGTATTGATTGTTGCCAATGCCACATGTTATCTTGCGGTATATTGGTCTCATCCTTCACACCCGTCGTCTCACTTAAAGTAACCAGCATGCAGAGAGAAACTGCGAGTAGGCCTATAGTTTAAATGTAAAATTAGTTGGGTTTTTTCCCATCCTCGTTTCCCGATGACTGTGTACATAATTATGTGATGACGTGGCTGCCTGGCTAGCTCAGTCGGTAGAGCACGAGACTCTTAATCTCGGGGTCGTGGGTTCGAGCCCCACGTTGGGCGATCTTACTTTTCAATTTTAGGCTTTTTGTTGCATATTTCGCGTCTTTTTATTGTCGGCAGCAAACCACATATTTGTTTGTGAAGACAATCTGGTGCATCGTATTATTTTCATCGTATTATCATTTCAGACCATTTCGTTGGCACAAAAGTGCAAAAAATACGTCATCCCAGGTGGGGATCGAACCCACGGCCTCTGGATTAGAAGTCCAGCGCTCTATCCACTGAGCTACTGGGACTGTGCAAAATGTTTTGACTCATTGCATTGTATTCAATCAAGGAACAAACAGGAATGTCTACATATCCCCGTCATTAAAATATTGATCAGCATATTAAATGTGATGTAATGGATCTTCTAATGGATCTTCATAGCGTGTGCACAAAACTATTTTTCAAGCACCAAAGACAAATAAAAGTATAGTCTCCCCGGCGGGGAATTGAACCCCGGTCTCCCGCGTGACAGGCGGGGATACTTACCACTATACTACCGAGGAGTACGGATAAACGGTTAAACAATACCCGTATGGTTATAGAATGGACACCCATGTTTTATTATAGAGTATTGGTACATTAGTACAATGGATGCATAATTCCAAAATAAAACACAGAAACAAAACTGAAAAATAGGTCCTCAAAATATTGACCCCGACGTGATTTGAACACGCAACCTTCTGATCTGGAGTCAGACGCGCTACCGTTGCGCCACGGAGTCGGACGATAGTTAGTGACTTCAATCTAAATTTGAATCCCGTCAGCTCCGATGCTAAATGCATCAATTAATCTAACGAGATTGTATTGTCCATATATTGTGTATGTTGATAAAGAGTAATTTTCTGGGCTGTGATTTAAATCAGAGATAATGCAGGAACTGCCGACTCAGTTGTTAAATATACATACATGTATATATCTGATCCGGCCAATATAACAGGGTTTACAGCATGAATCCACAAAAATACACGCAATTCCAGGTAATTCGTCCAAAGTTCGGAGCCCCGTTTTGTTGAGTTTTCATATTCAGCAGATCAAAGGTCATTTTGGCATATAAACAGAGTCAACCTGTGGTCCATAGTAATTTACGTCCTTCAGTTTGGATGCAAAGAAATCTCAGATAATTATTATATCTGTTAGCTATGGACAGGTCCGGTGGTGTAGTGGTTATCACGTCTGCTTTACACGCAGAAGGTCGCGAGTTCGATCCTCGCCCGGACCTGATAATCATTTTTGTCTTACTTTTGTTGAAGTGACTGTATTGATTGTTGCCAATGCCACATGTTATCTTGCGGTATATTGGTCTCATCCTTCACACCCGTCGTCTCACTTAAAGTAACCAGCATGCAGAGAGAAACTGCGAGTAGGCCTATAGTTTAAATGTAAAATTAGTTGGGTTTTTTCCCATCCTCGTTTCCCGATGACTGTGTACATAATTATGTGATGACGTGGCTGCCTGGCTAGCTCAGTCGGTAGAGCACGAGACTCTTAATCTCGGGGTCGTGGGTTCGAGCCCCACGTTGGGCGATCTTACTTTTCAATTTTAGGCTTTTTGTTGCATATTTCGCGTCTTTTTATTGTCGGCAGCAAACCACATATTTGTTTGTGAAGACAATCTGGTGCATCGTATTATTTTCATCGTATTATCATTTCAGACCATTTCGTTGGCACAAAAGTGCAAAAAATACGTCATCCCAGGTGGGGATCGAACCCACGGCCTCTGGATTAGAAGTCCAGCGCTCTATCCACTGAGCTACTGGGACTGTGCAAAATGTTTTGACTCATTGCATTGTATTCAATCAAGGAACAAACAGGAATGTCTACATATCCCCGTCATTAAAATATTGATCAGCATATTAAATGTGATGTAATGGATCTTCTAATGGATCTTCATAGCGTGTGCACAAAACTATTTTTCAAGCACCAAAGACAAATAAAAGTATAGTCTCCCCGGCGGGGAATTGAACCCCGGTCTCCCGCGTGACAGGCGGGGATACTTACCACTATACTACCGAGGAGTACGGATAAACGGTTAAACAATACCCGTATGGTTATAGAATGGACACCCATGTTTTATTATAGAGTATTGGTACATTAGTACAATGGATGCATAATTCCAAAATAAAACACAGAAACAAAACTGAAAAATAGGTCCTCAAAATATTGACCCCGACGTGATTTGAACACGCAACCTTCTGATCTGGAGTCAGACGCGCTACCGTTGCGCCACGGAGTCGGACGATAGTTAGTGACTTCAATCTAAATTTGAATCCCGTCAGCTCCGATGCTAAATGCATCAATTAATCTAACGAGATTGTATTGTCCATATATTGTGTATGTTGATAAAGAGTAATTTTCTGGGCTGTGATTTAAATCAGAGATAATGCAGGAACTGCCGACTCAGTTGTTAAATATACATACATGTATATATCTGATCCGGCCAATATAACAGGGTTTACAGCATGAATCCACAAAAATACACGCAATTCCAGGTAATTCGTCCAAAGTTCGGAGCCCCGTTTTGTTGAGTTTTCATATTCAGCAGATCAAAGGTCATTTTGGCATATAAACAGAGTCAACCTGTGGTCCATAGTAATTTACGTCCTTCAGTTTGGATGCAAAGAAATCTCAGATAATTATTATATCTGTTAGCTATGGACAGGTCCGGTGGTGTAGTGGTTATCACGTCTGCTTTACACGCAGAAGGTCGCGAGTTCGATCCTCGCCCGGACCTGATAATCATTTTTGTCTTACTTTTGTTGAAGTGACTGTATTGATTGTTGCCAATGCCACATGTTATCTTGCGGTATATTGGTCTCATCCTTCACACCCGTCGTCTCACTTAAAGTAACCAGCATGCAGAGAGAAACTGCGAGTAGGCCTATAGTTTAAATGTAAAATTAGTTGGGTTTTTTCCCATCCTCGTTTCCCGATGACTGTGTACATAATTATGTGATGACGTGGCTGCCTGGCTAGCTCAGTCGGTAGAGCACGAGACTCTTAATCTCGGGGTCGTGGGTTCGAGCCCCACGTTGGGCGATCTTACTTTTCAATTTTAGGCTTTTTGTTGCATATTTCGCGTCTTTTTATTGTCGGCAGCAAACCACATATTTGTTTGTGAAGACAATCTGGTGCATCGTATTATTTTCATCGTATTATCATTTCAGACCATTTCGTTGGCACAAAAGTGCAAAAAATACGTCATCCCAGGTGGGGATCGAACCCACGGCCTCTGGATTAGAAGTCCAGCGCTCTATCCACTGAGCTACTGGGACTGTGCAAAATGTTTTGACTCATTGCATTGTATTCAATCAAGGAACAAACAGGAATGTCTACATATCCCCGTCATTAAAATATTGATCAGCATATTAAATGTGATGTAATGGATCTTCTAATGGATCTTCATAGCGTGTGCACAAAACTATTTTTCAAGCACCAAAGACAAATAAAAGTATAGTCTCCCCGGCGGGGAATTGAACCCCGGTCTCCCGCGTGACAGGCGGGGATACTTACCACTATACTACCGAGGAGTACGGATAAACGGTTAAACAATACCCGTATGGTTATAGAATGGACACCCATGTTTTATTATAGAGTATTGGTACA
The DNA here is from genome assembly GCA_032622095.1 of Siphonodentalium dalli. Classification (NCBI taxonomy): domain Eukaryota; kingdom Metazoa; phylum Mollusca; class Scaphopoda; order Gadilida; family Siphonodentaliidae; genus Siphonodentalium; species Siphonodentalium dalli. The sequence goes on along the minus strand of CP136068.1, from coordinate 188,598,277 downwards.
TTAGTACAATGGATGCATAATTCCAAAATAAAACACAGAAACAAAACTGAAAAATAGGTCCTCAAAATATTGACCCCGACGTGATTTGAACACGCAACCTTCTGATCTGGAGTCAGACGCGCTACCGTTGCGCCACGGAGTCGGACGATAGTTAGTGACTTCAATCTAAATTTGAATCCCGTCAGCTCCGATGCTAAATGCATCAATTAATCTAACGAGATTGTATTGTCCATATATTGTGTATGTTGATAAAGAGTAATTTTCTGGGCTGTGATTTAAATCAGAGATAATGCAGGAACTGCCGACTCAGTTGTTAAATATACATACATGTATATATCTGATCCGGCCAATATAACAGGGTTTACAGCATGAATCCACAAAAATACACGCAATTCCAGGTAATTCGTCCAAAGTTCGGAGCCCCGTTTTGTTGAGTTTTCATATTCAGCAGATCAAAGGTCATTTTGGCATATAAACAGAGTCAACCTGTGGTCCATAGTAATTTACGTCCTTCAGTTTGGATGCAAAGAAATCTCAGATAATTATTATATCTGTTAGCTATGGACAGGTCCGGTGGTGTAGTGGTTATCACGTCTGCTTTACACGCAGAAGGTCGCGAGTTCGATCCTCGCCCGGACCTGATAATCATTTTTGTCTTACTTTTGTTGAAGTGACTGTATTGATTGTTGCCAATGCCACATGTTATCTTGCGGTATATTGGTCTCATCCTTCACACCCGTCGTCTCACTTAAAGTAACCAGCATGCAGAGAGAAACTGCGAGTAGGCCTATAGTTTAAATGTAAAATTAGTTGGGTTTTTTCCCATCCTCGTTTCCCGATGACTGTGTACATAATTATGTGATGACGTGGCTGCCTGGCTAGCTCAGTCGGTAGAGCACGAGACTCTTAATCTCGGGGTCGTGGGTTCGAGCCCCACGTTGGGCGATCTTACTTTTCAATTTTAGGCTTTTTGTTGCATATTTCGCGTCTTTTTATTGTCGGCAGCAAACCACATATTTGTTTGTGAAGACAATCTGGTGCATCGTATTATTTTCATCGTATTATCATTTCAGACCATTTCGTTGGCACAAAAGTGCAAAAAATACGTCATCCCAGGTGGGGATCGAACCCACGGCCTCTGGATTAGAAGTCCAGCGCTCTATCCACTGAGCTACTGGGACTGTGCAAAATGTTTTGACTCATTGCATTGTATTCAATCAAGGAACAAACAGGAATGTCTACATATCCCCGTCATTAAAATATTGATCAGCATATTAAATGTGATGTAATGGATCTTCTAATGGATCTTCATAGCGTGTGCACAAAACTATTTTTCAAGCACCAAAGACAAATAAAAGTATAGTCTCCCCGGCGGGGAATTGAACCCCGGTCTCCCGCGTGACAGGCGGGGATACTTACCACTATACTACCGAGGAGTACGGATAAACGGTTAAACAATACCCGTATGGTTATAGAATGGACACCCATGTTTTATTATAGAGTATTGGTACATTAGTACAATGGATGCATAATTCCAAAATAAAACACAGAAACAAAACTGAAAAATAGGTCCTCAAAATATTGACCCCGACGTGATTTGAACACGCAACCTTCTGATCTGGAGTCAGACGCGCTACCGTTGCGCCACGGAGTCGGACGATAGTTAGTGACTTCAATCTAAATTTGAATCCCGTCAGCTCCGATGCTAAATGCATCAATTAATCTAACGAGATTGTATTGTCCATATATTGTGTATGTTGATAAAGAGTAATTTTCTGGGCTGTGATTTAAATCAGAGATAATGCAGGAACTGCCGACTCAGTTGTTAAATATACATACATGTATATATCTGATCCGGCCAATATAACAGGGTTTACAGCATGAATCCACAAAAATACACGCAATTCCAGGTAATTCGTCCAAAGTTCGGAGCCCCGTTTTGTTGAGTTTTCATATTCAGCAGATCAAAGGTCATTTTGGCATATAAACAGAGTCAACCTGTGGTCCATAGTAATTTACGTCCTTCAGTTTGGATGCAAAGAAATCTCAGATAATTATTATATCTGTTAGCTATGGACAGGTCCGGTGGTGTAGTGGTTATCACGTCTGCTTTACACGCAGAAGGTCGCGAGTTCGATCCTCGCCCGGACCTGATAATCATTTTTGTCTTACTTTTGTTGAAGTGACTGTATTGATTGTTGCCAATGCCACATGTTATCTTGCGGTATATTGGTCTCATCCTTCACACCCGTCGTCTCACTTAAAGTAACCAGCATGCAGAGAGAAACTGCGAGTAGGCCTATAGTTTAAATGTAAAATTAGTTGGGTTTTTTCCCATCCTCGTTTCCCGATGACTGTGTACATAATTATGTGATGACGTGGCTGCCTGGCTAGCTCAGTCGGTAGAGCACGAGACTCTTAATCTCGGGGTCGTGGGTTCGAGCCCCACGTTGGGCGATCTTACTTTTCAATTTTAGGCTTTTTGTTGCATATTTCGCGTCTTTTTATTGTCGGCAGCAAACCACATATTTGTTTGTGAAGACAATCTGGTGCATCGTATTATTTTCATCGTATTATCATTTCAGACCATTTCGTTGGCACAAAAGTGCAAAAAATACGTCATCCCAGGTGGGGATCGAACCCACGGCCTCTGGATTAGAAGTCCAGCGCTCTATCCACTGAGCTACTGGGACTGTGCAAAATGTTTTGACTCATTGCATTGTATTCAATCAAGGAACAAACAGGAATGTCTACATATCCCCGTCATTAAAATATTGATCAGCATATTAAATGTGATGTAATGGATCTTCTAATGGATCTTCATAGCGTGTGCACAAAACTATTTTTCAAGCACCAAAGACAAATAAAAGTATAGTCTCCCCGGCGGGGAATTGAACCCCGGTCTCCCGCGTGACAGGCGGGGATACTTACCACTATACTACCGAGGAGTACGGATAAACGGTTAAACAATACCCGTATGGTTATAGAATGGACACCCATGTTTTATTATAGAGTATTGGTACATTAGTACAATGGATGCATAATTCCAAAATAAAACACAGAAACAAAACTGAAAAATAGGTCCTCAAAATATTGACCCCGACGTGATTTGAACACGCAACCTTCTGATCTGGAGTCAGACGCGCTACCGTTGCGCCACGGAGTCGGACGATAGTTAGTGACTTCAATCTAAATTTGAATCCCGTCAGCTCCGATGCTAAATGCATCAATTAATCTAACGAGATTGTATTGTCCATATATTGTGTATGTTGATAAAGAGTAATTTTCTGGGCTGTGATTTAAATCAGAGATAATGCAGGAACTGCCGACTCAGTTGTTAAATATACATACATGTATATATCTGATCCGGCCAATATAACAGGGTTTACAGCATGAATCCACAAAAATACACGCAATTCCAGGTAATTCGTCCAAAGTTCGGAGCCCCGTTTTGTTGAGTTTTCATATTCAGCAGATCAAAGGTCATTTTGGCATATAAACAGAGTCAACCTGTGGTCCATAGTAATTTACGTCCTTCAGTTTGGATGCAAAGAAATCTCAGATAATTATTATATCTGTTAGCTATGGACAGGTCCGGTGGTGTAGTGGTTATCACGTCTGCTTTACACGCAGAAGGTCGCGAGTTCGATCCTCGCCCGGACCTGATAATCATTTTTGTCTTACTTTTGTTGAAGTGACTGTATTGATTGTTGCCAATGCCACATGTTATCTTGCGGTATATTGGTCTCATCCTTCACACCCGTCGTCTCACTTAAAGTAACCAGCATGCAGAGAGAAACTGCGAGTAGGCCTATAGTTTAAATGTAAAATTAGTTGGGTTTTTTCCCATCCTCGTTTCCCGATGACTGTGTACATAATTATGTGATGACGTGGCTGCCTGGCTAGCTCAGTCGGTAGAGCACGAGACTCTTAATCTCGGGGTCGTGGGTTCGAGCCCCACGTTGGGCGATCTTACTTTTCAATTTTAGGCTTTTTGTTGCATATTTCGCGTCTTTTTATTGTCGGCAGCAAACCACATATTTGTTTGTGAAGACAATCTGGTGCATCGTATTATTTTCATCGTATTATCATTTCAGACCATTTCGTTGGCACAAAAGTGCAAAAAATACGTCATCCCAGGTGGGGATCGAACCCACGGCCTCTGGATTAGAAGTCCAGCGCTCTATCCACTGAGCTACTGGGACTGTGCAAAATGTTTTGACTCATTGCATTGTATTCAATCAAGGAACAAACAGGAATGTCTACATATCCCCGTCATTAAAATATTGATCAGCATATTAAATGTGATGTAATGGATCTTCTAATGGATCTTCATAGCGTGTGCACAAAACTATTTTTCAAGCACCAAAGACAAATAAAAGTATAGTCTCCCCGGCGGGGAATTGAACCCCGGTCTCCCGCGTGACAGGCGGGGATACTTACCACTATACTACCGAGGAGTACGGATAAACGGTTAAACAATACCCGTATGGTTATAGAATGGACACCCATGTTTTATTATAGAGTATTGGTACATTAGTACAATGGATGCATAATTCCAAAATAAAACACAGAAACAAAACTGAAAAATAGGTCCTCAAAATATTGACCCCGACGTGATTTGAACACGCAACCTTCTGATCTGGAGTCAGACGCGCTACCGTTGCGCCACGGAGTCGGACGATAGTTAGTGACTTCAATCTAAATTTGAATCCCGTCAGCTCCGATGCTAAATGCATCAATTAATCTAACGAGATTGTATTGTCCATATATTGTGTATGTTGATAAAGAGTAATTTTCTGGGCTGTGATTTAAATCAGAGATAATGCAGGAACTGCCGACTCAGTTGTTAAATATACATACATGTATATATCTGATCCGGCCAATATAACAGGGTTTACAGCATGAATCCACAAAAATACACGCAATTCCAGGTAATTCGTCCAAAGTTCGGAGCCCCGTTTTGTTGAGTTTTCATATTCAGCAGATCAAAGGTCATTTTGGCATATAAACAGAGTCAACCTGTGGTCCATAGTAATTTACGTCCTTCAGTTTGGATGCAAAGAAATCTCAGATAATTATTATATCTGTTAGCTATGGACAGGTCCGGTGGTGTAGTGGTTATCACGTCTGCTTTACACGCAGAAGGTCGCGAGTTCGATCCTCGCCCGGACCTGATAATCATTTTTGTCTTACTTTTGTTGAAGTGACTGTATTGATTGTTGCCAATGCCACATGTTATCTTGCGGTATATTGGTCTCATCCTTCACACCCGTCGTCTCACTTAAAGTAACCAGCATGCAGAGAGAAACTGCGAGTAGGCCTATAGTTTAAATGTAAAATTAGTTGGGTTTTTTCCCATCCTCGTTTCCCGATGACTGTGTACATAATTATGTGATGACGTGGCTGCCTGGCTAGCTCAGTCGGTAGAGCACGAGACTCTTAATCTCGGGGTCGTGGGTTCGAGCCCCACGTTGGGCGATCTTACTTTTCAATTTTAGGCTTTTTGTTGCATATTTCGCGTCTTTTTATTGTCGGCAGCAAACCACATATTTGTTTGTGAAGACAATCTGGTGCATCGTATTATTTTCATCGTATTATCATTTCAGACCATTTCGTTGGCACAAAAGTGCAAAAAATACGTCATCCCAGGTGGGGATCGAACCCACGGCCTCTGGATTAGAAGTCCAGCGCTCTATCCACTGAGCTACTGGGACTGTGCAAAATGTTTTGACTCATTGCATTGTATTCAACCAAGGAACAAACAGGAATGTCTACATATCCCCGTCATTAAGATATTGATCAGCATATTAAATGTGATGTAATGGATCTTCTAATGGATCTTCATAGCGTGTGCACAAAACTATTTTTCAAGCACCAAAGACAAATAAAAGTATAGTCTCCCCGGCGGGGAATTGAACCCCGGTCTCCCGCGTGACAGGCGGGGATACTTACCACTATACTACCGAGGAGTACGGATAAACGGTTAAACAATACCCGTATGGTTATAGAATGGACACCCATGTTTTATTATAGAGTATTGGTACATTAGTACAATGGATGCATAATTCCAAAATAAAACACAGAAACAAAACTGAAAAATAGGTCCTCAAAATATTGACCCCGACGTGATTTGAACACGCAACCTTCTGATCTGGAGTCAGACGCGCTACCGTTGCGCCGCCACGGAGTCGGACGATAGTTAGTGACTTCAATCTAAATTTGAATCCCGTCAGCTCCGATGCTAAATGCATCAATTAATCTAACGAGATTGTATTGTCCATATATTGTGTATGTTGATAAAGAGTAATTTTCTGGGCTGTGATTTAAATCAGAGATAATGCAGGAACTGCCGACTCAGTTGTTAAATATACATACATGTATATATCTGATCCGGCCAATATAACAGGGTTTACAGCATGAATCCACAAAAATACACGCAATTCCAGGTAATTCGTCCAAAGTTCGGAGCCCCGTTTTGTTGAGTTTTCATATTCAGCAGATCAAAGGTCATTTTGGCATATAAACAGAGTCAACCTGTGGTCCATAGTAATTTACGTCCTTCAGTTTGGATGCAAAGAAATCTCAGATAATTATTATATCTGTTAGCTATGGACAGGTCCGGTGGTGTAGTGGTTATCACGTCTGCTTTACACGCAGAAGGTCGCGAGTTCGATCCTCGCCCGGACCTGATAATCATTTTTGTCTTACTTTTGTTGAAGTGACTGTATTGATTGTTGCCAATGCCACATGTTATCTTGCGGTATATTGGTCTCATCCTTCACACCCGTCGTCTCACTTAAAGTAACCAGCATGCAGAGAGAAAGTGCGAGTAGGCCTATAGTTTAAATGTAAAATTAGTTGGGTTTTTTCCCATCCTCGTTTCCCGATGACTGTGTACATAATTATGTGATGACGTGGCTGCCTGGCTAGCTCAGTCGGTAGAGCACGAGACTCTTAATCTCGGGGTCGTGGGTTCGAGCCCCACGTTGGGCGATCTTACTTTTCAATTTTAGGCTTTTTGTTGCATATTTCGCGTCTTTTTATTGTCGGCAGCAAACCACATATTTGTTTGTGAAGACAATCTGGTGCATCGTATTATTTTCATCGTATTATCATTTCAGACCATTTCGTTGGCACAAAAGTGCAAAAAATACGTCATCCCAGGTGGGGATCGAACCCACGGCCTCTGGATTAGAAGTCCAGCGCTCTATCCACTGAGCTACTGGGACTGTGCAAAATGTTTTGACTCATTGCATTGTATTCAATCAAGGAACAAACAGGAATGTCTACATATCCCCGTCATTAAGATATTGATCAGCATATTAAATGTGATGTAATGGATCTTCTAATGGATCTTCATAGCGTGTGCACAAAACTATTTTTCAAGCACCAAAGACAAATAAAAGTATAGTCTCCCCGGCGGGGAATTGAACCCCGGTCTCCCGCGTGACAGGCGGGGATACTTACCACTATACTACCGAGGAGTACGGATAAACGGTTAAACAATACCCGTATGGTTATAGAATGGACACCCATGTTTTATTATAGAGTATTGGTACATTAGTACAATGGATGCATAATTCCAAAATAAAACACAGAAACAAAACTGAAAAATAGGTCCTCAAAATATTGACCCCGACGTGATTTGAACACGCAACCTTCTGATCTGGAGTCAGACGCGCTACCGTTGCGCCACGGAGTCGGACGATAGTTAGTGACTTCAATCTAAATTTGAATCCCGTCAGCTCCGATGCTAAATGCATCAATTAATCTAACGAGATTGTATTGTCCATATATTGTGTATGTTGATAAAGAGTAATTTTCTGGGCTGTGATTTAAATCAGAGATAATGCAGGAACTGCCGACTCAGTTGTTAAATATACATACATGTATATATCTGATCCGGCCAATATAACAGGGTTTACAGCATGAATCCACAAAAATACACGCAATTCCAGGTAATTCGTCCAAAGTTCGGAGCCCCGTTTTGTTGAGTTTTCATATTCAGCAGATCAAAGGTCATTTTGGCATATAAACAGAGTCAACCTGTGGTCCATAGTAATTTACGTCCTTCAGTTTGGATGCAAAGAAATCTCAGATAATTATTATATCTGTTAGCTATGGACAGGTCCGGTGGTGTAGTGGTTATCACGTCTGCTTTACACGCAGAAGGTCGCGAGTTCGATCCTCGCCCGGACCTGATAATCATTTTTGTCTTACTTTTGTTGAAGTGACTGTATTGATTGTTGCCAATGCCACATGTTATCTTGCGGTATATTGGTCTCATCCTTCACACCCGTCGTCTCACTTAAAGTAACCAGCATGCAGAGAGAAACTGCGAGTAGGCCTATAGTTTAAATGTAAAATTAGTTGGGTTTTTTCCCATCCTCGTTTCCCGATGACTGTGTACATAATTATGTGATGACGTGGCTGCCTGGCTAGCTCAGTCGGTAGAGCACGAGACTCTTAATCTCGGGGTCGTGGGTTCGAGCCCCACGTTGGGCGATCTTACTTTTCAATTTTAGGCTTTTTGTTGCATATTTCGCGTCTTTTTATTGTCGGCAGCAAACCACATATTTGTTTGTGAAGACAATCTGGTGCATCGTATTATTTTCATCGTATTATCATTTCAGACCATTTCGTTGGCACAAAAGTGCAAAAAATACGTCATCCCAGGTGGGGATCGAACCCACGGCCTCTGGATTAGAAGTCCAGCGCTCTATCCACTGAGCTACTGGGACTGTGCAAAATGTTTTGACTCATTGCATTGTATTCAATCAAGGAACAAACAGGAATGTCTACATATCCCCGTCATTAAGATATTGATCAGCATATTAAATGTGATGTAATGGATCTTCTAATGGATCTTCATAGCGTGTGCACAAAACTATTTTTCAAGCACCAAAGACAAATAAAAGTATAGTCTCCCCGGCGGGGAATTGAACCCCGGTCTCCCGCGTGACAGGCGGGGATACTTACCACTATACTACCGAGGAGTACGGATAAACGGTTAAACAATACCCGTATGGTTATAGAATGGACACCCATGTTTTATTATAGAGTATTGGTACATTAGTACAATGGATGCATAATTCCAAAATAAAACACAGAAACAAAACTGAAAAATAGGTCCTCAAAATATTGACCCCGACGTGATTTGAACACGCAACCTTCTGATCTGGAGTCAGACGCGCTACCGTTGCGCCGCCACGGAGTCGGACGATAGTTAGTGACTTCAATCTAAATTTGAATCCCGTCAGCTCCGATGCTAAATGCATCAATTAATCTAACGAGATTGTATTGTCCATATATTGTGTATGTTGATAAAGAGTAATTTTCTGGGCTGTGATTTAAATCAGAGATAATGCAGGAACTGCCGACTCAGTTGTTAAATATACATACATGTATATATCTGATCCGGCCAATATAACAGGGTTTACAGCATGAATCCACAAAAATACACGCAATTCCAGGTAATTCGTCCAAAGTTCGGAGCCCCGTTTTGTTGAGTTTTCATATTCAGCAGATCAAAGGTCATTTTGGCATATAAACAGAGTCAACCTGTGGTCCATAGTAATTTACGTCCTTCAGTTTGGATGCAAAGAAATCTCAGATAATTATTATATCTGTTAGCTATGGACAGGTCCGGTGGTGTAGTGGTTATCACGTCTGCTTTACACGCAGAAGGTCGCGAGTTCGATCCTCGCCCGGACCTGATAATCATTTTTGTCTTACTTTTGTTGAAGTGACTGTATTGATTGTTGCCAATGCCACATGTTATCTTGCGGTATATTGGTCTCATCCTTCACACCCGTCGTCTCACTTAAAGTAACCAGCATGCAGAGAGAAAGTGCGAGTAGGCCTATAGTTTAAATGTAAAATTAGTTGGGTTTTTTCCCATCCTCGTTTCCCGATGACTGTGTACATAATTATGTGATGACGTGGCTGCCTGGCTAGCTCAGTCGGTAGAGCACGAGACTCTTAATCTCGGGGTCGTGGGTTCGAGCCCCACGTTGGGCGATCTTACTTTTCAATTTTAGGCTTTTTGTTGCATATTTCGCGTCTTTTTATTGTCGGCAGCAAACCACATATTTGTTTGTGAAGACAATCTGGTGCATCGTATTATTTTCATCGTATTATCATTTCAGACCATTTCGTTGGCACAAAAGTGCAAAAAATACGTCATCCCAGGTGGGGATCGAACCCACGGCCTCTGGATTAGAAGTCCAGCGCTCTATCCACTGAGCTACTGGGACTGTGCAAAATGTTTTGACTCATTGCATTGTATTCAATCAAGGAACAAACAGGAATGTCTACATATCCCCGTCATTAAGATATTGATCAGCATATTAAATGTGATGTAATGGATCTTCTAATGGATCTTCATAGCGTGTGCACAAAACTATTTTTCAAGCACCAAAGACAAATAAAAGTATAGTCTCCCCGGCGGGGAATTGAACCCCGGTCTCCCGCGTGACAGGCGGGGATACTTACCACTATACTACCGAGGAGTACGGATAAACGGTTAAACAATACCCGTATGGTTATAGAATGGACACCCATGTTTTATTATAGAGTATTGGTACATTAGTACAATGGATGCATAATTCCAAAATAAAACACAGAAACAAAACTGAAAAATAGGTCCTCAAAATATTGACCCCGACGTGATTTGAACACGCAACCTTCTGATCTGGAGTCAGACGCGCTACCGTTGCGCCACGGAGTCGGACGATAGTTAGTGACTTCAATCTAAATTTGAATCCCGTCAGCTCCGATGCTAAATGCATCAATTAATCTAACGAGATTGTATTGTCCATATATTGTGTATTTTGATAAAGAGTAATTTTCTGGGCTGTGATTTAAATCAGAGATAATGCAGGAACTGCCGACTCAGTTGTTAAATATACATACATGTATATATCTGATCCGGCCAATATAACAGGGTTTACAGCATGAATCCACAAAAATACACGCAATTCCAGGTAATTCGTCCAAAGTTCGGAGCCCCGTTTTGTTGAGTTTTCATATTCAGCAGATCAAAGGTCATTTTGGCATATAAACAGAGTCAACCTGTGGTCCATAGTAATTTACGTCCTTCAGTTTGGATGCAAAGAAATCTCAGATAATTATTATATCTGTTAGCTATGGACAGGTCCGGTGGTGTAGTGGTTATCACGTCTGCTTTACACGCAGAAGGTCGCGAGTTCGATCCTCGCCCGGACCTGATAATCATTTTTGTCTTACTTTTGTTGAAGTGACTGTATTGATTGTTGCCAATGCCACATGTTATCTTGCGGTATATTGGTCTCATCCTTCACACCCGTCGTCTCACTTAAAGTAACCAGCATGCAGAGAGAAACTGCGAGTAGGCCTATAGTTTAAATGTAAAATTAGTTGGGTTTTTTCCCATCCTCGTTTCCCGATGACTGTGTACATAATTATGTGATGACGTGGCTGCCTGGCTAGCTCAGTCGGTAGAGCACGAGACTCTTAATCTCGGGGTCGTGGGTTCGAGCCCCACGTTGGGCGATCTTACTTTTCAATTTTAGGCTTTTTGTTGCATATTTCGCGTCTTTTTATTGTCGGCAGCAAACCACATATTTGTTTGTGAAGACAATCTGGTGCATCGTATTATTGTCATCGTATTATCATTTCAGACCATTTCGTTGGCACAAAAGTGCAAAAAATACGTCATCCCAGGTGGGGATCGAACCCACGGCCTCTGGATTAGAAGTCCAGCGCTCTATCCACTGAGCTACTGGGACTGTGCAAAATGTTTTGACTCATTGCATTGTATTCAATCAAGGAACAAACAGGAATGTCTACATATCCCCGTCATTAAGATATTGATCAGCATATTAAATGTGATGTAATGGATCTTCTAATGGATCTTCATAGCGTGTGCACAAAACTATTTTTCAAGCACCAAAGACAAATAAAAGTATAGTCTCCCCGGCGGGGAATTGAACCCCGGTCTCCCGCGTGACAGGCGGGGATACTTACCACTATACTACCGAGGAGTACGGATAAACGGTTAAACAATACCCGTATGGTTATAGAATGGACACCCATGTTTTATTATAGAGTATTGGTACATTAGTACAATGGATGCATAATTCCAAAATAAAACACAGAAACAAAACTGAAAAATAGGTCCTCAAAATATTGACCCCGACGTGATTTGAACACGCAACCTTCTGATCTGGAGTCAGACGCGCTACCGTTGCGCCACGGAGTCGGACGATAGTTAGTGACTTCAATCTAAATTTGAATCCCGTCAGCTCCGATGCTAAATGCATCAATTAATCTAACGAGATTGTATTGTCCATATATTGTGTATGTTGATAAAGAGTAATTTTCTGGGCTGTGATTTAAATCAGAGATAATGCAGGAACTGCCGACTCAGTTGTTAAATATACATACATGTATATATCTGATCCGGCCAATATAACAGGGTTTACAGCATGAATCCACAAAAATACACGCAATTCCAGGTAATTCGTCCAAAGTTCGGAGCCCCGTTTTGTTGAGTTTTCATATTCAGCAGATCAAAGGTCATTTTGGCATATAAACAGAGTCAACCTGTGGTCCATAGTAATTTACGTCCTTCAGTTTGGATGCAAAGAAATCTCAGATAATTATTATATCTGTTAGCTATGGACAGGTCCGGTGGTGTAGTGGTTATCACGTCTGCTTTACACGCAGAAGGTCGCGAGTTCGATCCTCGCCCGGACCTGATAATCATTTTTGTCTTACTTTTGTTGAAGTGACTGTATTGATTGTTGCCAATGCCACATGTTATCTTGCGGTATATTGGTCTCATCCTTCACACCCGTCGTCTCACTTAAAGTAACCAGCATGCAGAGAGAAACTGCGAGTAGGCCTATAGTTTAAATGTAAAATTAGTTGGGTTTTTTCCCATCCTCGTTTCCCGATGACTGTGTACATAATTATGTGATGACGTGGCTGCCTGGCTAGCTCAGTCGGTAGAGCACGAGACTCTTAATCTCGGGGTCGTGGGTTCGAGCCCCACGTTGGGCGATCTTACTTTTCAATTTTAGGCTTTTTGTTGCATATTTCGCGTCTTTTTATTGTCGGCAGCAAACCACATATTTGTTTGTGAAGACAATCTGGTGCATCGTATTATTTTCATCGTATTATCATTTCAGACCATTTCGTTGGCACAAAAGTGCAAAAAATACGTCATCCCAGGTGGGGATCGAACCCACGGCCTCTGGATTAGAAGTCCAGCGCTCTATCCACTGAGCTACTGGGACTGTGCAAAATGTTTTGACTCATTGCATTGTATTCAATCAAGGAACAAACAGGAATGTCTACATATCCCCGTCATTAAGATATTGATCAGCATATTAAATGTGATGTAATGGATCTTCTAATGGATCTTCATAGCGTGTGCACAAAACTATTTTTCAAGCACCAAAGACAAATAAAAGTATAGTCTCCCCGGCGGGGAATTGAACCCCGGTCTCCCGCGTGACAGGCGGGGATACTTACCACTATACTACCGAGGAGTACGGATAAACGGTTAAACAATACCCGTATGGTTATAGAATGGACACCCATGTTTTATTATAGAGTATTGGTACATTAGTACAATGGATGCATAATTCCAAAATAAAACACAGAAACAAAACTGAAAAATAGGTCCTCAAAATATTGACCCCGACGTGATTTGAACACGCAACCTTCTGATCTGGAGTCAGACGCGCTACCGTTGCGCCACGGAGTCGGACGATAGTTAGTGACTTCAATCTAAATTTGAATCCCGTCAGCTCCGATGCTAAATGCATCAATTAATCTAACGAGATTGTATTGTCCATATATTGTGTATGTTGATAAAGAGTAATTTTCTGGGCTGTGATTTAAATCAGAGATAATGCAGGAACTGCCGACTCAGTTGTTAAATATACATACATGTATATATCTGATCCGGCCAATATAACAGGGTTTACAGCATGAATCCACAAAAATACACGCAATTCCAGGTAATTCGTCCAAAGTTCGGAGCCCCGTTTTGTTGAGTTTTCATATTCAGCAGATCAAAGGTCATTTTGGCATATAAACAGAGTCAACCTGTGGTCCATAGTAATTTACGTCCTTCAGTTTGGATGCAAAGAAATCTCAGATAATTATTATATCTGTTAGCTATGGACAGGTCCGGTGGTGTAGTGGTTATCACGTCTGCTTTACACGCAGAAGGTCGCGAGTTCGATCCTCGCCCGTACCTGATAATCATTTTTGTCTTACTTTTGTTGAAGTGACTGTATTGATTGTTGCCAATGCCACATGTTATCTTGCGGTATATTGGTCTCATCCTTCACACCCGTCGTCTCACTTAAAGTAACCAGCATGCAGAGAGAAACTGCGAGTAGGCCTATAGTTTAAATGTAAAATTAGTTGGGTTTTTTCCCATCCTCGTTTCCCGATGACTGTGTACATAATTATGTGATGACGTGGCTGCCTGGCTAGCTCAGTCGGTAGAGCACGAGACTCTTAATCTCGGGGTCGTGGGTTCGAGCCCCACGTTGGGCGATCTTACTTTTCAATTTTAGGCTTTTTGTTGCATATTTCGCGTCTTTTTATTGTCGGCAGCAAACCACATATTTGTTTGTGAAGACAATCTGGTGCATCGTATTATTTTCATCGTATTATCATTTCAGACCATTTCGTTGGCACAAAAGTGCAAAAAATACGTCATCCCAGGTGGGGATCGAACCCACGGCCTCTGGATTAGAAGTCCAGCGCTCTATCCACTGAGCTACTGGGACTGTGCAAAATGTTTTGACTCATTGCATTGTATTCAATCAAGGAACAAACAGGAATGTCTACATATCCCCGTCATTAAGATATTGATCAGCATATTAAATGTGATGTAATGGATCTTCTAATGGATCTTCATAGCGTGTGCACAAAACTATTTTTCAAGCACCAAAGACAAATAAAAGTATAGTCTCCCCGGCGGGGAATTGAACCCCGGTCTCCCGCGTGACAGGCGGGGATACTTACCACTATACTACCGAGGAGTACGGATAAACGGTTAAACAATACCCGTATGGTTATAGAATGGACACCCATGTTTTATTATAGAGTATTGGTACATTAGTACAATGGATGCATAATTCCAAAATAAAACACAGAAACAAAACTGAAAAATAGGTCCTCAAAATATTGACCCCGACGTGATTTGAACACGCAACCTTCTGATCTGGAGTCAGACGCGCTACCGTTGCGCCACGGAGTCGGACGATAGTTAGTGACTTCAATCTAAATTTGAATCCCGTCAGCTCCGATGCTAAATGCATCAATTAATCTAACGAGATTGTATTGTCCATATATTGTGTATGTTGATAAAGAGTAATTTTCTGGGCTGTGATTTAAATCAGAGATAATGCAGGAACTGCCGACTCAGTTGTTAAATATACATACATGTATATATCTGATCCGGCCAATATAACAGGGTTTACAGCATGAATCCACAAAAATACACGCAATTCCAGGTAATTCGTCCAAAGTTCGGAGCCCCGTTTTGTTGAGTTTTCATATTCAGCAGATCAAAGGTCATTTTGGCATATAAACAGAGTCAACCTGTGGTCCATAGTAATTTACGTCCTTCAGTTTGGATGCAAAGAAATCTCAGATAATTATTATATCTGTTAGCTATGGACAGGTCCGGTGGTGTAGTGGTTATCACGTCTGCTTTACACGCAGAAGGTCGCGAGTTCGATCCTCGCCCGGACCTGATAATCATTTTTGTCTTACTTTTGTTGAAGTGACTGTATTGATTGTTGCCAATGCCACATGTTATCTTGCGGTATATTGGTCTCATCCTTCACACCCGTCGTCTCACTTAAAGTAACCAGCATGCAGAGAGAAACTGCGAGTAGGCCTATAGTTTAAATGTAAAATTAGTTGGGTTTTTTCCCATCCTCGTTTCCCGATGACTGTGTACATAATTATGTGATGACGTGGCTGCCTGGCTAGCTCAGTCGGTAGAGCACGAGACTCTTAATCTCGGGGTCGTGGGTTCGAGCCCCACGTTGGGCGATCTTACTTTTCAATTTTAGGCTTTTTGTTGCATATTTCGCGTCTTTTTATTGTCGGCAGCAAACCACATATTTGTTTGTGAAGACAATCTGGTGCATCGTATTATTTTCATCGTATTATCATTTCAGACCATTTCGTTGGCACAAAAGTGCAAAAAATACGTCATCCCAGGTGGGGATCGAACCCACGGCCTCTGGATTAGAAGTCCAGCGCTCTATCCACTGAGCTACTGGGACTGTGCAAAATGTTTTGACTCATTGCATTGTATTCAATCAAGGAACAAACAGGAATGTCTACATATCCCCGTCATTAAGATATTGATCAGCATATTAAATGTGATGTAATGGATCTTCTAATGGATCTTCATAGCGTGTGCACAAAACTATTTTTCAAGCACCAAAGACAAATAAAAGTATAGTCTCCCCGGCGGGGAATTGAACCCCGGTCTCCCGCGTGACAGGCGGGGATACTTACCACTATACTACCGAGGAGTACGGATAAACGGTTAAACAATACCCGTATGGTTATAGAATGGACACCCATGTTTTATTATAGAGTATTGGTACATTAGTACAATGGATGCATAATTCCAAAATAAAACACAGAAACAAAACTGAAAAATAGGTCCTCAAAATATTGACCCCGACGTGATTTGAACACGCAACCTTCTGATCTGGAGTCAGACGCGCTACCGTTGCGCCACGGAGTCGGACGATAGTTAGTGACTTCAATCTAAATTTGAATCCCGTCAGCTCCGATGCTAAATGCATCAATTAATCTAACGAGATTGTATTGTCCATATATTGTGTATGTTGATAAAGAGTAATTTTCTGGGCTGTGATTTAAATCAGAGATAATGCAGGAACTGCCGACTCAGTTGTTAAATATACATATTGTTAAATATAAATATACGCAATTCCAGGTAATTCGTCCAAAGTTCGGAGCCCCGTTTTGTTGAGTTTTCATATTCAGCAGATCAAAGGTCATTTTGGCATATAAACAGAGTCAACCTGTGGTCCATAGTAATTTACGTCCTTCAGTTTGGATGCAAAGAAATCTCAGATAATTATTATATCTGTTAGCTATGGACAGGTCCGGTGGTGTAGTGGTTATCACGTCTGCTTTACACGCAGAAGGTCGCGAGTTCGATCCTCGCCCGGACCTGATAATCATTTTTGTCTTACTTTTGTTGAAGTGACTGTATTGATTGTTGCCAATGCCACATGTTATCTTGCGGTATATTGGTCTCATCCTTCACACCCGTCGTCTCACTTAAAGTAACCAGCATGCAGAGAGAAACTGCGAGTAGGCCTATAGTTTAAATGTAAAATTAGTTGGGTTTTTTCCCATCCTCGTTTCCCGATGACTGTGTATATAATTATGTGATGACGTGGCTGCCTGGCTAGCTCAGTCGGTAGAGCACGAGACTCTTAATCTCGGGGTCGTGGGTTCGAGTCCCACGTTGGGCGATCTTACTTTTCAATTTTAGGCTTTTTGTTGCATATTTCGCGTCTTTTTATTGTCGGCAGCAAACCACATATTTGTTTGTGAAGACAATCTGGTGCATCGTATTATTTTCATCGTATTATCATTTCAGACACAAAAGTGCAAAAAATACGTCATCCCAGGTGGGGATCGAACCCACGGCCTCTGGATTAGAAGTCCAGCGCTCTATCCACTGAGCTACTGGGACTGTGCAAAATGTTTTGACTCATTGCATTGTATTCAATCAAGGAACAAACAGGAATGTCTACATATCCCCGTCATTAAGATATTGATCAGCATATTAAATGTGATGTAATGGATCTTCTAATGGATCTTCATAGCGTGTGCACAAAACTATTTTTCAAGCACCAAAGACAAATAAAAGTATAGTCTCCCCGGCGGGGAATTGAACCCCGGTCTCCCGCGTGACAGGCGGGGATACTTACCACTATACTACCGAGGATTACGGATAAACGGTTAAACAATACCCGTATGGTTATAGAATGGACACCCATGTTTTATTATAGAGTATTGGTACATTAGTACAATGGATGCATAATTCCAAAATAAAACACAGAAACAAAACTGAAAAATAGGTCCTCAAAATATTGACCCCGACGTGATTTGAACACGCAACCTTCTGATCTGGAGTCAGACGCGCTACCGTTGCGCCACGGAGTCGGACGATAGTTAGTGACTTCAATCTAAATTTGAATCCCGTCAGCTCCGATGCTAAATGCATCAATTAATCTAACGAGATTGTATTGTCCATATATTGTGTATGTTGATAAAGAGTAATTTTCTGGGCTGTGATTTAAATCAGAGATAATGCAGGAACTGCCGACTCAGTTGTTAAATATACATATTGTTAAATATAAATATACGCAATTCCAGGTAATTCGTCCAAAGTTCGGAGCCCCGTTTTGTTGAGTTTTCATATTCAGCAGATCAAAGGTCATTTTGGCATATAAACAGAGTCAACCTGTGGTCCATAGTAATTTACGTCCTTCAGTTTGGATGCAAAGAAATCTCAGATAATTATTATATCTGTTAGCTATGGACAGGTCCGGTGGTGTAGTGGTTATCACGTCTGCTTTACACGCAGAAGGTCGCGAGTTCGATCCTCGCCCGGACCTGATAATCATTTTTGTCTTACTTTTGTTGAAGTGACTGTATTGATTGTTGCCAATGCCACATGTTATCTTGCGGTATATTGGTCTCATCCTTCACACCCGTCGTCTCACTTAAAGTAACCAGCATGCAGAGAGAAACTGCGAGTAGGCCTATAGTTTAAATGTAAAATTAGTTGGGTTTTTTCCCATCCTCGTTTCCCGATGACTGTGTACATAATTATGTGATGACGTGGCTGCCTGGCTAGCTCAGTCGGTAGAGCACGAGACTCTTAATCTCGGGGTCGTGGGTTCGAGTCCCACGTTGGGCGATCTTACTTTTCAATTTTAGGCTTTTTGTTGCATATTTCGCGTCTTTTTATTGTCGGCAGCAAACCACATATTTGTTTGTGAAGACAATCTGGTGCATCGTATTATTTTCATCGTATTATCATTTCAGACACAAAAGTGCAAAAAATACGTCATCCCAGGTGGGGATCGAACCCACGGCCTCTGGATTAGAAGTCCAGCGCTCTATCCACTGAGCTACTGGGACTGTGCAAAATGTTTTGACTCATTGCATTGTATTCAATCAAGGAACAAACAGGAATGTCTACATATCCCCGTCATTAAGATATTGATCAGCATATTAAATGTGATGTAATGGATCTTCTAATGGATCTTCATAGCGTGTGCACAAAACTATTTTTCAAGCACCAAAGACAAATAAAAGTATAGTCTCCCCGGCGGGGAATTGAACCCCGGTCTCCCGCGTGACAGGCGGGGATACTTACCACTATACTACCGAGGAGTACGGATAAACGGTTAAACAATACCCGTATGGTTATAGAATGGACACCCATGTTTTATTATAGAGTATTGGTACATTAGTACAATGGATGCATAATTCCAAAATAAAACACAGAAACAAAACTGAAAAATAGGTCCTCAAAATATTGACCCCGACGTGATTTGAACACGCAACCTTCTGATCTGGAGTCAGACGCGCTACCGTTGCGCCACGGAGTCGGACGATAGTTAGTGACTTCAATCTAAATTTGAATCCCGTCAGCTCCGATGCTAAATGCATCAATTAATCTAACGAGATTGTATTGTCCATATATTGTGTATGTTGATAAAGAGTAATTTTCTGGGCTGTGATTTAAATCAGAGATAATGCAGGAACTGCCGACTCAGTTGTTAAATATACATATTGTTAAATATAAATATACGCAATTCCAGGTAATTCGTCCAAAGTTCGGAGCCCCGTTTTGTTGAGTTTTCATATTCAGCAGATCAAAGGTCATTTTGGCATATAAACAGAGTCAACCTGTGGTCCATAGTAATTTACGTCCTTCAGTTTGGATGCAAAGAAATCTCAGATAATTATTATATCTGTTAGCTATGGACAGGTCCGGTGGTGTAGTGGTTATCACGTCTGCTTTACACGCAGAAGGTCGCGAGTTCGATCCTCGCCCGGACCTGATAATCATTTTTGTCTTACTTTTGTTGAAGTGACTGTATTGATTGTTGCCAATGCCACATGTTATCTTGCGGTATATTGGTCTCATCCTTCACACCCGTCGTCTCACTTAAAGTAACCAGCATGCAGAGAGAAACTGCGAGTAGGCCTATAGTTTAAATGTAAAATTAGTTGGGTTTTTTCCCATCCTCGTTTCCCGATGACTGTGTACATAATTATGTGATGACGTGGCTGCCTGGCTAGCTCAGTCGGTAGAGCACGAGACTCTTAATCTCGGGGTCGTGGGTTCGAGTCCCACGTTGGGCGATCTTACTTTTCAATTTTAGGCTTTTTGTTGCATATTTCGCGTCTTTTTATTGTCGGCAGCAAACCACATATTTGTTTGTGAAGACAATCTGGTGCATCGTATTATTTTCATCGTATTATCATTTCAGACACAAAAGTGCAAAAAATACGTCATCCCAGGTGGGGATCGAACCCACGGCCTCTGGATTAGAAGTCCAGCGCTCTATCCACTGAGCTACTGGGACTGTGCAAAATGTTTTGACTCATTGCATTGTATTCAATCAAGGAACAAACAGGAATGTCTACATATCCCCGTCATTAAGATATTGATCAGCATATTAAATGTGATGTAATGGATCTTCTAATGGATCTTCATAGCGTGTGCACAAAACTATTTTTCAAGCACCAAAGACAAATAAAAGTATAGTCTCCCCGGCGGGGAATTGAACCCCGGTCTCCCGCGTGACAGGCGGGGATACTTACCACTATACTACCGAGGAGTACGGATAAACGGTTAAACAATACCCGTATGGTTATAGAATGGACACCCATGTTTTATTATAGAGTATTGGTACATTAGTACAATGGATGCATAATTCCAAAATAAAACACAGAAACAAAACTGAAAAATAGGTCCTCAAAATATTGACCCCGACGTGATTTGAACACGCAACCTTCTGATCTGGAGTCAGACGCGCTACCGTTGCGCCACGGAGTCGGACGATAGTTAGTGACTTCAATCTAAATTTGAATCCCGTCAGCTCCGATGCTAAATGCATCAATTAATCTAACGAGATTGTATTGTCCATATATTGTGTATGTTGATAAAGAGTAATTTTCTGGGCTGTGATTTAAATCAGAGATAATGCAGGAACTGCCGACTCAGTTGTTAAATATACATACATGTATATATCTGATCCGGCCAATATAACAGGGTTTACAGCATGAATCCACAAAAATACACGCAATTCCAGGTAATTCGTCCAAAGTTCGGAGCCCCGTTTTGTTGAGTTTTCATATTCAGCAGATCAAAGGTCATTTTGGCATATAAACAGAGTCAACCTGTGGTCCATAGTAATTTACGTCCTTCAGTTTGGATGCAAAGAAATCTCAGATAATTATTATATCTGTTAGCTATGGACAGGTCCGGTGGTGTAGTGGTTATCACGTCTGCTTTACACGCAGAAGGTCGCGAGTTCGATCCTCGCCCGGACCTGATAATCATTTTTGTCTTACTTTTGTTGAAGTGACTGTATTGATTGTTGCCAATGCCACATGTTATCTTGCGGTATATTGGTCTCATCCTTCACACCCGTCGTCTCACTTAAAGTAACCAGCATGCAGAGAGAAACTGCGAGTAGGCCTATAGTTTAAATGTAAAATTAGTTGGGTTTTTTCCCATCCTCGTTTCCCGATGACTGTGTACATAATTATGTGATGACGTGGCTGCCTGGCTAGCTCAGTCGGTAGAGCACGAGACTCTTAATCTCGGGGTCGTGGGTTCGAGCCCCACGTTGGGCGATCTTACTTTTCAATTTTAGGCTTTTTGTTGCATATTTCGCGTCTTTTTATTGTCGGCAGCAAACCACATATTTGTTTGTGAAGACAATCTGGTGCATCGTATTATTTTCATCGTATTATCATTTCAGACCATTTCGTTGGCACAAAAGTGCAAAAAATACGTCATCCCAGGTGGGGATCGAACCCACGGCCTCTGGATTAGAAGTCCAGCGCTCTATCCACTGAGCTACTGGGACTGTGCAAAATGTTTTGACTCATTGCATTGTATTCAATCAAGGAACAAACAGGAATGTCTACATATCCCCGTCATTAAAATATTGATCAGCATATTAAATGTGATGTAATGGATCTTCTAATGGATCTTCATAGCGTGTGCACAAAACTATTTTTCAAGCACCAAAGACAAATAAAAGTATAGTCTCCCCGGCGGGGAATTGAACCCCGGTCTCCCGCGTGACAGGCGGGGATACTTACCACTATACTACCGAGGAGTACGGATAAACGGTTAAACAATACCCGTATGGTTATAGAATGGACACCCATGTTTTATTATAGAGTATTGGTACATTAGTACAATGGATGCATAATTCCAAAATAAAACACAGAAACAAAACTGAAAAATAGGTCCTCAAAATATTGACCCCGACGTGATTTGAACACGCAACCTTCTGATCTGGAGTCAGACGCGCTACCGTTGCGCCACGGAGTCGGACGATAGTTAGTGACTTCAATCTAAATTTGAATCCCGTCAGCTCCGATGCTAAATGCATCAATTAATCTAACGAGATTGTATTGTCCATATATTGTGTATGTTGATAAAGAGTAATTTTCTGGGCTGTGATTTAAATCAGAGATAATGCAGGAACTGCCGACTCAGTTGTTAAATATACATACATGTATATATCTGATCCGGCCAATATAACAGGGTTTACAGCATGAATCCACAAAAATACACGCAATTCCAGGTAATTCGTCCAAAGTTCGGAGCCCCGTTTTGTTGAGTTTTCATATTCAGCAGATCAAAGGTCATTTTGGCATATAAACAGAGTCAACCTGTGGTCCATAGTAATTTACGTCCTTCAGTTTGGATGCAAAGAAATCTCAGATAATTATTATATCTGTTAGCTATGGACAGGTCCGGTGGTGTAGTGGTTATCACGTCTGCTTTACACGCAGAAGGTCGCGAGTTCGATCCTCGCCCGGACCTGATAATCATTTTTGTCTTACTTTTGTTGAAGTGACTGTATTGATTGTTGCCAATGCCACATGTTATCTTGCGGTATATTGGTCTCATCCATCACACCCGTCGTCTCACTTAAAGTAACCAGCATGCAGAGAGAAACTGCGAGTAGGCCTATAGTTTAAATGTAAAATTAGTTGGGTTTTTTCCCATCCTCGTTTCCCGATGACTGTGTACATAATTATGTGATGACGTGGCTGCCTGGCTAGCTCAGTCGGTAGAGCACGAGACTCTTAATCTCGGGGTCGTGGGTTCGAGCCCCACGTTGGGCGATCTTACTTTTCAATTTTAGGCTTTTTGTTGCATATTTCGCGTCTTTTTATTGTCGGCAGCAAACCACATATTTGTTTGTGAAGACAATCTGGTGCATCGTATTATTTTCATCGTATTATCATTTCAGACCATTTCGTTGGCACAAAAGTGCAAAAAATACGTCATCCCAGGTGGGGATCGAACCCACGGCCTCTGCATTAGAAGTCCAGCGCTCTATCCACTGAGCTACTGGGACTGTGCAAAATGTTTTGACTCATTGCATTGTATTCAATCAAGGAACAAACAGGAATGTCTACATATCCCCGTCATTAAAATATTGATCAGCATATTAAATGTGATGTAATGGATCTTCTAATGGATCTTCATAGCGTGTGCACAAAACTATTTTTCAAGCACCAAAGACAAATAAAAGTATAGTCTCCCCGGCGGGGAATTGAACCCCGGTCTCCCGCGTGACAGGCGGGGATACTTACCACTATACTACCGAGGAGTACGGATAAACGGTTAAACAATACCCGTATGGTTATAGAATGGACACCCATGTTTTATTATAGAGTATTGGTACATTAGTACAATGGATGCATAATTCCAAAATAAAACACAGAAACAAAACTGAAAAATAGGTCCTCAAAATATTGACCCCGACGTGATTTGAACACGCAACCTTCTGATCTGGAGTCAGACGCGCTACCGTTGCGCCACGGAGTCGGACGATAGTTAGTGACTTCAATCTAAATTTGAATCCCGTCAGCTCCGATGCTAAATGCATCAATTAATCTAACGAGATTGTATTGTCCATATATTGTGTATGTTGATAAAGAGTAATTTTCTGGGCTGTGATTTAAATCAGAGATAATGCAGGAACTGCCGACTCAGTTGTTAAATATACATACATGTATATATCTGATCCGGCCAATATAACAGGGTTTACAGCATGAATCCACAAAAATACACGCAATTCCAGGTAATTCGTCCAAAGTTCGGAGCCCCGTTTTGTTGAGTTTTCATATTCAGCAGATCAAAGGTCATTTTGGCATATAAACAGAGTCAATCTGTGGTCCATAGTAATTTACGTCCTTCAGTTTGGATGCAAAGAAATCTCAGATAATTATTATATCTGTTAGCTATGGACAGGTCCGGTGGTGTAGTGGTTATCACGTCTGCTTTACACGCAGAAGGTCGCGAGTTCGATCCTCGCCCGGACCTGATAATCATTTTTGTCTTACTTTTGTTGAAGTGACTGTATTGATTGTTGCCAATGCCACATGTTATCTTGCGGTATATTGGTCTCATCCTTCACACCCGTCGTCTCACTTAAAGTAACCAGCATGCAGAGAGAAACTGCGAGTAGGCCTATAGTTTAAATGTAAAATTAGTTGGGTTTTTTCCCATCCTCGTTTCCCGATGACTGTGTACATAATTATGTGATGACGTGGCTGCCTGGCTAGCTCAGTCGGTAGAGCACGAGACTCTTAATCTCGGGGTCGTGGGTTCGAGCCCCACGTTGGGCGATCTTACTTTTCAATTTTAGGCTTTTTGTTGCATATTTCGCGTATTTTTATTGTCGGCAGCAAACCACATATTTGTTTGTGAAGACAATCTGGTGCAGCGTATTATTTTCATCGTATTATCATTTCAGACCATTTCGTTGGCACAAAAGTGCAAAAAATACGTCATCCCAGGTGGGGATCGAACCCACGGCCTCTGGATTAGAAGTCCAGCGCTCTATCCACTGAGCTACTGGGACTGTGCAAAATGTTTTGACTCATTGCATTGTATTCAATCAAGGAACAAACAGGAATGTCTACATATCCCCGTCATTAAAATATTGATCAGCATATTAAATGTGATGTAATGGATCTTCTAATGGATCTTCATAGCGTGTGCACAAAACTATTTTTCAAGCACCAAAGACAAATAAAAGTATAGTCTCCCCGGCGGGGAATTGAACCCCGGTCTCCCGCGTGACAGGCGGGGATACTTACCACTATACTACCGAGGAGTACGGATAAACGGTTAAACAATACCCGTATGGTTATAGAATGGACACCCATGTTTTATTATAGAGTATTGGTACATTAGTACAATGGATGCATAATTCCAAAATAAAACACAGAAACAAAACTGAAAAATAGGTCCTCAAAATATTGACCCCGACGTGATTTGAACACGCAACCTTCTGATCTGGAGTCAGACGCGCTACCGTTGCGCCACGGAGTCGGACGATAGTTAGTGACTTCAATCTAAATTTGAATCCCGTCAGCTCCGATGCTAAATGCATCAATTAATCTAACGAGATTGTATTGTCCATATATTGTGTATGTTGATAAAGAGTAATTTTCTGGGCTGTGATTTAAATCAGAGATAATGCAGGAACTGCCGACTCAGTTGTTAAATATACATACATGTATATATCTGATCCGGCCAATATAACAGGGTTTACAGCATGAATCCACAAAAATACACGCAATTCCAGGTAATTCGTCCAAAGTTCGGAGCCCCGTTTTGTTGAGTTTTCATATTCAGCAGATCAAAGGTCATTTTGGCATATAAACAGAGTCAACTTGTGGTCCATAGTAATTTACGTCCTTCAGTTTGGATGCAAAGAAATCTCAGATAATTATTATATCTGTTAGCTATGGACAGGTCCGGTGGTGTAGTGGTTATCACGTCTGCTTTACACGCAGAAGGTCGCGAGTTCGATCCTCGCCCGGACCTGATAATCATTTTTGTCTTACTTTTGTTGAAGTGACTGTATTGATTGTTGCCAATGCCACATGTTATCTTGCGGTATATTGGTCTCATCCTTCACACCCGTCGTCTCACTTAAAGTAACCAGCATGCAGAGAGAAACTGCGAGTAGGCCTATAGTTTAAATGTAAAATTAGTTGGGTTTTTTCCCATCCTCGTTTCCCGATGACTGTGTACATAATTATGTGATGACGTGGCTGCCTGGCTAGCTCAGTCGGTAGAGCACGAGACTCTTAATCTCGGGGTCGTGGGTTCGAGTCCCACGTTGGGCGATCTTACTTTTCAATTTTAGGCTTTTTGTTGCATATTTCGCGTCTTTTTATTGTCGGCAGCAAACCACATATTTGTTTGTGAAGACAATCTGGTGCATCGTATTATTTTCATCGTATTATCATTTCAGACCATTTCGTTGGCACAAAAGTGCAAAAAATACGTCATCCCAGGTGGGGATCGAACCCACGGCCTCTGGATTAGAAGTCCAGCGCTCTATCCACTGAGCTACTGGGACTGTGCAAAATGTTTTGACTCATTGCATTGTATTCAATCAAGGAACAAACAGGAATGTCTACATATCCCCGTCATTAAAATATTGATCAGCATATTAAATGTGATGTAATGGATCTTCTAATGGATCTTCATAGCGTGTGCACAAAACTATTTTTCAAGCACCAAAGACAAATAAAAGTATAGTCTCCCCGGCGGGGAATTGAACCCCGGTCTCCCGCGTGACAGGCGGGGATACTTACCACTATACTACCGAGGAGTACGGATAAACGGTTAAACAATACCCGTATGGTTATAGAATGGACACCCATGTTTTATTATAGAGTATTGGTACATTAGTACAATGGATGCATAATTCCAAAATAAAACACAGAAACAAAACTGAAAAATAGGTCCTCAAAATATTGACCCCGACGTGATTTGAACACGCAACCTTCTGATCTGGAGTCAGACGCGCTACCGTTGCGCCACGGAGTCGGACGATAGTTAGTGACTTCAATCTAAATTTGAATCCCGTCAGCTCCGATGCTAAATGCATCAATTAATCTAACGAGATTGTATTGTCCATATATTGTGTATGTTGATAAAGAGTAATTTTCTGGGCTGTGATTTAAATCAGAGATAATGCAGGAACTGCCGACTCAGTTGTTAAATATACATACATGTATATATCTGATCCGGCCAATATAACAGGGTTTACAGCATGAATCCACAAAAATACACGCAATTCCAGGTAATTCGTCCAAAGTTCGGAGCCCCGTTTTGTTGAGTTTTCATATTCAGCAGATCAAAGGTCATTTTGGCATATAAACAGAGTCAACCTGTGGTCCATAGTAATTTACGTCCTTCAGTTTGGATGCAAAGAAATCTCAGATAATTATTATATCTGTTAGCTATGGACAGGTCCGGTGGTGTAGTGGTTATCACGTCTGCTTTACACGCAGAAGGTCGCGAGTTCGATCCTCGCCCGGACCTGATAATCATTTTTGTCTTACTTTTGTTGAAGTGACTGTATTGATTGTTGCCAATGCCACATGTTATCTTGCGGTATATTGGTCTCATCCTTCACACCCGTCGTCTCACTTAAAGTAACCAGCATGCAGAGAGAAACTGCGAGTAGGCCTATAGTTTAAATGTAAAATTAGTTGGGTTTTTTCCCATCCTCGTTTCCCGATGACTGTGTACATAATTATGTGATGACGTGGCTGCCTGGCTAGCTCAGTCGGTAGAGCACGAGACTCTTAATCTCGGGGTCGTGGGTTCGAGCCCCACGTTGGGCGATCTTACTTTTCAATTTTAGGCTTTTTGTTGCATATTTCGCGTCTTTTTATTGTCGGCAGCAAACCACATATTTGTTTGTGAAGACAATCTGGTGCATCGTATTATTTTCATCGTATTATCATTTCAGACCATTTCGTTGGCACAAAAGTGCAAAAAATACGTCATCCCAGGTGGGGATCGAACCCACGGCCTCTGGATTAGAAGTCCAGCGCTCTATCCACTGAGCTACTGGGACTGTGCAAAATGTTTTGACTCATTGCATTGTATTCAATCAAGGAACAAACAGGAATGTCTACATATCCCCGTCATTAAAATATTGATCAGCATATTAAATGTGATGTAATGGATCTTCTAATGGATCTTCATAGCGTGTGCACAAAACTATTTTTCAAGCACCAAAGACAAATAAAAGTATAGTCTCCCCGGCGGGGAATTGAACCCCGGTCTCCCGCGTGACAGGCGGGGATACTTACCACTATACTACCGAGGAGTACGGATAAACGGTTAAACAATACCCGTATGGTTATAGAATGGACACCCATGTTTTATTATAGAGTATTGGTACATTAGTACAATGGATGCATAATTCCAAAATAAAACACAGAAACAAAACTGAAAAATAGGTCCTCAAAATATTGACCCCGACGTGATTTGAACACGCAACTTCTGATCTGGAGTCAGACGCGCTACCGTTGCGCCACGGAGTCGGACGATAGTTAGTGACTTCAATCTAAATTTGAATCCCGTCAGCTCCGATGCTAAATGCATCAATTAATCTAACGAGATTGTATTGTCCATATATTGTGTATGTTGATAAAGAGTAATTTTCTGGGCTGTGATTTAAATCAGAGATAATGCAGGAACTGCCGACTCAGTTGTTAAATATACATACATGTATATATCTGATCCGGCCAATATAACAGGGTTTACAGCATGAATCCACAAAAATACACGCAATTCCAGGTAATTCGTCCAAAGTTCGGAGCCCCGTTTTGTTGAGTTTTCATATTCAGCAGATCAAAGGTCATTTTGGCATATAAACAGAGTCAACCTGTGGTCCATAGTAATTTACGTCCTTCAGTTTGGATGCAAAGAAATCTCAGATAATTATTATATCTGTTAGCTATGGACAGGTCCGGTGGTGTAGTGGTTATCACGTCTGCTTTACACGCAGAAGGTCGCGAGTTCGATCCTCGCCCGGACCTGATAATCATTTTTGTCTTACTTTTGTTGAAGTGACTGTATTGATTGTTGCCAATGCCACATGTTATCTTGCGGTATATTGGTCTCATCCTTCACACCCGTCGTCTCACTTAAAGTAACCAGCATGCAGAGAGAAACTGCGAGTAGGCCTATAGTTTAAATGTAAAATTAGTTGGGTTTTTTCCCATCCTCGTTTCCCGATGACTGTGTACATAATTATGTGATGACGTGGCTGCCTGGCTAGCTCAGTCGGTAGAGCACGAGACTCTTAATCTCGGGGTCGTGGGTTCGAGCCCCACGTTGGGCGATCTTACTTTTCAATTTTAGGCTTTTTGTTGCATATTTCGCGTCTTTTTATTGTCGGCAGCAAACCACATATTTGTTTGTGAAGACAATCTGGTGCATCGTATTATTTTCATCGTATTATCATTTCAGACCATTTCGTTGGCACAAAAGTGCAAAAAATACGTCATCCCAGGTGGGGATCGAACCCACGGCCTCTGGATTAGAAGTCCAGCGCTCTATCCACTGAGCTACTGGGACTGTGCAAAATGTTTTGACTCATTGCATTGTATTCAATCAAGGAACAAACAGGAATGTCTACATATCCCCGTCATTAAAATATTGATCAGCATATTAAATGTGATGTAATGGATCTTCTAATGGATCTTCATAGCGTGTGCACAAAACTATTTTTCAAGCACCAAAGACAAATAAAAGTATAGTCTCCCCGGCGGGGAATTGAACCCCGGTCTCCCGCGTGACAGGCGGGGATACTTACCACTATACTACCGAGGAGTACGGATAAACGGTTAAACAATACCCGTATGGTTATAGAATGGACACCTATGTTTTATTATAGAGTATTTTTTTTTTTTTTTTTTATATTTTTTATTGGAATTAACATACATCAATGAAGGAATGTAAACATAAACAGAGGTACATATTATAATATATCAAGTGACATTCTTCCAATTCGCTCACATCTCGCTCGCTTCATTTACACGTCTTTCGTACACCACATGCACTCCCAGTGACTGACATGTAAGTTGGAATTAATGGAATATATGTTCAAATTAATATATTACTTCAGATTTTAAATATTTCAACTTTCTTCCTGTGTACGGCGTATCGGCACGACATCTAACCATAGACGGCATTGTGATATTGGCGGGGATATCGTATTTCCGGTTAGAATAATTAAGTGAGTTTTCGAGTTGGTGAAGAGATCACTTCCAGGACACTCAAGTTGATTATTGTTGACTTGTGGGTATATGTTACACATGTAAAGCCTTTTCTAAAAGGAACCAGTTTTTCGAAAATTCTTCTTGTTTCGATTGGCATCGTGCGGTATACTTCTCACATTGGTATCTATAATTCAACTCTTTGAGGAAAACATTTAGCGATAAGTTAATTGGCTTGAATTTAGTCCTATATATGTATTGTTTAATCAGGAGCCATAGCATGTTAGTTGTAAAGTTAGGATCCGTTGGTGAAGAGCCGAGAATCATTGTCGTTTGTTGGGCACAGAGATCAATGCTGTTAATTTTACCCCAATCGCTGAGTTCCTTAATGAATTTCTGAACGTGAACACAGTTCCAAAATATGTGGGAGATGTCTTCTGTCTCGCTTTTACATCTTTCGCATTTATCATCTTGTCGTAAATTGGACATTTTGAGAAACTTGTTGGTTGATAATATTCGTGAATTTATTCGGAATTGTAGCCATTGCAGCTTTGTGTCCGGCGTCGTGAGAAAGGGAAGTTTATCCAGTTTGCACCAATTAATTATGTTGTCGGAAAATAACACTTGCCATTTTGTGTGTGCTACAGTAGAAGTTGGAATGTCGATTAAAATTTTATAAAAGTCTTGTCCTCCTCGACAGTTTTTAAGCAATTTAATGAAATTATTTGGTAAAAGGGGAGTGACTATTCGAGTTATAGGTTGTTGAAGTTTTTTTGCAAGTAATTTTATCTGATGTTGGATGTTATTAAGAGTGATGAAGTTTGTATGTATGTTATAGATCCTTAGTAGATCGTCTCGTGTAAGAAAACATCCTGTATTGTCCAGCATATCGTTTAAAAAGATAACCCCCTTTTATCGCCAGGAGGTGAAATTTAATACTTTTCCGTATTGCTTTATATTTGGGTTATTCCATAACGTACATGCTGATAATTTGCGATTGTTTCTATCTTTCTCTAGAAATTTTGTAAATGCCATCAGGACATCATGCCAAAAAGGGTTGGTTAATTTCTTTGCCTGTTTTTCTATGTAAGGGTAGTCATAAGTAAGGAACATAGGGTTATCAAATAAAGGTATATCTATTAATGGAGTCCACTTGGCACTTTTTGTCACGAGGCGCCTAACCCAAGTTATTTTCATGGACATCATAAAATGTTTAACATCAACCATTTTTAATCCGCCATTCTTATAATCCTGACATATAACTTTGCGTTTGATTCTATCACGCTTCGAGTTCCAAAGAAAATTAAAGAGCATTGTGTCAAGATTTTTCATAAAAACATTACCGGGATTTGGGAGAGCTACAAAAAGGTGTGTTAATTTTGGGAGTATTAGTGATTTTATCACAGTTATTCGACCAATGGGTGTAAGTAACCGGTGTTTCCATATTTCTATCAAACGTTTGACTTCAGCAAGTTTTTTATCATAATTTATATTCATTTTCTCAAGGTTTGTATCAAAGTGTATTCCAAGGAGATTGAAAGTACTATCGAATGTTAGTCCAAGGTCTGGGCACATAATATCTGTACGTTTCGTGTAAGATCCAATCCACGACGCCTGACACTTGCTAGGGTTAATTTTTAGGCCTGAATAATCTGCAAATAAGTTTAAAACAGTATATACTTCCCTAAGACTTTCTTCGCTGCCGTCTAAGAAAAGCGTCGTGTCGTCTGCATACTGTGTAATTTTGTATTCTAAATTGCCGAGGTTGATACCTTTAATGCGGTCATTAGATTTTATCATAATAGCTAAGATTTCTGCGCATATCAAAAAAATATACGGCGAGACTGGGTCACCCTGTCGACAGCCACGATGTAGTTTGAAACTCTGAGATATATGCCCATTTATTAAAATAGATGAGTTGATATTCGTATAAAATATAGAAATCCACCTTTTCATGTCATCTCCAAAATTGAAAAGGTTAAGGCATTTATGTATAAATTTCCATGATACTGAATCAAAGGCCTTTTCAAAGTCTAGGAGGAGCAGTAACCCAGGTTTATCAGCCAATTTTGCCTTGTGAATAAGATCATAGGTAAGTCTAGTATTGTCTCCGATGTAGCGATTTTTTAAGAATCCCGTTTGATCCTCACTTATTATATCAGGTAGGACACGCTTTAATCTTTCAGCTATACATGAAGAAGCTAATTTGTAAGATATATTCAAGAGTGAAATTGGTCGCCAGTTTTTCAGATGATTTCTGTCTTTGTCTTTTTTGGGAATCAGAGTAATAAGTCCTTGTTTCTGGGTTATTGAAAGTTCCCCTTTATCAAAAGCTTCATTGAGTGATTCACATAGAATTTGGCCTAAGTCAATCCAAAAAAATTTCCAAAACTCATATGGGTATCCATCTAGTCCACTGCATTTATCACTTTGTGATCGTTTCAGTGCACACGTCAGTTCAGTTAGAGTTATTGGCCCTTCTATGCTTTTGGCAGTGTCTTGTGACAATACTGTATGGTCTTTTTCAAGAATAGCCTGAATATCAGATTTGTTTGTATTTTTTAATGCATATAAATTTTCGTAAAAACTTCTAGCTTCATGCATTATGTCTGATTGATTGTCAATGTTTTTCCCGGTGGAGTCGGTGAGATTGCATAGAGTTTTCGATATAGAATTGCGTTTTTCAAGATTGAGGAAATATTTTGTTGGTTTTTCACCTTGTTCAATCCATTTGGCTCTTGATCTTACCATTGCCCCCCTTGTGTCTTCTTTTCTTATTTCGTAAAGGTCAGTGTCAATCTTTTGTATTTTTTCCAGTAATTCGTCTTTATTTTCTGTATTTATGTCATCTTTATCTATTTAAATTTCGAGAAATATTTTAGATCTATTCAGTTCATTTTCTTTCATCTTTCGGTCTCTCTTTCGTTTCGACGCAAAATGTATGGTCTCACCTCTAATATCGAGCAAAAGAGTATCTAAAAATAAACGTTTACTTGTTTTACATGTAACTTGCGGTTTATTCGACTCATCGGTATATAGTTTATATCCATATCTTGATTTATTATTCTCTATTGTTGATTTTACCAGTTCGGCATATTTTTCATCACGGAGTAAGGAGGTGTTAAATTTCCAAAAGCCACGACCTCTATCAATTGTACTTAGTTTAAGCATAAGAGATATTATCGAGTGATCTGAGCGGTATCCAGGTAATATGTCGGTTCCTTCTCCAACTAAACTGAGTATATCCTCAGATATCATAAAGTAATCTAATCTAGCCATTTTTATGGGTGACTTTTTTCGCCATGTATATCGTTGATTCTCCTTATTATTGATCCTCCAAGCGTCTACCAAATCTAGCCTGTCGACAAGGTCACCCACTGCCACTTTAGCTTGTGGATTGTTGATATGTTTATAATTATAAGTGTCCATCGATTGGTCCTGAACCATATTCCAATCGCCACATATTACTATTTGGGTGTTACCGACATTAATAAGCTTAAGTTTTAATTGTTTGTAGAAATCAGGATTATCTTCGTTTGGACCATATATATTAGCTATAGTCATTCTAAGTTTCTCAACAGTTACGTCAATAATTATGAAATTTCCAGAGTCATCTTTGATAGAATTGTGTATTTCGAAGTCAAGATTTTGATTGAATAAGATGGCCACACCGCGTGACTGAGATGAAAAAGAAGCCAATTCTGTTTTGAACCCCCATTCAGATGATATACATTTGTCCATTTCCTTTGTAAAGTGTGTGTCTTGTAAACAATAAATTGAGGCATTTTGCGTTCGGAGATATCGGAATACGTCGCGGCGTTTTTCTGCACGATTCAAACCTCGGCAATTTGAAGACAATATTTTTATAGACATAATAACTTATCAGTATGCAGACATCCGGAACGTCGACACAGAAAAAAGACAACAAGATTAATTAATTCAGTCAATGAAGAACAATAATACATTGAGTCACTGGAATAAAGATCTACCTCACAAATCACGCATACTGATACACACACATACTGCATATATAACAGAAACAAAACAAGTTTAATTATTTTCCGATGCGAAGGTACCATTACTGGTCTATGTGGGACCGCCCTGGTTTCGGTTCGCCATTATATAAAATGTTGAAATGACCTGTCCCTAAAACCCATTTTTGACATCCGCATATCAAAAACAAGTGTCATTTTCTATTAGGACATAATTTCAGAAGGGAAACCCAAAATAACTATCATTATAATTGACCCAAAGTCAACAGTTACCATTATTCTACTATCAGGGAAAATTTCAGCCGGGAACTGAATTAAGCAAAAAATGTACATGTATATGTTCATAGTATTATATCTGTAGAAAAAAAACAACTGATATAAAATTGGAGCGGATAAACGTCTTCTTATATATTAACGCATATCAGCCGTGATTATGTCGACTATATCTGAGTTTATTATGGACATTATATAATACTGGATACTTTAGGGGAAATTTTTAAGACTATTCATATAATATATACGTACACGTTACAAGACGATTTTGCATCACTCTCTCCATTATAAAGGATATCTAGAATAACCTGTGTGGGGAAGGGGGCTTCGGTATAAAAATAGAAAATCGATATTACCACATTCCTTAGTCGACCACGTGATCAGGATATGTCGCGCCCTGGTTCACTTTATAAACAAGAACACGAATCCACTATTGTTATCTTGATTGGTGAAGACAGAAATGCGTGCATTTAGAGTGAATTTGGGATCGATCTTCAAATTGACCCATATAATCGGGAGGCATGTTTTGAAAGACAGTGAAGTTTAACCTGTGTGTGGAAATGGACTCATTTGTTATTTATGTGTGGAGTAACACATCGTAATCTATTGAAAATTGTGACTGTAATCTTTCGATAATAACGTTATTCGGATCAGGATTATAATGGGCATATGGAGTCGGGTATGTATGAGTAAAAGATATATGTTGACTAACACTGTACTGCTTATAATGATGATGGGGAAAGAATTGTGACCATGTAGAATGTGTATAGAGAAGAGATCAGGTAACCAAGTCAGACCAAGCACCTTCGTACGGCCTGTACAAAAGCCCTTATCCCGAGTCGGTCTCCTGTCCTCGTGGTTTAGATGTATATTACATTATGTTGGGGTGTTGATAATCAATTTATAAATTCTTATGTGAGTGGTTTGGCATCGGCCTAATCATGTTAAAGTTTTCAAAAATGACATGCAAAAATGGTATTATGTACATGATATTCAGTACATCAAAATATTCCAACAGGTTTTGTAGGCACTCTCTCTTTTGGCCTGTCAAAATTAACCATTAATAATAATATCTAAATCTGTCTCTGTCTTGAAATTCACAACTGTACCGTCCGCTTTCTTTGCATACAGCTTTCCATTTGTTAACCATGAATTTGATATTGAGTCTGCTTTATAGGCTTTTCGAAGTAGTTCATAATTAATTTGAGTCGCGTCTTCAACAATAGAAACTCCCGATCCTTTAAGCTGCTTTCTACTTTCGATAACATCTAACTTTGGAGCTCTGGATGAAAACTTAACTAACATTGGACGTGGGCGTGGCTTTTGTCCACCCTGTTTGTAGTCTGGTTCCATCTTCTTTCCAGTCCGATGTGCAATTGAAATTACAGCTGGATGGAAATTTAATTTCAATTTTTCATTAAATATAGTCATGGCCTTTATGGCACAGTCATGTCGCGATTCTCTTCCTGTAGATTCTTCAATCCCGAATATTCTTACCGAATCCTTTCTGCCCTGCTGCTCAAGATCATTTAGTTTGTATTTGAATACATCACGTTCCTCGTTCCATTGTTTTTCTTTTGTTTCAACTGTTTTCAACATATCAACTTTTTCCTGCTCCAGTTTACCAATTCGACTCTCCATTTTAGAAATTTTCTTGTTGAAGGCATCTATAATTTCAGTTTTGAAGCTACTGACTAATTTGCCAAACTCTGTCAGCTGTGATTTTTGCTCTTTAGAGTAGTGATCGCGGTTTTCTTTTGCACCGTCAGATAACAGATTGACTCGTTGAATGAGTTCGGATAACTGACTGGGAATATTTCCTAAGATGGGTGATGGAGGTTCATTTCCCGGTTTGCTAATAAAATCTTCCATTGTCAGTTGCTGCTTTTTTGGAGAAATATTTACACTATCGTCGCTCACTATTGTTGAATTATTTGAATCACTATTACTGTGTTTCTTTCGTTTCTTAGATTTCGTCATTTGACTTTTTCACAAATCGATTGTTTACAAAATTTCAAAATGGCGTCCCGAGGGCGGTCTGTAGTTGCTTCACAAAATCATTACCTTAATGTCCCAAATATGATAACATCACTCCAGAATCTTATCTGCATCGAATGTTGCTATCTTTATCTATGAAGTGATAATTTTTTGTCCACCGATCTTCATTGTATTAATTGAAAAACTTTCATTTTATCGGAGCAAATTTTGAAACGTGTTCTCCGTTATTACTACGCACCGGAAGTCCCAAATTTCATAATTATAGAGTATTGGTACATTAGTACAATGGATGCATAATTCCAAAATAAAACACAGAAACAAAACTGAAAAATAGGTCCTCAAAATATTGACCCCGACGTGATTTGAACACGCAACCTTCTGATCTGGAGTCAGACGCGCTACCGTTGCGCCGCCACGGAGTCGGACGATAGTTAGTGACTTCAATCTAAATTTGAATCCCGTCAGCTCCGATGCTAAATGCATCAATTAATCTAACGAGATTGTATTGTCCATATATTGTGTATGTTGATAAAGAGTAATTTTCTGGGCTGTGATTTAAATCAGAGATAATGCAGGAACTGCCGACTCAGTTGTTAAATATACATACATGTATATATCTGATCCGGCCAATATAACAGGGTTTACAGCATGAATCCACAAAAATACACGCAATTCCAGGTAATTCGTCCAAAGTTCGGAGCCCCGTTTTGTTGAGTTTTCATATTCAGCAGATCAAAGGTCATTTTGGCATATAAACAGAGTCAACCTGTGGTCCATAGTAATTTACGTCCTTCAGTTTGGATGCAAAGAAATCTCAGATAATTATTATATCTGTTAGCTATGGACAGGTCCGGTGGTGTAGTGGTTATCACGTCTGCTTTACACGCAGAAGGTCGCGAGTTCGATCCTCGCCCGGACCTGATAATCATTTTTGTCTTACTTTTGTTGAAGTGACTGTATTGATTGTTGCCAATGCCACATGTTATCTTGCGGTATATTGGTCTCATCCTTCACACCCGTCGTCTCACTTAAAGTAACCAGCATGCAGAGAGAAACTGCGAGTAGGCCTATAGTTTAAATGTAAAATTAGTTGGGTTTTTTCCCATCCTCGTTTCCCGATGACTGTGTACATAATTATGTGATGACGTGGCTGCCTGGCTAGCTCAGTCGGTAGAGCACGAGACTCTTAATCTCGGGGTCGTGGGTTCGAGCCCCACGTTGGGCGATCTTACTTTTCAATTTTAGGCTTTTTGTTGCATATTTCGCGTCTTTTTATTGTCGGCAGCAAACCACATATTTGTTTGTGAAGACAATCTGGTGCATCGTATTATTTTCATCGTATTATCATTTCAGACCATTTCGTTGGCACAAAAGTGCAAAAAATACGTCATCCCAGGTGGGGATCGAACCCACGTCCTCTGGATTAGAAGTCCAGCGCTCTATCCACTGAGCTACTGGGACTGTGCAAAATGTTTTGACTCATTGCATTGTATTCAATCAAGGAACAAACAGGAATGTCTACATATCCCCGTCATTAAAATATTGATCAGCATATTAAATGTGATGTAATGGATCTTCTAATGGATCTTCATAGCGTGTGCACAAAACTATTTTTCAAGCACCAAAGACAAATAAAAGTATAGTCTCCCCGGCGGGGAATTGAACCCCGGTCTCCCGCGTGACAGGCGGGGATACTTACCACTATACTACCAAGGAGTACGGATAAACGGTTAAACAATACCCGTATGGTTATAGAATGGACACCCATGTTTTATTATAGAGTATTGGTACATTAGTACAATGGATGCATAATTCCAAAATAAAACACAGAAACAAAACTGAAAAATAGGTCCTCAAAATATTGACCCCGACGTGATTTGAACACGCAACCTTCTGATCTGGAGTCAGACGCGCTACCGTTGCGCCACGGAGTCGGACGATAGTTAGTGACTTCAATCTAAATTTGAATCCCGTCAGCTCCGATGCTAAATGCATCAATTAATCTAACGAGATTGTATTGTCCATATATTGTGTATGTTGATAAAGAGTAATTTTCTGGGCTGTGATTTAAATCAGAGATAATGCAGGAACTGCCGACTCAGTTGTTAAATATACATACATGTATATATCTGATCCGGCCAATATAACAGGGTTTACAGCATGAATCCACAAAAATACACGCAATTCCAGGTAATTCGTCCAAAGTTCGGAGCCCCGTTTTGTTGAGTTTTCATATTCAGCAGATCAAAGGTCATTTTGGCATATAAACAGAGTCAACCTGTGGTCCATAGTAATTTACGTCCTTCAGTTTGGATGCAAAGAAATCTCAGATAATTATTATATCTGTTAGCTATGGACAGGTCCGGTGGTGTAGTGGTTATCACGTCTGCTTTACACGCAGAAGGTCGCGAGTTCGATCCTCGCCCGGACCTGATAATCATTTTTGTCTTACTTTTGTTGAAGTGACTGTATTGATTGTTGCCAATGCCACATGTTATCTTGCGGTATATTGGTCTCATCCTTCACACCCGTCGTCTCACTTAAAGTAACCAGCATGCAGAGAGAAACTGCGAGTAGGCCTATAGTTTAAATGTAAAATTAGTTGGGTTTTTTTCCCATCCTCGTTTCCCGATGACTGTGTACATAATTATGTGATGACGTGGCTGCCTGGCTAGCTCAGTCGGTAGAGCACGAGACTCTTAATCTCGGGGTCGTGGGTTCGAGCCCCACGTTGGGCGATCTTACTTTTCAATTTTAGGCTTTTTGTTGCATATTTCGCGTCTTTTTATTGTCGGCAGCAAACCACATATTTGTTTGTGAAGACAATCTGGTGCATCGTATTATTTTCATCGTATTATCATTTCAGACCATTTCGTTGGCACAAAAGTGCAAAAAATACGTCATCCCAGGTGGGGATTGAACCCACGGCCTCTGGATTAGAAGTCCAGCGCTCTATCCACTGAGCTACTGGGACTGTGCAAAATGTTTTGACTCATTGCATTGTATTCAATCAAGGAACAAACAGGAATGTCTACATATCCCCGTCATTAAAATATTGATCAGCATATTAAATGTGATGTAATGGATCTTCTAATGGATCTTCATAGCGTGTGCACAAAACTATTTTTCAAGCACCAAAGACAAATAAAAGTATAGTCTCCCCGGCGGGGAATTGAACCCCGGTCTCCCGCGTGACAGGCGGGGATACTTACCACTATACTACCGAGGAGTACGGATAAACGGTTAAACAATACCCGTATGGTTATAGAATGGACACCCATGTTTTATTATAGAGTATTGGTACATTAGTACAATGGATGCATAATTCCAAAATAAAACACAGAAACAAAACTGGAAAATAGGTCCTCAAAATATTGACCCCGACGTGATTTGAACACGCAACCTTCTGATCTGGAGTCAGACGCGCCACCGTTGCGCCACGGAGTCGGACGATAGTTAGTGACTTCAATCTAAATTTGAATCCCGTCAGCTCCGATGCTAAATGCATCAATTAATCTAACGAGATTGTATTGTCCATATATTGTGTATGTTGATAAAGAGTAATTTTCTGGGCTGTGATTTAAATCAGAGATAATGCAGGAACTGCCGACTCAGTTGTTAAATATACATACATGTATATATCTGATCCGGCCAATATAACAGGGTTTACAGCATGAATCCACAAAAATACACGCAATTCCAGGTAATTCGTCCAAAGTTCGGAGCCCCGTTTTGTTGAGTTTTCATATTCAGCAGATCAAAGGTCATTTTGGCATATAAACAGAGTCAACCTGTGGTCCATAGTAATTTACGTCCTTCAGTTTGGATGCAAAGAAATCTCAGATAATTATTATATCTGTTAGCTATGGACAGGTCCGGTGGTGTAGTGGTTATCACGTCTGCTTTACACGCAGAAGGTCGCGAGTTCGATCCTCGCCCGGACCTGATAATCATTTTTGTCTTACTTTTGTTGAAGTGACTGTATTGATTGTTGCCAATGCCACATGTTATCTTGCGGTATATTGGTCTCATCCTTCACACCCGTCGTCTCACTTAAAGTAACCAGCATGCAGAGAGAAACTGCGAGTAGGCCTATAGTTTAAATGTAAAATTAGTTGGGTTTTTTTCCCATCCTCGTTTCCCGATGACTGTGTACATAATTATGTGATGACGTGGCTGCCTGGCTAGCTCAGTCGGTAGAGCACGAGACTCTTAATCTCGGGGTCGTGGGTTCGAGCCCCACGTTGGGCGATCTTACTTTTCAATTTTAGGCTTTTTGTTGCATATTTCGCGTCTTTTTATTGTCGGCAGCAAACCACATATTTGTTTGTGAAGACAATCTGGTGCATCGTATTATTTTCATCGTATTATCATTTCAGACCATTTCGTTGGCACAAAAGTGCAAAAAATACGTCATCCCAGGTGGGGATCGAACCCACGGCCTCTGGATTAGAAGTCCAGCGCTCTATCCACTGAGCTACTGGGACTGTGCAAAATGTTTTGACTCATTGCATTGTATTCAATCAAGGAACAAACAGGAATGTCTACATATCCCCGTCATTAAAATATTGATCAGCATATTAAATGTGATGTAATGGATCTTCTAATGGATCTTCATAGCGTGTGCACAAAACTATTTTTCAAGCACCAAAGACAAATAAAAGTATAGTCTCCCCGGCGGGGAATTGAACCCCGGTCTCCCGCGTGACAGGCGGGGATACTTACCACTATACTACCGAGGAGTACGGATAAACGGTTAAACAATACCCGTATGGTTATAGAATGGACACCCATGTTTTATTATAGAGTATTGGTACATTAGTACAATGGATGCATAATTCCAAAATAAAACACAGAAACAAAACTGAAAAATAGGTCCTCAAAATATTGACCCCGACGTGATTTGAACACGCAACCTTCTGATCTGGAGTCAGACGCGCTACCGTTGCGCCACGGAGTCGGACGATAGTTAGTGACTTCAATCTAAATTTGAATCCCGTCAGCTCCGATGCTAAATGCATCAATTAATCTAACGAGATTGTATTGTCCATATATTGTGTATGTTGATAAAGAGTAATTTTCTGGGCTGTGATTTAAATCAGAGATAATGCAGGAACTGCCGACTCAGTTGTTAAATATACATACATGTATATATCTGATCCGGCCAATATAACAGGGTTTACAGCATGAATCCACAAAAATACACGCAATTCCAGGTAATTCGTCCAAAGTTCGGAGCCCCGTTTTGTTGAGTTTTCATATTCAGCAGATCAAAGGTCATTTTGGCATATAAACAGAGTCAACCTGTGGTCCATAGTAATTTACGTCCTTCAGTTTGGATGCAAAGAAATCTCAGATAATTATTATATCTGTTAGCTATGGACAGGTCCGGTGGTGTAGTGGTTATCACGTCTGCTTTACAGGCAGAAGGTCGCGAGTTCGATCCTCGCCCGGACCTGATAATCATTTTTGTCTTACTTTTGTTGAAGTGACTGTATTGATTGTTGCCAATGCCACATGTTATCTTGCGGTATATTGGTCTCATCCTTCACACCCGTCGTCTCACTTAAAGTAACCAGCATGCAGAGAGAAACTGCGAGTAGGCCTATAGTTTAAATGTAAAATTAGTTGGGGTTTTTTCCCATCCTCGTTTCCCGATGACTGTGTACATAATTATGTGATGACGTGGCTGCCTGGCTAGCTCAGTCGGTAGAGCACGAGACTCTTAATCTCGGGGTCGTGGGTTCGAGCCCCACGTTGGGCGATCTTACTTTTCAATTTTAGGCTTTTTGTTGCATATTTCGCGTCTTTTTATTGTCGGCAGCAAACCACATATTTGTTTGTGAAGACAATCTGGTGCATCGTATTATTTTCATCGTATTATCATTTCAGACCATTTCGTTGGCACAAAAGTGCAAAAAATACGTCATCCCAGGTGGGGATCGAACCCACGGCCTCTGGATTAGAAGTCCAGCGCTCTATCCACTGAGCTACTGGGACTGTGCAAAATGTTTTGACTCATTGCATTGTATTCAATCAAGGAACAAACAGGAATGTCTACATATCCCCGTCATTAAAATATTGATCAGCATATTAAATGTGATGTAATGGATCTTCTAATGGATCTTCATAGCGTGTGCACAAAACTATTTTTCAAGCACCAAAGACAAATAAAAGTATAGTCTCCCCGGCGGGGAATTGAACCCCGGTCTCCCGCGTGACAGGCGGGGATACTTACCACTATACTACCGAGGAGTACGGATAAACGGTTAAACAATACCCGTATGGTTATAGAATGGACACCCATGTTTTATTATAGAGTATTGGTACATTAGTACAATGGATGCATAATTCCAAAATAAAACACAGAAACAAAACTGAAAAATAGGTCCTCAAAATATTGACCCCGACGTGATTTGAACACGCAACCTTCTGATCTGGAGTCAGACGCGCTACCGTTGCGCCACGGAGTCGGACGATAGTTAGTGACTTCAATCTAAATTTGAATCCCGTCAGCTCCGATGCTAAATGCATCAATTAATCTAACGAGATTGTATTGTCCATATATTGTGTATGTTGATAAAGAGTAATTTTCTGGGCTGTGATTTAAATCAGAGATAATGCAGGAACTGCCGACTCAGTTGTTAAATATACATACATGTATATATCTGATCCGGCCAATATAACAGGGTTTACAGCATGAATCCACAAAAATACACGCAATTCCAGGTAATTCGTCCAAAGTTCGGAGCCCCGTTTTGTTGAGTTTTCATATTCAGCAGATCAAAGGTCATTTTGGCATATAAACAGAGTCAACCTGTGGTCCATAGTAATTTACGTCCTTCAGTTTGGATGCAAAGAAATCTCAGATAATTATTATATCTGTTAGCTATGGACAGGTCCGGTGGTGTAGTGGTTATCACGTCTGCTTTACACGCAGAAGGTCGCGAGTTCGATCCTCGCCCGGACCTGATAATCATTTTTGTCTTACTTTTGTTGAAGTGACTGTATTGATTGTTGCCAATGCCACATGTTATCTTGCGGTATATTGGTCTCATCCTTCACACCCGTCGTCTCACTTAAAGTAACCAGCATGCAGAGAGAAACTGCGAGTAGGCCTATAGTTTAAATGTAAAATTAGTTGGGTTTTTTCCCATCCTCGTTTCCCGATGACTGTGTACATAATTATGTGATGACGTGGCTGCCTGGCTAGCTCAGTCGGTAGAGCACGAGACTCTTAATCTCGGGGTCGTGGGTTCGAGCCCCACGTTGGGCGATCTTACTTTTCAATTTTAGGCTTTTTGTTGCATATTTCGCGTCTTTTTATTGTCGGCAGCAAACCACATATTTGTTTGTGAAGACAATCTGGTGCATTGTATTATTTTCATCGTATTATCATTTCAGACCATTTCGTTGGCACAAAAGTGCAAAAAATACGTCATCCCAGGTGGGGATCGAACCCACGGCCTCTGGATTAGAAGTCCAGCGCTCTATCCACTGAGCTACTGGGACTGTGCAAAATGTTTTGACTCATTGCATTGTATTCAATCAAGGAACAAACAGGAATGTCTACATATCCCCGTCATTAAAATATTGATCAGCATAT
The DNA here is from genome assembly GCA_032622095.1 of Siphonodentalium dalli. NCBI lineage: Eukaryota > Metazoa > Mollusca > Scaphopoda > Gadilida > Siphonodentaliidae > Siphonodentalium > Siphonodentalium dalli. The sequence goes on along the minus strand of CP136068.1, from coordinate 188,554,018 downwards.
TAAATGTGATGTAATGGATCTTCTAATGGATCTTCATAGCGTGTGCACAAAACTATTTTTCAAGCACCAAAGACAAATAAAAGTATAGTCTCCCCGGCGGGGAATTGAACCCCGGTCTCCCGCGTGACAGGCGGGGATACTTACCACTATACTACCGAGGAGTACGGATAAACGGTTAAACAATACCCGTATGGTTATAGAATGGACACCCATGATTTATTATAGAGTATTGGTACATTAGTACAATGGATGCATAATTCCAAAATAAAACACAGAAACAAAACTGAAAAATAGGTCCTCAAAATATTGACCCCGACGTGATTTGAACACGCAACCTTCTGATCTGGAGTCAGACGCGCTACCGTTGCGCCACGGAGTCGGACGATAGTTAGTGACTTCAATCTAAATTTGAATCCCGTCAGCTCCGATGCTAAATGCATCAATTAATCTAACGAGATTGTATTGTCCATATATTGTGTATGTTGATAAAGAGTAATTTTCTGGGCTGTGATTTAAATCAGAGATAATGCAGGAACTGCCGACTCAGTTGTTAAATATACATACATGTATATATCTGATCCGGCCAATATAACAGGGTTTACAGCATGAATCCACAAAAATACACGCAATTCCAGGTAATTCGTCCAAAGTTCGGAGCCCCGTTTTGTTGAGTTTTCATATTCAGCAGATCAAAGGTCATTTTGGCATATAAACAGAGTCAACCTGTGGTCCATAGTAATTTACGTCCTTCAGTTTGGATGCAAAGAAATCTCAGATAATTATTATATCTGTTAGCTATGGACAGGTCCGGTGGTGTAGTGGTTATCACGTCTGCTTTACACGCAGAAGGTCGCGAGTTCGATCCTCGCCCGGACCTGATAATCATTTTTGTCTTACTTTTGTTGAAGTGACTGTATTGATTGTTGCCAATGCCACATGTTATCTTGCGGTATATTGGTCTCATCCTTCACACCCGTCGTCTCACTTAAAGTAACCAGCATGCAGAGAGAAACTGCGAGTAGGCCTATAGTTTAAATGTAAAATTAGTTGGGTTTTTTCCCATCCTCGTTTCCCGATGACTGTGTACATAATTATGTGATGACGTGGCTGCCTGGCTAGCTCAGTCGGTAGAGCACGAGACTCTTAATCTCGGGGTCGTGGGTTCGAGCCCCACGTTGGGCGATCTTACTTTTCAATTTTAGGCTTTTTGTTGCATATTTCGCGTCTTTTTATTGTCGGCAGCAAACCACATATTTGTTTGTGAAGACAATCTGGTGCATCGTATTATTTTCATCGTATTATCATTTCAGACCATTTCGTTGGCACAAAAGTGCAAAAAATACGTCATCCCAGGTGGGGATCGAACCCACGGCCTCTGGATTAGAAGTCCAGCGCTCTATCCACTGAGCTACTGGGACTGTGCAAAATGTTTTGACTCATTGCATTGTATTCAATCAAGGAACAAACAGGAATGTCTACATATCCCCGTCATTAAAATATTGATCAGCATATTAAATGTGATGTAATGGATCTTCTAATGGATCTTCATAGCGTGTGCACAAAACTATTTTTCAAGCACCAAAGACAAATAAAAGTATAGTCTCCCCGGCGGGGAATTGAACCCCGGTCTCCCGCGTGACAGGCGGGGATACTTACCACTATACTACCGAGGAGTACGGATAAACGGTTAAACAATACCCGTATGGTTATAGAATGGACACCCATGTTTTATTATAGAGTATTGGTACATTAGTACAATGGATGCATAATTCCAAAATAAAACACAGAAACAAAACTGAAAAATAGGTCCTCAAAATATTGACCCCGACGTGATTTGAACACGCAACCTTCTGATCTGGAGTCAGACGCGCTACCGTTGCGCCACGGAGTCGGACGATAGTTAGTGACTTCAATCTAAATTTGAATCCCGTCAGCTCCGATGCTAAATGCATCAATTAATCTAACGAGATTGTATTGTCCATATATTGTGTATGTTGATAAAGAGTAATTTTCTGGGCTGTGATTTAAATCAGAGATAATGCAGGAACTGCCGACTCAGTTGTTAAATATACATACATGTATATATCTGATCCGGCCAATATAACAGGGTTTACAGCATGAATCCACAAAAATACACGCAATTCCAGGTAATTCGTCCAAAGTTCGGAGCCCCGTTTTGTTGAGTTTTCATATTCAGCAGATCAAAGGTCATTTTGGCATATAAACAGAGTCAACCTGTGGTCCATAGTAATTTACGTCCTTCAGTTTGGATGCAAAGAAATCTCAGATAATTATTATATCTGTTAGCTATGGACAGGTCCGGTGGTGTAGTGGTTATCACGTCTGCTTTACACGCAGAAGGTCGCGAGTTCGATCCTCGCCCGGACCTGATAATCATTTTTGTCTTACTTTTGTTGAAGTGACTGTATTGATTGTTGCCAATGCCACATGTTATCTTGCGGTATATTGGTCTCATCCTTCACACCCGTCGTCTCACTTAAAGTAACCAGCATGCAGAGAGAAACTGCGAGTAGGCCTATAGTTTAAATGTAAAATTAGTTGGGTTTTTTCCCATCCTCGTTTCCCGATGACTGTGTACATAATTATGTGATGACGTGGCTGCCTGGCTAGCTCAGTCGGTAGAGCACGAGACTCTTAATCTCGGGGTCGTGTGTTCGAGCCCCACGTTGGGCGATCTTACTTTTCAATTTTAGGCTTTTTGTTGCATATTTCGCGTCTTTTTATTGTCGGCAGCAAACCACATATTTGTTTGTGAAGACAATCTGGTGCATCGTATTATTTTCATCGTATTATCATTTCAGACCATTTCGTTGGCACAAAAGTGCAAAAAATACGTCATCCCAGGTGGGGATCGAACCCACGGCCTCTGGATTAGAAGTCCAGCGCTCTATCCACTGAGCTACTGGGACTGTGCAAAATGTTTTGACTCATTGCATTGTATTCAATCAAGGAACAAACAGGAATGTCTACATATCCCCGTCATTAAAATATTGATCAGCATATTAAATGTGATGTGATGGATCTTCTAATGGATCTTCATAGCGTGTGCACAAAACTATTTTTCAAGCACCAAAGACAAATAAAAGTATAGTCTCCCCGGCGGGGAATTGAACCCCGGTCTCCCGCGTGACAGGCGGGGATACTTACCACTATACTACCGAGGAGTACGGATAAACGGTTAAACAATACCCGTATGGTTATAGAATGGACACCCATGTTTTATTATAGAGTATTGGTACATTAGTACAATGGATGCATAATTCCAAAATAAAACACAGAAACAAAACTGAAAAATAGGTCCTCAAAATATTGACCCCGACGTGATTTGAACACGCAACCTTCTGATCTGGAGTCAGACGCGCTACCGTTGCGCCACGGAGTCGGACGATAGTTAGTGACTTCAATCTAAATTTGAATCCCGTCAGCTCCGATGCTAAATGCATCAATTAATCTAACGAGATTGTATTGTCCATATATTGTGTATGTTGATAAAGAGTAATTTTCTGGGCTGTGATTTAAATCAGAGATAATGCAGGAACTGCCGACTCAGTTGTTAAATATACATACATGTATATATCTGATCCGGCCAATATAACAGGGTTTACAGCATGAATCCACAAAAATACACGCAATTCCAGGTAATTCGTCCAAAGTTCGGAGCCCCGTTTTGTTGAGTTTTCATATTCAGCAGATCAAAGGTCATTTTGGCATATAAACAGAGTCAACCTGTGGTCCATAGTAATTTACGTCCTTCAGTTTGGATGCAAAGAAATCTCAGATAATTATTATATCTGTTAGCTATGGACAGGTCCGGTGGTGTAGTGGTTATCACGTCTGCTTTACACGCAGAAGGTCGCGAGTTCGATCCTCGCCCGGACCTGATAATCATTTTTGTCTTACTTTTGTTGAAGTGACTGTATTGATTGTTGCCAATGCCACATGTTATCTTGCGGTATATTGGTCTCATCCTTCACACCCGTCGTCTCACTTAAAGTAACCAGCATGCAGAGAGAAACTGCGAGTAGGCCTATAGTTTAAATGTAAAATTAGTTGGGTTTTTTCCCATCCTCGTTTCCCGATGACTGTGTACATAATTATGTGATGACGTGGCTGCCTGGCTAGCTCAGTCGGTAGAGCACGAGACTCTTAATCTCGGGGTCGTGGGTTCGAGCCCCACGTTGGGCGATCTTACTTTTCAATTTTAGGTCCTCAAAATATTGACCCCGACGTGATTTGAACACGCAACCTTCTGATCTGGAGTCAGACGCGCTACCGTTGTATGTTGATAAAGAGTAATTTTCTGGGCTGTGATTTAAATCAGAGATAATGCAGGAACTGCCGACTCAGTTGTTAAATATACATACATGTATATATCTGATCCGGCCAATATAACAGGGTTTACAGCATGAATCCACAAAAATACACGCAATTCCAGGTAATTCGTCCAAAGTTCGGAGCCCCGTTTTGTTGAGTTTTCATATTCAGCAGATCAAAGGTCATTTTGGCATATAAACAGAGTCAACCTGTGGTCCATAGTAATTTACGTCCTTCAGTTTGGATGCAAAGAAATCTCAGATAATTATTATATCTGTTAGCTATGGACAGGTCCGGTGGTGTAGTGGTTATCACGTCTGCTTTACACGCAGAAGGTCGCGAGTTCGATCCTCGCCCGGACCTGATAATCATTTTTGTCTTACTTTTGTTGAAGTGACTGTATTGATTGTTGCCAATGCCACATGTTATCTTGCGGTATATTGGTCTCATCCTTCACACCCGTCGTCTCACTTAAAGTAACCAGCATGCAGAGAGAAACTGCGAGTAGGCCTATAGTTTAAATGTAAAATTAGTTGGGTTTTTTCCCATCCTCGTTTCCCGATGACTGTGTACATAATTATGTGATGACGTGGCTGCCTGGCTAGCTCAGTCGGTAGAGCACGAGACTCTTAATCTCGGGGTCGTGTGTTCGAGCCCCACGTTGGGCGATCTTACTTTTCAATTTTAGGCTTTTTGTTGCATATTTCGCGTCTTTTTATTGTCGGCAGCAAACCACATATTTGTTTGTGAAGACAATCTGGTGCATCGTATTATTTTCATCGTATTATCATTTCAGACCATTTCGTTGGCACAAAAGTGCAAAAAATACGTCATCCCAGGTGGGGATCGAACCCACGGCCTCTGGATTAGAAGTCCAGCGCTCTATCCACTGAGCTACTGGGACTGTGCAAAATGTTTTGACTCATTGCATTGTATTCAATCAAGGAACAAACAGGAATGTCTACATATCCCCGTCATTAAAATATTGATCAGCATATTAAATGTGATGTAATGGATCTTCTAATGGATCTTCATAGCGTGTGCACAAAACTATTTTTCAAGCACCAAAGACAAATAAAAGGATAGTCTCCCCGGCGGGGAATTGAACCCCGGTCTCCCGCGTGACAGGCGGGGATACTTACCACTATACTACCGAGGAGTACGGATAAACGGTTAAACAATACCCGTATGGTTATAGAATGGACACCCATGTTTTATTATAGAGTATTGGTACATTAGTACAATGGATGCATAATTCCAAAATAAAACACAGAAACAAAACTGAAAAATAGGTCCTCAAAATATTGACCCCGACGTGATTTGAACACGCAACCTTCTGATCTGGAGTCAGACGCGCTACCGTTGCGCCACGGAGTCGGACGATAGTTAGTGACTTCAATCTAAATTTGAATCCCGTCAGCTCCGATGCTAAATGCATCAATTAATCTAACGAGATTGTATTGTCCATATATTGTGTATGTTGATAAAGAGTAATTTTCTGGGCTGTGATTTAAATCAGAGATAATGCAGGAACTGCCGACTCAGTTGTTAAATATACATACATGTATATATCTGATCCGGCCAATATAACAGGGTTTACAGCATGAATCCACAAAAATACACGCAATTCCAGGTAATTCGTCCAAAGTTCGGAGCCCCGTTTTGTTGAGTTTTCATATTCAGCAGATCAAAGGTCATTTTGGCATATAAACAGAGTCAACCTGTGGTCCATAGTAATTTACGTCCTTCAGTTTGGATGCAAAGAAATCTCAGATAATTATTATATCTGTTAGCTATGGACAGGTCCGGTGGTGTAGTGGTTATCACGTCTGCTTTACACGCAGAAGGTCGCGAGTTCGATCCTCGCCCGGACCTGATAATCATTTTTGTCTTACTTTTGTTGAAGTGACTGTATTGATTGTTGCCAATGCCACATGTTATCTTGCGGTATATTGGTCTCATCCTTCACACCCGTCGTCTCACTTAAAGTAACCAGCATGCAGAGAGAAACTGCGAGTAGGCCTATAGTTTAAATGTAAAATTAGTTGGGTTTTTTCCCATCCTCGTTTCCCGATGACTGTGTACATAATTATGTGATGACGTGGCTGCCTGGCTAGCTCAGTCGGTAGAGCACGAGACTCTTAATCTCGGGGTCGTGGGTTCGAGCCCCACGTTGGGCGATCTTACTTTTCAATTTTAGGCTTTTTGTTGCATATTTCGCGTCTTTTTATTGTCGGCAGCAAACCACATATTTGTTTGTGAAGACAATCTGGTGCATCGTATTATTTTCATCGTATTATCATTTCAGACCATTTCGTTGGCACAAAAGTGCAAAAAATACGTCATCCCAGGTGGGGATCGAACCCACGGCCTCTGGATTAGAAGTCCAGCGCTCTATCCACTGAGCTACTGGGACTGTGCAAAATGTTTTGACTCATTGCATTGTATTCAATCAAGGAACAAACAGGAATGTCTACATATCCCCGTCATTAAAATATTGATCAGCATATTAAATGTGATGTAATGGATCTTCTAATGGATCTTCATAGCGTGTGCACAAAACTATTTTTCAAGCACCAAAGACAAATAAAAGTATAGTCTCCCCGGCGGGGAATTGAACCCCGGTCTCCCGCGTGACAGGCGGGGATACTTACCACTATACTACCGAGGAGTACGGATAAACGGTTAAACAATACCCGTATGGTTATAGAATGGACACCCATGTTTTATTATAGAGTATTGGTACATTAGTACAATGGATGCATAATTCCAAAATAAAACACAGAAACAAAACTGAAAAATAGGTCCTCAAAATATTGACCCCGACGTGATTTGAACACGCAACCTTCTGATCTGGAGTCAGACGCGCTACCGTTGCGCCACGGAGTCGGACGATAGTTAGTGACTTCAATCTAAATTTGAATCCCGTCAGCTCCGATGCTAAATGCATCAATTAATCTAACGAGATTGTATTGTCCATATATTGTGTATGTTGATAAAGAGTAATTTTCTGGGCTGTGATTTAAATCAGAGATAATGCAGGAACTGCCGACTCAGTTGTTAAATATACATACATGTATATATCTGATCCGGCCAATATAACAGGGTTTACAGCATGAATCCACAAAAATACACGCAATTCCAGGTAATTCGTCCAAAGTTCGGAGCCCCGTTTTGTTGAGTTTTCATATTCAGCAGATCAAAGGTCATTTTGGCATATAAACAGAGTCAACCTGTGGTCCATAGTAATTTACGTCCTTCAGTTTGGATGCAAAGAAATCTCAGATAATTATTATATCTGTTAGCTATGGACAGGTCCGGTGGTGTAGTGGTTATCACGTCTGCTTTACACGCAGAAGGTCGCGAGTTCGATCCTCGCCCGGACCTGATAATCATTTTTGTCTTACTTTTGTTGAAGTGACTGTATTGATTGTTGCCAATGCCACATGTTATCTTGCGGTATATTGGTCTCATCCTTCACACCCGTCGTCTCACTTAAAGTAACCAGCATGCAGAGAGAAACTGCGAGTAGGCCTATAGTTTAAATGTAAAATTAGTTGGGTTTTTTCCCATCCTCGTTTCCCGATGACTGTGTACATAATTATGTGATGACGTGGCTGCCTGGCTAGCTCAGTCGGTAGAGCACGAGACTCTTAATCTCGGGGTCGTGGGTTCGAGCCCCACGTTGGGCGATCTTACTTTTCAATTTTAGGCTTTTTGTTGCATATTTCGCGTCTTTTTATTGTCGGCAGCAAACCACATATTTGTTTGTGAAGACAATCTGGTGCATCGTATTATTTTCATCGTATTATCATTTCAGACCATTTCGTTGGCACAAAAGTGCAAAAAATACGTCATCCCAGGTGGGGATCGAACCCACGGCCTCTGGATTAGAAGTCCAGCGCTCTATCCACTGAGCTACTGGGACTGTGCAAAATGTTTTGACTCATTGCATTGTATTCAATCAAGGAACAAACAGGAATGTCTACATATCCCCGTCATTAAAATATTGATCAGCATATTAAATGTGATGTAATGGATCTTCTAATGGATCTTCATAGCGTGTGCACAAAACTATTTTTCAAGCACCAAAGACAAATAAAAGTATAGTCTCCCCGGCGGGGAATTGAACCCCGGTCTCCCGCGTGACAGGCGGGGATACTTACCACTATACTACCGAGGAGTACGGATAAACGGTTAAACAATACCCGTATGGTTATAGAATGGACACCCATGTTTTATTATAGAGTATTGGTACATTAGTACAATGGATGCATAATTCCAAAATAAAACACAGAAACAAAACTGAAAAATAGGTCCTCAAAATATTGACCCCGACGTGATTTGAACACGCAACCTTCTGATCTGGAGTCAGACGCGCTACCGTTGCGCCACGGAGTCGGACGATAGTTAGTGACTTCAATCTAAATTTGAATCCCGTCAGCTCCGATGCTAAATGCATCAATTAATCTAACGAGATTGTATTGTCCATATATTGTGTATGTTGATAAAGAGTAATTTTCTGGGCTGTGATTTAAATCAGAGATAATGCAGGAACTGCCGACTCAGTTGTTAAATATACATACATGTATATATCTGATCCGGCCAATATAACAGGGTTTACAGCATGAATCCACAAAAATACACGCAATTCCAGGTAATTCGTCCAAAGTTCGGAGCCCCGTTTTGTTGAGTTTTCATATTCAGCAGATCAAAGGTCATTTTGGCATATAAACAGAGTCAACCTGTGGTCCATAGTAATTTACGTCCTTCAGTTTGGATGCAAAGAAATCTCAGATAATTATTATATCTGTTAGCTATGGACAGGTCCGGTGGTGTAGTGGTTATCACGTCTGCTTTACACGCAGAAGGTCGCGAGTTCGATCCTCGCCCGGACCTGATAATCATTTTTGTCTTACTTTTGTTGAAGTGACTGTATTGATTGTTGCCAATGCCACATGTTATCTTGCGGTATATTGGTCTCATCCTTCACACCCGTCGTCTCACTTAAAGTAACCAGCATGCAGAGAGAAACTGCGAGTAGGCCTATAGTTTAAATGTAAAATTAGTTGGGTTTTTTCCCATCCTCGTTTCCCGATGACTGTGTACATAATTATGAGATGACGTGGCTGCCTGGCTAGCTCAGTCGGTAGAGCACGAGACTCTTAATCTCGGGGTCGTGGGTTCGAGCCCCACGTTGGGCGATCTTACTTTTCAATTTTAGGCTTTTTGTTGCATATTTCGCGTCTTTTTATTGTCGGCAGCAAACCACATATTTGTTTGTGAAGACAATCTGGTGCATCGTATTATTTTCATCGTATTATCATTTCAGACCATTTCGTTGGCACAAAAGTGCAAAAAATACGTCATCCCAGGTGGGGATCGAACCCACGGCCTCTGGATTAGAAGTCCAGCGCTCTATCCACTGAGCTACTGAGACTGTGCAAAATGTTTTGACTCATTGCATTGTATTCAATCAAGGAACAAACAGGAATGTCTACATATCCCCGTCATTAAAATATTGATCAGCATATTAAATGTGATGTAATGGATCTTCTAATGGATCTTCATAGCGTGTGCACAAAACTATTTTTCAAGCACCAAAGACAAATAAAAGTATAGTCTCCCCGGCGGGGAATTGAACCCCGGTCTCCCGCGTGACAGGCGGGGATACTTACCACTATACTACCGAGGAGTACGGATAAACGGTTAAACAATACCCGTATGGTTATAGAATGGACACCCATGTTTTATTATAGAGTATTGGTACATTAGTACAATGGATGCATAATTCCAAAATAAAACACAGAAACAAAACTGAAAAATAGGTCCTCAAAATATTGACCCCGACGTGATTTGAACACGCAACCTTCTGATCTGGAGTCAGACGCGCTACCGTTGCGCCACGGAGTCGGACGATAGTTAGTGACTTCAATCTAAATTTGAATCCCGTCAGCTCCGATGCTAAATGCATCAATTAATCTAACGAGATTGTATTGTCCATATATTGTGTATGTTGATAAAGAGTAATTTTCTGGGCTGTGATTTAAATCAGAGATAATGCAGGAACTGCCGACTCAGTTGTTAAATATACATACATGTATATATCTGATCCGGCCAATATAACAGGGTTTACAGCATGAATCCACAAAAATACACGCAATTCCAGGTAATTCGTCCAAAGTTCGGAGCCCCGTTTTGTTGAGTTTTCATATTCAGCAGATCAAAGGTCATTTTGGCATATAAACAGAGTCAACCTGTGGTCCATAGTAATTTACGTCCTTCAGTTTGGATGCAAAGAAATCTCAGATAATTATTATATCTGTTAGCTATGGACAGGTCCGGTGGTGTAGTGGTTATCACGTCTGCTTTACACGCAGAAGGTCGCGAGTTCGATCCTCGCCCGGACCTGATAATCATTTTTGTCTTACTTTTGTTGAAGTGACTGTATTGATTGTTGCCAATGCCACATGTTATCTTGCGGTATATTGGTCTCATCCTTCACACCCGTCGTCTCACTTAAAGTAACCAGCATGCAGAGAGAAACTGCGAGTAGGCCTATAGTTTAAATGTAAAATTAGTTGGGTTTTTTCCCATCCTCGTTTCCCGATGACTGTGTACATAATTATGTGATGACGTGGCTGCCTGGCTAGCTCAGTCGGTAGAGCACGAGACTCTTAATCTCGGGGTCATGGGTTCGAGCCCCACGTTGGGCGATCTTACTTTTCAATTTTAGGCTTTTTGTTGCATATTTCGCGTCTTTTTATTGTCGGCAGCAAACCACATATTTGTTTGTGAAGACAATCTGGTGCATCGTATTATTTTCATCGTATTATCATTTCAGACCATTTCGTTGGCACAAAAGTGCAAAAAATACGTCATCCCAGGTGGGGATCGAACCCACGGCCTCTGGATTAGAAGTCCAGCGCTCTATCCACTGAGCTACTGGGACTGTGCAAAATGTTTTGACTCATTGCATTGTATTCAATCAAGGAACAAACAGGAATGTCTACATATCCCCGTCATTAAAATATTGATCAGCATATTAAATGTGATGTAATGGATCTTCTAATGGATCTTCATAGCGTGTGCACAAAACTATTTTTCAAGCACCAAAGACAAATAAAAGTATAGTCTCCCCGGCGGGGAATTGAACCCCGGTCTCCCGCGTGACAGGCGGGGATACTTACCACTATACTACCGAGGAGTACGGATAAACGGTTAAACAATACCCGTATGGTTATAGAATGGACACCCATGTTTTATTATAGAGTATTGGTACATTAGTACAATGGATGCATAATTCCAAAATAAAACACAGAAACAAAACTGAAAAATAGGTCCTCAAAATATTGACCCCGACGTGATTTGAACACGCAACCTTCTGATCTGGAGTCAGACGCGCTACCGTTGCGCCACGGAGTCGGACGATAGTTAGTGACTTCAATCTAAATTTGAATCCCGTCAGCTCCGATGCTAAATGCATCAATTAATCTAACGAGATTGTATTGTCCATATATTGTGTATGTTGATAAAGAGTAATTTTCTGGGCTGTGATTTAAATCAGAGATAATGCAGGAACTGCCGACTCAGTTGTTAAATATACATACATGTATATATCTGATCCGGCCAATATAACAGGGTTTACAGCATGAATCCACAAAAATACACGCAATTCCAGGTAATTCGTCCAAAGTTCGGAGCCCCGTTTTGTTGAGTTTTCATATTCAGCAGATCAAAGGTCATTTTGGCATATAAACAGAGTCAACCTGTGGTCCATAGTAATTTACGTCCTTCAGTTTGGATGCAAAGAAATCTCAGATAATTATTATATCTGTTAGCTATGGACAGGTCCGGTGGTGTAGTGGTTATCACGTCTGCTTTACACGCAGAAGGTCGCGAGTTCGATCCTCGCCCGGACCTGATAATCATTTTTGTCTTACTTTTGTTGAAGTGACTGTATTGATTGTTGCCAATGCCACATGTTATCTTGCGGTATATTGGTCTCATCCTTCACACCCGTCGTCTCACTTAAAGTAACCAGCATGCAGAGAGAAACTGCGAGTAGGCCTATAGTTTAAATGTAAAATTAGTTGGGTTTTTTCCCATCCTCGTTTCCCGATGACTGTGTACATAATTATGTGATGACGTGGCTGCCTGGCTAGCTCAGTCGGTAGAGCACGAGACTCTTAATCTCGGGGTCGTGGGTTCGAGCCCCACGTTGGGCGATCTTACTTTTCAATTTTAGGCTTTTTGTTGCATATTTCGCGTCTTTTTATTGTCGGCAGCAAACCACATATTTGTTTGTGAAGACAATCTGGTGCATCGTATTATTTTCATCGTATTATCATTTCAGACCATTTCGTTGGCACAAAAGTGCAAAAAATACGTCATCCCAGGTGGGGATCGAACCCACGGCCTCTGGATTAGAAGTCCAGCGTTCTATCCACTGAGCTACTGGGACTGTGCAAAATGTTTTGACTCATTGCATTGTATTCAATCAAGGAACAAACAGGAATGTCTACATATCCCCGTCATTAAAATATTGATCAGCATATTAAATGTGATGTAATGGATCTTCTAATGGATCTTCATAGCGTGTGCACAAAACTATTTTTCAAGCACCAAAGACAAATAAAAGTATAGTCTCCCCGGCGGGGAATTGAACCCCGGTCTCCCGCGTGACAGGCGGGGATACTTACCACTATACTACCGAGGAGTACGGATAAACGGTTAAACAATACCCGTATGGTTATAGAATGGACACCCATGTTTTATTATAGAGTATTGGTACATTAGTACAATGGATGCATAATTCCAAAATAAAACACAGAAACAAAACTGAAAAATAGGTCCTCAAAATATTGACCCCGACGTGATTTGAACACGCAACCTTCTGATCTGGAGTCAGACGCGCTACCGTTGCGCCACGGAGTCGGACGATAGTTAGTGACTTCAATCTAAATTTGAATCCCGTCAGCTCCGATGCTAAATGCATCAATTAATCTAACGAGATTGTATTGTCCATATATTGTGTATGTTGATAAAGAGTAATTTTCTGGGCTGTGATTTAAATCAGAGATAATGCAGGAACTGCCGACTCAGTTGTTAAATATACATACATGTATATATCTGATCCGGCCAATATAACAGGGTTTACAGCATGAATCCACAAAAATACACGCAATTCCAGGTAATTCGTCCAAAGTTCGGAGCCCCGTTTTGTTGAGTTTTCATATTCAGCAGATCAAAGGTCATTTTGGCATATAAACAGAGTCAACCTGTGGTCCATAGTAATTTACGTCCTTCAGTTTGGATGCAAAGAAATCTCAGATAATTATTATATCTGTTAGCTATGGACAGGTCCGGTGGTGTAGTGGTTATCACGTCTGCTTTACACGCAGAAGGTCGCGAGTTCGATCCTCGCCCGGACCTGATAATCATTTTTGTCTTACTTTTGTTGAAGTGACTGTATTGATTGTTGCCAATGCCACATGTTATCTTGCGGTATATTGGTCTCATCCTTCACACCCGTCGTCTCACTTAAAGTAACCAGCATGCAGAGAGAAACTGCGAGTAGGCCTATAGTTTAAATGTAAAATTAGTTGGGTTTTTTCCCATCCTCGTTTCCCGATGACTGTGTACATAATTATGTGATGACGTGGCTGCCTGGCTAGCTCAGTCGGTAGAGCACGAGACTCTTAATCTCGGGGTCGTGGGTTCGAGCCCCACGTTGGGCGATCTTACTTTTCAATTTTAGGCTTTTTGTTGCATATTTCGCGTCTTTTTATTGTCGGCAGCAAACCACATATTTGTTTGTGAAGACAATCTGGTGCATCGTATTATTTTCATCGTATTATCATTTCAGACCATTTCGTTGGCACAAAAGTGCAAAAAATACGTCATCCCAGGTGGGGATCGAACCCACGGCCTCTGGATTAGAAGTCCAGCGCTCTATCCACTGAGCTACTGGGACTGTGCAAAATGTTTTGACTCATTGCATTGTATTCAATCAAGGAACAAACAGGAATGTCTACATATCCCCGTCATTAAAATATTGATCAGCATATTAAATGTGATGTAATGGATCTTCTAATGGATCTTCATAGCGTGTGCACAAAACTATTTTTCAAGCACCAAAGACAAATAAAAGTATAGTCTCCCCGGCGGGGAATTGAACCCCGGTCTCCCGCGTGACAGGCGGGGATACTTACCACTATACTACCGAGGAGTACGGATAAACGGTTAAACAATACCCGTATGGTTATAGAATGGACACCCATGTTTTATTATAGAGTATTGGTACATTAGTACAATGGATGCATAATTCCAAAATAAAACACAGAAACAAAACTGAAAAATAGGTCCTCAAAATATTGACCCCGACGTGATTTGAACACGCAACCTTCTGATCTGGAGTCAGACGCGCTACCGTTGCGCCACGGAGTCGGACGATAGTTAGTGACTTCAATCTAAATTTGAATCCCGTCAGCTCCGATGCTAAATGCATCAATTAATCTAACGAGATTGTATTGTCCATATATTGTGTATGTTGATAAAGAGTAATTTTCTGGGCTGTGATTTAAATCAGAGATAATGCAGGAACTGCCGACTCAGTTGTTAAATATACATACATGTATATATCTGATCCGGCCAATATAACAGGGTTTACAGCATGAATCCACAAAAATACACGCAATTCCAGGTAATTCGTCCAAAGTTCGGAGCCCCGTTTTGTTGAGTTTTCATATTCAGCAGATCAAAGGTCATTTTGGCATATAAACAGAGTCAACCTGTGGTCCATAGTAATTTACGTCCTTCAGTTTGGATGCAAAGAAATCTCAGATAATTATTATATCTGTTAGCTATGGACAGGTCCGGTGGTGTAGTGGTTATCACGTCTGCTTTACACGCAGAAGGTCGCGAGTTCGATCCTCGCCCGGACCTGATAATCATTTTTGTCTTACTTTTGTTGAAGTGACTGTATTGATTGTTGCCAATGCCACATGTTATCTTGCGGTATATTGGTCTCATCCTTCACACCCGTCGTCTCACTTAAAGTAACCAGCATGCAGAGAGAAACTGCGAGTAGGCCTATAGTTTAAATGTAAAATTAGTTGGGTTTTTTCCCATCCTCGTTTCCCGATGACTGTGTACATAATTATGTGATGACGTGGCTGCCTGGCTAGCTCAGTCGGTAGAGCACGAGACTCTTAATCTCGGGGTCGTGGGTTCGAGCCCCACGTTGGGCGATCTTACTTTTCAATTTTAGGCTTTTTGTTGCATATTTCGCGTCTTTTTATTGTCGGCAGCAAACCACATATTTGTTTGTGAAGACAATCTGGTGCATCGTATTATTTTCATCGTATTATCATTTCAGACCATTTCGTTGGCACAAAAGTGCAAAAAATACGTCATCCCACGGCCTCTGGATTAGAAGTCCAGCGCTCTATCCACTGAGCTACTGGGACTGTGCAAAATGTTTTGACTCATTGCATTGTATTCAATCAAGGAACAAACAGGAATGTCTACATATCCCCGTCATTAAAATATTGATCAGCATATTAAATGTGATGTAATGGATCTTCTAATGGATCTTCATAGCGTGTGCACAAAACTATTTTTCAAGCACCAAAGACAAATAAAAGTATAGTCTCCCCGGCGGGGAATTGAACCCCGGTCTCCCGCGTGACAGGCGGGGATACTTACCACTATACTACCGAGGAGTACGGATAAACGGTTAAACAATACCCGTATGGTTATAGAATGGACACCCATGTTTTATTATAGAGTATTGGTACATTAGTACAATGGATGCATAATTCCAAAATAAAACACAGAAACAAAACTGAAAAATAGGTCCTCAAAATATTGACCCCGACGTGATTTGAACACGCAACCTTCTGATCTGGAGTCAGACGCGCTACCGTTGCGCCACGGAGTCGGACGATAGTTAGTGACTTCAATCTAAATTTGAATCCCGTCAGCTCCGATGCTAAATGCATCAATTAATCTAACGAGATTGTATTGTCCATATATTGTGTATGTTGATAAAGAGTAATTTTCTGGGCTGTGATTTAAATCAGAGATAATGCAGGAACTGCCGACTCAGTTGTTAAATATACATACATGTATATATCTGATCCGGCCAATATAACAGGGTTTACAGCATGAATCCACAAAAATACACGCAATTCCAGGTAATTCGTCCAAAGTTCGGAGCCCCGTTTTGTTGAGTTTTCATATTCAGCAGATCAAAGGTCATTTTGGCATATAAACAGAGTCAACCTGTGGTCCATAGTAATTTACGTCCTTCAGTTTGGATGCAAAGAAATCTCAGATAATTATTATATCTGTTAGCTATGGACAGGTCCGGTGGTGTAGTGGTTATCACGTCTGCTTTACACGCAGAAGGTCGCGAGTTCGATCCTCGCCCGGACCTGATAATCATTTTTGTCTTACTTTTGTTGAAGTGACTGTATTGATTGTTGCCAATGCCACATGTTATCTTGCGGTATATTGGTCTCATCCTTCACACCCGTCGTCTCACTTAAAGTAACCAGCATGCAGAGAGAAACTGCGAGTAGGCCTATAGTTTAAATGTAAAATTAGTTGGGTTTTTTCCCATCCTCGTTTCCCGATGACTGTGTACATAATTATGTGATGACGTGGCTGCCTGGCTAGCTCAGTCGGTAGAGCACGAGACTCTTAATGTCGGGGTCGTGGGTTCGAGCCCCACGTTGGGCGATCTTACTTTTCAATTTTAGGCTTTTTGTTGCATATTTCGCGTCTTTTTATTGTCGGCAGCAAACCACATATTTGTTTGTGAAGACAATCTGGTGCATCGTATTATTTTCATCGTATTATCATTTCAGACCATTTCGTTGGCACAAAAGTGCAAAAAATACGTCATCCCAGGTGGGGATCGAACCCACGGCCTCTGGATTAGAAGTCCAGCGCTCTATCCACTGAGCTACTGGGACTGTGCAAAATGTTTTGACTCATTGCATTGTATTCAATCAAGGAACAAACAGTAATGTCTACATATCCCCGTCATTAAAATATTGATCAGCATATTAAATGTGATGTAATGGATCTTCTAATGGATCTTCATAGCGTGTGCACAAAACTATTTTTCAAGCACCAAAGACAAATAAAAGTATAGTCTCCCCGGCGGGGAATTGAACCCCGGTCTCCCGCGTGACAGGCGGGGATACTTACCACTATACTACCGAGGAGTACGGATAAACGGTTAAACAATACCCGTATGGTTATAGAATGGACACCCATGTTTTATTATAGAGTATTGGTACATTAGTACAATGGATGCATAATTCCAAAATAAAACACAGAAACAAAACTGAAAAATAGGTCCTCAAAATATTGACCCCGACGTGATTTGAACACGCAACCTTCTGATCTGGAGTCAGACGCGCTACCGTTGCGCCACGGAGTCGGACGATAGTTAGTGACTTCAATCTAAATTTGAATCCCGTCAGCTCCGATGCTAAATGCATCAATTAATCTAACGAGATTGTATTGTCCATATATTGTGTATGTTGATAAAGAGTAATTTTCTGGGCTGTGATTTAAATCAGAGATAATGCAGGAACTGCCGACTCAGTTGTTAAATATACATACATGTATATATCTGATCCGGCCAATATAACAGGGTTTACAGCATGAATCCACAAAAATACACGCAATTCCAGGTAATTCGTCCAAAGTTCGGAGCCCCGTTTTGTTGAGTTTTCATATTCAGCAGATCAAAGGTCATTTTGGCATATAAACAGAGTCAACCTGTGGTCCATAGTAATTTACGTCCTTCAGTTTGGATGCAAAGAAATCTCAGATAATTATTATATCTGTTAGCTATGGACAGGTCCGGTGGTGTAGTGGTTATCACGTCTGCTTTACACGCAGAAGGTCGCGAGTTCGATCCTCGCCCGGACCTGATAATCATTTTTGTCTTACTTTTGTTGAAGTGACTGTATTGATTGTTGCCAATGCCACATGTTATCTTGCGGTATATTGGTCTCATCCTTCACACCCGTCGTCTCACTTAAAGTAACCAGCATGCAGAGAGAAACTGCGAGTAGGCCTATAGTTTAAATGTAAAATTAGTTGGGTTTTTTCCCATCCTCGTTTCCCGATGACTGTGTACATAATTATGTGATGACGTGGCTGCCTGGCTAGCTCAGTCGGTAGAGCACGAGACTCTTAATCTCGGGGTCGTGGGTTCGAGCCCCACGTTGGGCGATCTTACTTTTCAATTTTAGGCTTTTTGTTGCATATTTCGCGTCTTTTTATTGTCGGCAGCAAACCACATATTTGTTTGTGAAGACAATCTGGTGCATCGTATTATTTTCATCGTATTATCATTTCAGACCATTTCGTTGGCACAAAAGTGCAAAAAATACGTCATCCCAGGTGGGGATCGAACCCACGGCCTCTGGATTAGAAGTCCAGCGCTCTATCCACTGAGCTACTGGGACTGTGCAAAATGTTTTGACTCATTGCATTGTATTCAATCAAGGAACAAACAGGAATGTCTACATATCCCCGTCATTAAAATATTGATCAGCATATTAAATGTGATGTAATGGATCTTCTAATGGATCTTCATAGCGTGTGCACAAAACTATTTTTCAAGCACCAAAGACAAATAAAAGTATAGTCTCCCCGGCGGGGAATTGAACCCCGGTCTCCCGCGTGACAGGCGGGGATACTTACCACTATACTACCGAGGAGTACGGATAAACGGTTAAACAATACCCGTATGGTTATAGAATGGACACCCATGTTTTATTATAGAGTATTGGTACATTAGTACAATGGATGCATAATTCCAAAATAAAACACAGAAACAAAACTGAAAAATAGGTCCTCAAAATATTGACCCCGACGTGATTTGAACACGCAACCTTCTGATCTGGAGTCAGACGCGCTACCGTTGCGCCACGGAGTCGGACGATAGTTAGTGACTTCAATCTAAATTTGAATCCCGTCAGCTCCGATGCTAAATGCATCAATTAATCTAACGAGATTGTATTGTCCATATATTGTGTATGTTGATAAAGAGTAATTTTCTGGGCTGTGATTTAAATCAGAGATAATGCAGGAACTGCCGACTCAGTTGTTAAATATACATACATGTATATATCTGATCCGGCCAATATAACAGGGTTTACAGCATGAATCCACAAAAATACACGCAATTCCAGGTAATTCGTCCAAAGTTCGGAGCCCCGTTTTGTTGAGTTTTCATATTCAGCAGATCAAAGGTCATTTTGGCATATAAACAGAGTCATTTACGTCCTTCAGTTTGGATGCAAAGAAATCTCAGATAATTATTATATCTGTTAGCTATGGACAGGTCCGGTGGTGTAGTGGTTATCACGTCTGCTTTACACGCAGAAGGTCGCGAGTTCGATCCTCGCCCGGACCTGATAATCATTTTTGTCTTACTTTTGTTGAAGTGACTGTATTGATTGTTGCCAATGCCACATGTTATCTTGCGGTATATTGGTCTCATCCTTCACACCCGTCGTCTCACTTAAAGTAACCAGCATGCAGAGAGAAACTGCGAGTAGGCCTATAGTTTAAATGTAAAATTAGTTGGGTTTTTTCCCATCCTCGTTTCCCGATGACTGTGTACATAATTATGTGATGACGTGGCTGCCTGGCTAGCTCAGTCGGTAGAGCACGAGACTCTTAATCTCGGGGTCGTGGGTTCGAGCCCCACGTTGGGCGATCTTACTTTTCAATTTTAGGCTTTTTGTTGCATATTTCGCGTCTTTTTATTGTCGGCAGCAAACCACATATTTGTTTGTGAAGACAATCTGGTGCATCGTATTATTTTCATCGTATTATCATTTCAGACCATTTCGTTGGCACAAAAGTGCAAAAAATACGTCATCCCAGGTGGGGATCGAACCCACGGCCTCTGGATTAGAAGTCCAGCGCTCTATCCACTGAGCTACTGGGACTGTGCAAAATGTTTTGACTCATTGCATTGTATTCAATCAAGGAACAAACAGTAATGTCTACATATCCCCGTCATTAAAATATTGATCAGCATATTAAATGTGATGTAATGGATCTTCTAATGGATCTTCATAGCGTGTGCACAAAACTATTTTTCAAGCA
Source organism: Siphonodentalium dalli (assembly GCA_032622095.1). Taxonomy (NCBI): domain Eukaryota; kingdom Metazoa; phylum Mollusca; class Scaphopoda; order Gadilida; family Siphonodentaliidae; genus Siphonodentalium; species Siphonodentalium dalli. The sequence goes on along the minus strand of CP136068.1, from coordinate 188,533,534 downwards.
CCAAAGACAAATAAAAGTATAGTCTCCCCGGCGGGGAATTGAACCCCGGTCTCCCGCGTGACAGGCGGGGATACTTACCACTATACTACCGAGGAGTACGGATAAACGGTTAAACAATACCCGTATGGTTATAGAATGGACACCCATGTTTTATTATAGAGTATTGGTACATTAGTACAATGGATGCATAATTCCAAAATAAAACACAGAAACAAAACTGAAAAATAGGTCCTCAAAATATTGACCCCGACGTGATTTGAACACGCAACCTTCTGATCTGGAGTCAGACGCGCTACCGTTGCGCCACGGAGTCGGACGATAGTTAGTGACTTCAATCTAAATTTGAATCCCGTCAGCTCCGATGCTAAATGCATCAATTAATCTAACGAGATTGTATTGTCCATATATTGTGTATGTTGATAAAGAGTAATTTTCTGGGCTGTGATTTAAATCAGAGATAATGCAGGAACTGCCGACTCAGTTGTTAAATATACATACATGTATATATCTGATCCGGCCAATATAACAGGGTTTACAGCATGAATCCACAAAAATACACGCAATTCCAGGTAATTCGTCCAAAGTTCGGAGCCCCGTTTTGTTGAGTTTTCATATTCAGCAGATCAAAGGTCATTTTGGCATATAAACAGAGTCAACCTGTGGTCCATAGTAATTTACGTCCTTCAGTTTGGATGCAAAGAAATCTCAGATAATTATTATATCTGTTAGCTATGGACAGGTCCGGTGGTGTAGTGGTTATCACGTCTGCTTTACACGCAGAAGGTCGCGAGTTCGATCCTCGCCCGGACCTGATAATCATTTTTGTCTTACTTTTGTTGAAGTGACTGTATTGATTGTTGCCAATGCCACATGTTATCTTGCGGTATATTGGTCTCATCCTTCACACCCGTCGTCTCACTTAAAGTAACCAGCATGCAGAGAGAAACTGCGAGTAGGCCTATAGTTTAAATGTAAAATTAGTTGGGTTTTTTCCCATCCTCGTTTCCCGATGACTGTGTACATAATTATGTGATGACGTGGCTGCCTGGCTAGCTCAGTCGGTAGAGCACGAGACTCTTAATCTCGGGGTCGTGGGTTCGAGCCCCACGTTGGGCGATCTTACTTTTCAATTTTAGGCTTTTTGTTGCATATTTCGCGTCTTTTTATTGTCGGCAGCAAACCACATATTTGTTTGTGAAGACAATCTGGTGCATCGTATTATTTTCATCGTATTATCATTTCAGACCATTTCGTTGGCACAAAAGTGCAAAAAATACGTCATCCCAGGTGGGGATCGAACCCACGGCCTCTGGATTAGAAGTCCAGCGCTCTATCCACTGAGCTACTGGGACTGTGCAAAATGTTTTGACTCATTGCATTGTATTCAATCAAGGAACAAACAGGAATGTCTACATATCCCCGTCATTAAAATATTGATCAGCATATTAAATGTGATGTAATGGATCTTCTAATGGATCTTCATAGCGTGTGCACAAAACTATTTTTCAAGCACCAAAGACAAATAAAAGTATAGTCTCCCCGGCGGGGAATTGAACCCCGGTCTCCCGCGTGACAGGCGGGGATACTTACCACTATACTACCGAGGAGTACGGATAAACGGTTAAACAATACCCGTATGGTTATAGAATGGACACCCATGTTTTATTATAGAGTATTGGTACATTAGTACAATGGATGCATAATTCCAAAATAAAACACAGAAACAAAACTGAAAAATAGGTCCTCAAAATATTGACCCCGACGTGATTTGAACACGCAACCTTCTGATCTGGAGTCAGACGCGCTACCGTTGCGCCACGGAGTCGGACGATAGTTAGTGACTTCAATCTAAATTTGAATCCCGTCAGCTCCGATGCTAAATGCATCAATTAATCTAACGAGATTGTATTGTCCATATATTGTGTATGTTGATAAAGAGTAATTTTCTGGGCTGTGATTTAAATCAGAGATAATGCAGGAACTGCCGACTCAGTTGTTAAATATACATACATGTATATATCTGATCCGGCCAATATAACAGGGTTTACAGCATGAATCCACAAAAATACACGCAATTCCAGGTAATTCGTCCAAAGTTCGGAGCCCCGTTTTGTTGAGTTTTCATATTCAGCAGATCAAAGGTCATTTTGGCATATAAACAGAGTCATTTACGTCCTTCAGTTTGGATGCAAAGAAATCTCAGATAATTATTATATCTGTTAGCTATGGACAGGTCCGGTGGTGTAGTGGTTATCACGTCTGCTTTACACGCAGAAGGTCGCGAGTTCGATCCTCGCCCGGACCTGATAATCATTTTTGTCTTACTTTTGTTGAAGTGACTGTATTGATTGTTGCCAATGCCACATGTTATCTTGCGGTATATTGGTCTCATCCTTCACACCCGTCGTCTCACTTAAAGTAACCAGCATGCAGAGAGAAACTGCGAGTAGGCCTATAGTTTAAATGTAAAATTAGTTGGGTTTTTTCCCATCCTCGTTTCCCGATGACTGTGTACATAATTATGTGATGACGTGGCTGCCTGGCTAGCTCAGTCGGTAGAGCACGAGACTCTTAATCTCGGGGTCGTGGGTTCGAGCCCCACGTTGGGCGATCTTACTTTTCAATTTTAGGCTTTTTGTTGCATATTTCGCGTCTTTTTATTGTCGGCAGCAAACCACATATTTGTTTGTGAAGACAATCTGGTGCATCGTATTATTTTCATCGTATTATCATTTCAGACCATTTCGTTGGCACAAAAGTGCAAAAAATACGTCATCCCAGGTGGGGATCGAACCCACGGCCTCTGGATTAGAAGTCCAGCGCTCTATCCACTGAGCTACTGGGACTGTGCAAAATGTTTTGACTCATTGCATTGTATTCAATCAAGGAACAAACAGGAATGTCTACATATCCCCGTCATTAAAATATTGATCAGCATATTAAATGTGATGTAATGGATCTTCTAATGGATCTTCATAGCGTGTGCACAAAACTATTTTTCAAGCACCAAAGACAAATAAAAGTATAGTCTCCCCGGCGGGGAATTGAACCCCGGTCTCCCGCGTGACAGGCGGGGATACTTACCACTATACTACCGAGGAGTACGGATAAACGGTTAAACAATACCCGTATGGTTATAGAATGGACACCCATGTTTTATTATAGAGTATTGGTACATTAGTACAATGGATGCATAATTCCAAAATAAAACACAGAAACAAAACTGAAAAATAGGTCCTCAAAATATTGACCCCGACGTGATTTGAACACGCAACCTTCTGATCTGGAGTCAGACGCGCTACCGTTGCGCCACGGAGTCGGACGATAGTTAGTGACTTCAATCTAAATTTGAATCCCGTCAGCTCCGATGCTAAATGCATCAATTAATCTAACGAGATTGTATTGTCCATATATTGTGTATGTTGATAAAGAGTAATTTTCTGGGCTGTGATTTAAATCAGAGATAATGCAGGAACTGCCGACTCAGTTGTTAAATATACATACATGTATATATCTGATCCGGCCAATATAACAGGGTTTACAGCATGAATCCACAAAAATACACGCAATTCCAGGTAATTCGTCCAAAGTTCGGAGCCCCGTTTTGTTGAGTTTTCATATTCAGCAGATCAAAGGTCATTTTGGCATATAAACAGAGTCAACCTGTGGTCCATAGTAATTTACGTCCTTCGGTTTGGATGCAAAGAAATCTCAGATAATTATTATATCTGTTAGCTATGGACAGGTCCGGTGGTGTAGTGGTTATCACGTCTGCTTTACACGCAGAAGGTCGCGAGTTCGATCCTCGCCCGGACCTGATAATCATTTTTGTCTTACTTTTGTTGAAGTGACTGTATTGATTGTTGCCAATGCCACATGTTATCTTGCGGTATATTGGTCTCATCCTTCACACCCGTCGTCTCACTTAAAGTAACCAGCATGCAGAGAGAAACTGCGAGTAGGCCTATAGTTTAAATGTAAAATTAGTTGGGTTTTTTCCCATCCTCGTTTCCCGATGACTGTGTACATAATTATGTGATGACGTGGCTGCCTGGCTAGCTCAGTCGGTAGAGCACGAGACTCTTAATCTCGGGGTCGTGGGTTCGAGCCCCACGTTGGGCGATCTTACTTTTCAATTTTAGGCTTTTTGTTGCATATTTCGCGTCTTTTTATTGTCGGCAGCAAACCACATATTTGTTTGTGAAGACAATCTGGTGCATCGTATTATTTTCATCGTATTATCATTTCAGACCATTTCGTTGTCACAAAAGTGCAAAAAATACGTCATCCCAGGTGGGGATCGAACCCACGGCCTCTGGATTAGAAGTCCAGCGCTCTATCCACTGAGCTACTGGGACTGTGCAAAATGTTTTGACTCATTGCATTGTATTCAATCAAGGAACAAACAGGAATGTCTACATATCCCCGTCATTAAAATATTGATCAGCATATTAAATGTGATGTAATGGATCTTCTAATGGATCTTCATAGCGTGTGCACAAAACTATTTTTCAAGCACCAAAGACAAATAAAAGTATAGTCTCCCCGGCGGGGAATTGAACCCCGGTCTCCCGCGTGACAGGCGGGGATACTTACCACTATACTACCGAGGAGTACGGATAAACGGTTAAACAATACCCGTATGGTTATAGAATGGACACCCATGTTTTATTATAGAGTATTGGTACATTAGTACAATGGATGCATAATTCCAAAATAAAACACAGAAACAAAACTGAAAAATAGGTCCTCAAAATATTGACCCCGACGTGATTTGCACACGCAACCTTCTGATCTGGAGTCAGACGCGCTACCGTTGCGCCACGGAGTCGGACGATAGTTAGTGACTTCAATCTAAATTTGAATCCCGTCAGCTCCGATGCTAAATGCATCAATTAATCTAACGAGATTGTATTGTCCATATATTGTGTATGTTGATAAAGAGTAATTTTCTGGGCTGTGATTTAAATCAGAGATAATGCAGGAACTGCCGACTCAGTTGTTAAATATACATACATGTATATATCTGATCCGGCCAATATAACAGGGTTTACAGCATGAATCCACAAAAATACACGCAATTCCAGGTAATTCGTCCAAAGTTCGGAGCCCCGTTTTGTTGAGTTTTCATATTCAGCAGATCAAAGGTCATTTTGGCATATAAACAGAGTCAACCTGTGGTCCATAGTAATTTACGTCCTTCAGTTTGGATGCAAAGAAATCTCAGATAATTATTATATCTGTTAGCTATGGACAGGTCCGGTGGTGTAGTGGTTATCACGTCTGCTTTACACGCAGAAGGTCGCGAGTTCGATCCTCGCCCGGACCTGATAATCATTTTTGTCTTACTTTTGTTGAAGTGACTGTATTGATTGTTGCCAATGCCACATGTTATCTTGCGGTATATTGGTCTCATCCTTCACACCCGTCGTCTCACTTAAAGTAACCAGCATGCAGTGAGAAACTGCGAGTAGGCCTATAGTTTAAATGTAAAATTAGTTGGGTTTTTTCCCATCCTCGTTTCCCGATGACTGTGTACATAATTATGTGATGACGTGGCTGCCTGGCTAGCTCAGTCGGTAGAGCACGAGACTCTTAATCTCGGGGTCGTGGGTTCGAGCCCCACGTTGGGCGATCTTACTTTTCAATTTTAGGCTTTTTGTTGCATATTTCGCGTCTTTTTACTGTCGGCAGCAAACCACATATTTGTTTGTGAAGACAATCTGGTGCATCGTATTATTTTCATCGTATTATCATTTCAGACCATTTCGTTGGCACAAAAGTGCAAAAAATACGTCATCCCAGGTGGGGATCGAACCCACGGCCTCTGGATTAGAAGTCCAGCGCTCTATCCACTGAGCTACTGGGACTGTGCAAAATGTTTTGACTCATTGCATTGTATTCAATCAAGGAACAAACAGTAATGTCTACATATCCCCGTCATTAAAATATTGATCAGCATATTAAATGTGATGTAATGGATCTTCTAATGGATCTTCATAGCGTGTGCACAAAACTATTTTTCAAGCACCAAAGACAAATAAAAGTATAGTCTCCCCGGCGGGGAATTGAACCCCGGTCTCCCGCGTGACAGGCGGGGATACTTACCACTATACTACCGAGGAGTACGGATAAACGGTTAAACAATACCCGTATGGTTATAGAATGGACACCCAAGTTTTATTATAGAGTATTGGTACATTAGTACAATGGATGCATAATTCCAAAATAAAACACAGAAACAAAACTGAAAAATAGGTCCTCAAAATATTGACCCCGACGTGATTTGAACACGCAACCTTCTGATCTGGAGTCAGACGCGCTACCGTTGCGCCACGGAGTCGGACGATAGTTAGTGACTTCAATCTAAATTTGAATCCCGTCAGCTCCGATGCTAAATGCATCAATTAATCTAACGAGATTGTATTGTCCATATATTGTGTATGTTGATAAAGAGTAATTTTCTGGGCTGTGATTTAAATCAGAGATAATGCAGGAACTGCCGACTCAGTTGTTAAATATACATACATGTATATATCTGATCCGGCCAATATAACAGGGTTTACAGCATGAATCCACAAAAATACACGCAATTCCAGGTAATTCGTCCAAAGTTCGGAGCCCCGTTTTGTTGAGTTTTCATATTCAGCAGATCAAAGGTCATTTTGGCATATAAACAGAGTCAACCTGTGGTCCATAGTAATTTACGTCCTTCAGTTTGGATGCAAAGAAATCTCAGATAATTATTATATCTGTTAGCTATGGACAGGTCCGGTGGTGTAGTGGTTATCACGTCTGCTTTACACGCAGAAGGTCGTGAGTTCGATCCTCGCCCGGACCTGATAATCATTTTTGTCTTACTTTTGTTGAAGTGACTGTATTGATTGTTGCCAATGCCACATGTTATCTTGCGGTATATTGGTCTCATCCTTCACACCCGTCGTCTCACTTAAAGTAACCAGCATGCAGAGAGAAACTGCGAGTAGGCCTATAGTTTAAATGTAAAATTAGTTGGGTTTTTTCCCATCCTCGTTTCCCGATGACTGTGTACATAATTATGTGATGACGTGGCTGCCTGGCTAGCTCAGTCGGTAGAGCACGAGACTCTTAATCTCGGGGTCGTGGGTTCGAGCCCCACGTTGGGCGATCTTACTTTTCAATTTTAGGCTTTTTGTTGCATATTTCGCGTCTTTTTATTGTCGGCAGCAAACCACATATTTGTTTGTGAAGACAATCTGGTGCATCGTATTATTTTCATCGTATTATCATTTCAGACCATTTCGTTGGCACAAAAGTGCAAAAAATACGTCATCCCAGGTGGGGATCGAACCCACGGCCTCTGGATTAGAAGTCCAGCGCTCTATCCACTGAGCTACTGGGACTGTGCAAAATGTTTTGACTCATTGCATTGTATTCAATCAAGGAACAAACAGTAATGTCTACATATCCCCGTCATTAAAATATTGATCAGCATATTAAATGTGATGTAATGGATCTTCTAATGGATCTTCATAGCGTGTGCACAAAACTATTTTTCAAGCACCAAAGACAAATAAAAGTATAGTCTCCCCGGCGGGGAATTGAACCCCGGTCTCCCGCGTGACAGGCGGGGATACTTACCACTATACTACCGAGGAGTACGGATAAACGGTTAAACAATACCCGTATGGTTATAGAATGGACACCCATGTTTTATTATAGAGTATTGGTACATTAGTACAATGGATGCATAATTCCAAAATAAAACACAGAAACAAAACTGAAAAATAGGTCCTCAAAATATTGACCCCGACGTGATTTGAACACGCAACCTTCTGATCTGGAGTCAGACGCGCTACCGTTGCGCCACGGAGTCGGACGATAGTTAGTGACTTCAATCTAAATTTGAATCCCGTCAGCTCCGATGCTAAATGCATCAATTAATCTAACGAGATTGTATTGTCCATATATTGTGTATGTTGATAAAGAGTAATTTTCTGGGCTGTGATTTAAATCAGAGATAATGCAGGAACTGCCGACTCAGTTGTTAAATATACATACATGTATATATCTGATCCGGCCAATATAACAGGGTTTACAGCATGAATCCACAAAAATACACGCAATTCCAGGTAATTCGTCCAAAGTTCGGAGCCCCGTTTTGTTGAGTTTTCATATTCAGCCGATCAAAGGTCATTTTGGCATATAAACAGAGTCAACCTGTGGTCCATAGTAATTTACGTCCTTCAGTTTGGATGCAAAGAAATCTCAGATAATTATTATATCTGTTAGCTATGGACAGGTCCGGTGGTGTAGTGGTTATCACGTCTGCTTTACACGCGGAAGGTCGCGAGTTCGATCCTCGCCCGGACCTGATAATCATTTTTGTCTTACTTTTGTTGAAGTGACTGTATTGATTGTTGCCAATGCCACATGTTATCTTGCGGTATATTGGTCTCATCCTTCACACCCGTCGTCTCACTTAAAGTAACCAGCATGCAGAGAGAAACTGCGAGTAGGCCTATAGTTTAAATGTAAAATTAGTTGGGTTTTTTCCCATCCTCGTTTCCCGATGACTGTGTACATAATTATGTGATGACGTGGCTGCCTGGCTAGCTCAGTCGGTAGAGCACGAGACTCTTAATCTCGGGGTCGTGGGTTCGAGCCCCACGTTGGGCGATCTTACTTTTCAATTTTAGGCTTTTTGTTGCATATTTCGCGTCTTTTTATTGTCGGCAGCAAACCACATATTTGTTTGTGAAGACAATCTGGTGCATCGTATTATTTTCATCGTATTATCATTTCAGACCATTTCGTTGGCACAAAAGTGCAAAAAATACGTCATCCCAGGTGGGGATCGAACCCACGGCCTCTGGATTAGAAGTCCAGCGCTCTATCCACTGAGCTACTGGGACTGTGCAAAATGTTTTGACTCATTGCATTGTATTCAATCAAGGAACAAACAGGAATGTCTACATATCCCCGTCATTAAAATATTGATCAGCATATTAAATGTGATGTAATGGATCTTCTAATGGATCTTCATAGCGTGTGCACAAAACTATTTTTCAAGCACCAAAGACAAATAAAAGTATAGTCTCCCCGGCGGGGAATTGAACCCCGGTCTCCCGCGTGACAGGCGGGGATACTTACCACTATACTACCGAGGAGTACGGATAAACGGTTAAACAATACCCGTATGGTTATAGAATGGACACCCATGTTGTATTATAGAGTATTGGTTCATTAGTACAATGGATGCATAATTCCAAAATAAAACACAGAAACAAAACTGAAAAATAGGTCCTCAAAATATTGACCCCGACGTGATTTGAACACGCAACCTTCTGATCTGGAGTCAGACGCGCTACCGTTGCGCCACGGAGTCGGACGATAGTTAGTGACTTCAATCTAAATTTGAATCCCGTCAGCTCCGATGCTAAATGCATCAATTAATCTAACGAGATTGTATTGTCCATATATTGTGTATGTTGATAAAGAGTAATTTTCTGGGCTGTGATTTAAATCAGAGATAATGCAGGAACTGCCGACTCAGTTGTTAAATATACATACATGTATATATCTGATCCGGCCAATATAACAGGGTTTACAGCATGAATCCACAAAAATACACGCAATTCCAGGTAATTCGTCCAAAGTTCGGAGCCCCGTTTTGTTGAGTTTTCATATTCAGCCGATCAAAGGTCATTTTGGCATATAAACAGAGTCAACCTGTGGTCCATAGTAATTTACGTCCTTCAGTTTGGATGCAAAGAAATCTCAGATAATTATTATATCTGTTAGCTATGGACAGGTCCGGTGGTGTAGTGGTTATCACGTCTGCTTTACACGCAGAAGGTCGCGAGTTCGATCCTCGCCCGGACCTGATAATCATTTTTGTCTTACTTTTGTTGAAGTGACTGTATTGATTGTTGCCAATGCCACATGTTATCTTGCGGTATATTGGTCTCATCCTTCACACCCGTCGTCTCACTTAAAGTAACCAGCATGCAGAGAGAAACTGCGAGTAGGCCTATAGTTTAAATGTAAAATTAGTTGGGTTTTTTCCCATCCTCGTTTCCCGATGACTGTGTACATAATTATGTGATGACGTGGCTGCCTGGCTAGCTCAGTCGGTAGAGCACGAGACTCTTAATCTCGGGGTCGTGGGTTCGAGCCCCACGTTGGGCGATCTTACTTTTCAATTTTAGGCTTTTTGTTGCATATTTCGCGTCTTTTTATTGTCGGCAGCAAACCACATATTTGTTTGTGAAGACAATCTGGTGCATCGTATTATTTTCATCGTATTATCATTTCAGACCATTTCGTTGGCACAAAAGTGCAAAAAATACGTCATCCCAGGTGGGGATCGAACCCACGGCCTCTGGATTAGAAGTCCAGCGCTCTATCCACTGAGCTACTGGGACTGTGCAAAATGTTTTGACTCATTGCATTGTATTCAATCAAGGAACAAACAGGAATGTCTACATATCCCAGTCATTAAAATATTGATCAGCATATTAAATGTGATGTAATGGATCTTCTAATGGATCTTCATAGCGTGTGCACAAAACTATTTTTCAAGCACCAAAGACAAATAAAAGTATAGTCTCCCCGGCGGGGAATTGAACCCCGGTCTCCCGCGTGACAGGCGGGGATACTTACCACTATACTACCGAGGAGTACGGATAAACGGTTAAACAATACCCGTATGGTTATAGAATGGACACCCATGTTTTATTATAGAGTATTGGTACATTAGTACAATGGATGCATAATTCCAAAATAAAACACAGAAACAAAACTGAAAAATAGGTCCTCAAAATATTGACCCCGACGTGATTTGAACACGCAACCTTCTGATCTGGAGTCAGACGCGCTACCGTTGCGCCACGGAGTCGGACGATAGTTAGTGACTTCAATCTAAATTTGAATCCCGTCAGCTCCGATGCTAAATGCATCAATTAATCTAACGAGATTGTATTGTCCATATATTGTGTATGTTGATAAAGAGTAATTTTCTGGGCTGTGATTTAAATCAGAGATAATGCAGGAACTGCCGACTCAGTTGTTAAATATACATACATGTATATATCTGATCCGGCCAATATAACAGGGTTTACAGCATGAATCCACAAAAATACACGCAATTCCAGGTAATTCGTCCAAAGTTCGGAGCCCCGTTTTGTTGAGTTTTCATATTCAGCCGATCAAAGGTCATTTTGGCATATAAACAGAGTCAACCTGTGGTCCATAGTAATTTACGTCCTTCAGTTTGGATGCAAAGAAATCTCAGATAATTATTATATCTGTTAGCTATGGACAGGTCCGGTGGTGTAGTGGTTATCACGTCTGCTTTACACGCAGAAGGTCGCGAGTTCGATCCTCGCCCGGACCTGATAATCATTTTTGTCTTACTTTTGTTGAAGTGACTGTATTGATTGTTGCCAATGCCACATGTTATCTTGCGGTATATTGGTCTCATCCTTCACACCCGTCGTCTCACTTAAAGTAACCAGCATGCAGAGAGAAACTGCGAGTAGGCCTATAGTTTAAATGTAAAATTAGTTGGGTTTTTTCCCATCCTCGTTTCCCGATGACTGTGTACATAATTATGTGATGACGTGGCTGCCTGGCTAGCTCAGTCGGTAGAGCACGAGACTCTTAATCTCGGGGTCGTGGGTTCGAGCCCCACGTTGGGCGATCTTACTTTTCAATTTTAGGCTTTTTGTTGCATATTTCGCGTCTTTTTATTGTCGGCAGCAAACCACATATTTGTTTGTGAAGACAATCTGGTGCATCGTATTATTTTCATCGTATTATCATTTCAGACCATTTCGTTGGCACAAAAGTGCAAAAAATACGTCATCCCAGGTGGGGATCGAACCCACGGCCTCTGGATTAGAAGTCCAGCGCTCTATCCACTGAGCTACTGGGACTGTGCAAAATGTTTTGACTCATTGCATTGTATTCAATCAAGGAACAAACAGGAATGTCTACATATCCCCGTCATTAAAATATTGATCAGCATATTAAATGTGATGTAATGGATCTTCTAATGGATCTTCATAGCGTGTGCACAAAACTATTTTTCAAGCACCAAAGACAAATAAAAGTATAGTCTCCCCGGCGGGGAATTGAACCCCGGTCTCCCGCGTGACAGGCGGGGATACTTACCACTATACTACCGAGGAGTACGGATAAACGGTTAAACAATACCCGTATGGTTATAGAATGGACACCCATGTTTTATTATAGAGTATTGGTACATTAGTACAATGGATGCATAATTCCAAAATAAAACACAGAAACAAAACTGAAAAATAGGTCCTCAAAATATTGACCCCGACGTGATTTGAACACGCAACCTTCTGATCTGGAGTCAGACGCGCTACCGTTGCGCCACGGAGTCGGACGATAGTTAGTGACTTCAATCTAAATTTGAATCCCGTCAGCTCCGATGCTAAATGCATCAATTAATCTAACGAGATTGTATTGTCCATATATTGTGTATGTTGATAAAGAGTAATTTTCTGGGCTGTGATTTAAATCAGAGATAATGCAGAAACTGCCGACTCAGTTGTTAAATATACATACATGTATATATCTGATCCGGCCAATATAACAGGGTTTACAGCATGAATCCACAAAAATACACGCAATTCCAGGTAATTCGTCCAAAGTTCGGAGCCCCGTTTTGTTGAGTTTTCATATTCAGCAGATCAAAGGTCATTTTGGCATATAAACAGAGTCAACCTGTGGTCCATAGTAATTTACGTCCTTCAGTTTGGATGCAAAGAAATCTCAGATAATTATTATATCTGTTAGCTATGGACAGGTCCGGTGGTGTAGTGGTTATCACGTCTGCTTTACACGCAGAAGGTCGCGAGTTCGATCCTCGCCCGGACCTGATAATCATTTTTGTCTTACTTTTGTTGAAGTGACTGTATTGATTGTTGCCAATGCCACATGTTATCTTGCGGTATATTGGTCTCATCCTTCACACCCGTCGTCTCACTTAAAGTAACCAGCATGCAGAGAGAAACTGCGAGTAGGCCTATAGTTTAAATGTAAAATTAGTTGGGTTTTTTCCCATCCTCGTTTCCCGATGACTGTGTACATAATTATGTGATGACGTGGCTGCCTGGCTAGCTCAGTCGGTAGAGCACGAGACTCTTAATCTCGGGGTCGTGGGTTCGAGCCCCACGTTGGGCGATCTTACTTTTCAATTTTAGGCTTTTTGTTGCATATTTCGCGTCTTTTTATTGTCGGCAGCAAACCACATATTTGTTTGTGAAGACAATCTGGTGCATCGTATTATTTTCATCGTATTATCATTTCAGACCAAAAGTGCAAAAAATACGTCATCCCAGGTGGGGATCGAACCCACGGCCTCTGGATTAGAAGTCCAGCGCTCTATCCACTGAGCTACTGGGACTGTGCAAAATGTTTTGACTCATTGCATTGTATTCAATCAAGGAACAAACAGGAATGTCTACATATCCCCGTCATTAAAATATTGATCAGCATATTAAATGTGATGTAATGGATCTTCTAATGGATCTTCATAGCGTGTGCACAAAACTATTTTTCAAGCACCAAAGACAAATAAAAGTATAGTCTCCCCGGCGGGGAATTGAACCCCGGTCTCCCGCGTGACAGGCGGGGATACTTACCACTATACTACCGAGGAGTACGGATAAACGGTTAAACAATACCCGTATGGTTATAGAATGGACACCCATGTTTTATTATAGAGTATTGGTACATTAGTACAATGGATGCATAATTCCAAAATAAAACACAGAAACAAAACTGAAAAATAGGTCCTCAAAATATTGACCCCGACGTGATTTGAACACGCAACCTTCTGATCTGGAGTCAGACGCGCTACCGTTGCGCCACGGAGTCGGACGATAGTTAGTGACTTCAATCTAAATTTGAATCCCGTCAGCTCCGATGCTAAATGCATCAATTAATCTAACGAGATTGTATTGTCCATATATTGTGTATGTTGATAAAGAGTAATTTTCTGGGCTGTGATTTAAATCAGTGATTTAAATCAGAGATAATGCAGGAACTGCCGACTCAGTTGTTAAATATACATACATGTATATATCTGATCCGGCCAATATAACAGGGTTTACAGCATGAATCCACAAAAATACACGCAATTCCAGGTAATTCGTCCAAAGTTCGGAGCCCCGTTTTGTTGAGTTTTCATATTCAGCAGATCAAAGGTCATTTTGGCACTTCAAAATCGAAAAGGTCAAAGTTCATTTCACGTCTGCGCGAAAAAAACATTCCATCCCATGTCCCCCACAACCTTTCAAGGACATGTCTTTCAGTTTTGTTTCGATATTTACTGAAACTCAAAGGCATCCTCAAAAAATTCACAAAGTCATAACTAACCTGTAACACAGGTTACACACATGGTGTCATTTGCATAAAACACTGATGCTTTGTACTAAGAAATTTACCCCTACTGATCATTCGAAACTGTGGATATCACCATGTCATATCTATGTCGTGACGTCAGAGGTCATTCTATCGATTCAAATCTGAACGAAGACCATACTCGGTGTTCACAAATAAATGAAACGTTTTGGATAGAATTAGAATTGAGGCGCGTTGCATGGTGGTATTATTTGAAAGATGAATCTTTCAACTATCCATCCGTGTCGACTTCGATATCATTTCCCTGATAAATCGACTAAATTTGTGTTTTCCGAGCGAATCTGGGGAAATTATTTTGTTCCCCTTTACTGTGTTTCTTTTAAGTTGTATTATATAGGCGATATTTTTGTATACACACAATGTCGTCACACACGTATCATATGACCCCACCACAATAATACTTAATCATATGATGGGATGGGGTAATTTTTTTTTTCTGGGGACCTGTGTCCCGAACCATGGGAACTGTTACATCAGAAGTCATTATGTTGCCGGTTTGTGATGGTTCAGGAATGATTTATTACGGTTCTTTCTGATTGAAAATAAAACTGTCGGTGTTATTTGACAGGTGACACTAATTATTGAGCTGTCCAGGTGATAATTCGATTTATTTTTCCATTCCCGTTTCAATCTGTGGTCCCAAAAGAACGTGGTAAATAACGATAATTCCATTGTACGAGTCATAACAACGGCTATTTGTTGGGAATAGTGAACACTCTTGCTCAAAGTGTTACACGTATTCTCATAAATTGTATATTCAAATAGCATCACAAATCACGATTCTTACAGTCATGGAATATAAGTAGTGGCTCACCTTGTCGATTGTCATTTTGTTTATCGCGATTAATCCGTTCCACCAATAATGAAGTATTTATTTATTTACATCATAAACACATTAGTTCGCAAAAATAAAAGACGACAATTGGGTTTTACATATAGAGATGATTGTATCAATCAATCTAATGGGTTGGACTAAGATCTTGAGGACACTAGTCTTGGCTATCATATATCCATGAAGATACAGATGTTTTAAAGAAATTTCCAGGTGCTCCTCTGTTCATGGTGCTATATATTGGCTAAATATTATCAGTTTAAAAGAAATGTTGCTGCGCAAGTATATCAGCTACCTGTGCCAGACACAGAGCGAGATTTTGAGTTGTGTATGTCAGTCGATGAGTCTGTTCTAAAAATTCCGCTGTATCGTGCAGATTGACCCTTGTCAGGCGTATCAAATTCAAGGTCCCCATATCTCTCACTCAGAGGGCACCAAGTTGATGTATCTAAACCACACGATAAGATTCCTCGTATCACGGAGAAGAATATATATAAATCTGGTGGAAATCGGCGCTAAACATATTGTTATAATTTTTTGTGTCCCTCTCACCTCTATACCCCACTTACTTAAATGACCCCACTTGTGTCATTATTCAACCACACTTATGATATCATGGAGATGATTATTTATCAGTTTGGTGCTAATCGGCGACTAAACAATTTTTTATCAAATTTGGTGCCCACCCCTCCCCTCCCATCTCTCACCCAAACAGCACCAATATGGCGTCTTTAAATCACACGATTAGAGTCCTCGTATCATGGATAAGAACGTGTATCAATTTGGTGGAAACTGGCGCTAAAATATTGTGTATAAATTGTGGTACCCCTCTCCCTTTCAGTGCTCCCCTGACTCGAATGAGGCCACATTTGACAGATTTAAGCCACGCCATTAGACACCTCATACCATGGGGATGATTTTGTATAAGTGTGGTGGCAATCGGCGACTAAACACATTCTTATCAAATTTAGTGCCCCCCTCCCAATCTCTCATCCAAACGACAAACATTTGGCATTGTTAAATTGCACAATTAGATTCCTTGTATCATGAAGAAGAATATATATCAATTTGGTGGAAATCAGCGCTAAAATTAGTTTGATCAATTTTGGTGCCCCTCTCTCCTTCCGTGCATCCCTGACTCGAACGACGCCACTTTTGCCATATTTAAACCACACCATTAGATTCTTCATATTATGGGGATGATTATATGTAAGTTTCGTGGCAATCGGCGGCAAAAAAAATTCTGCCCTCCCCATTTTCTGCCCCTGACAACAACGGCGTCACTTTAGAAAATTATAACCCCCACGGGGCCCCACCATTATCTTTCTCGTAAAAAGTTACCCCTAGTAGACCCCTTTGGTATCATCTAGATGGTCCCCTGTGAATTTCTATAGAACACAGACAGACAGACAGACACACATTCGCAAATATAGATATAGATTATGGAAATATTGTGATTGCATTACTGAAAAACAAAATAAGAGATAAAGTCAATAAAGAAACATAAATTGTCAATGAAATGCCACAATTGCATGTGTGTTCATCGTCCGCCTAGTCTGCGATAGCTCGCAATGCAGTACGTTATGGAGTAGTACTGATTTAGAGTTATAACGCCACCGTTATATATTAAATCTTCCTTTAGTTGGCGTTTTCTTGGCTCCAAAATACTTCACTACATACGTCGTCTTGATGGTCGTTCAATATTATTTCTTCGGGTGGGGGGGGGGGGGGTTCATATAAGATGTTTAGTGTCATTAATCGGAATAGCGAACCTTCGGAATAACGAACCTTCGGAATAGAGAACATTCGGAATAGATAACCTTCAGAATAGAGAGAACCTTCGGGATAGCGAACCTTCGGAATAGAGAACATTTACAGAATAGAGAGAACCTTCGGAATAGAGAACATTCACAGAATAGAGACCCCAGAAATAATGCATTGAGTTGATATCACTTATCAGCAATTTCGGTAAATTACAAATTCCGTCCTATATGGCAAACGAATATATAATTACGGTCGAATATTCAAAATGGCCGTCATTTTTTTTTCAAAATGGCCGCCGTTTTCAGTCTTCAGCGTACACGGTCGAGACGAAGGTGACTCCATTCCTTATTCAAAAATTCAAATAAAGGATATTGTATGGTGGCTCACAAGACACACTTTCAACATACCTAACCCCGATTCAAAATTTCCGCCGTCCAGATGGATTCAAATAGGGTCATAAAAGGGGACTCGTGCCATTTCCCGGCGGCTTGACCGATTTATGTCAAACATAGGGTGTTATATCAATATCCCTCATATCCCCGATGCAAAACTGACCGATTTAGGTCAAACAAATGGTGTTGTATTGGGTGGTCCCCCATGACACTCTTTCCACATACCCCACCCCGATCCAATATGGCCGCCGCCAAGATGGGTTCACACAGGGGACCCATGCATGCCATACATTTATCGGGTCCTTGACCGATTTGGACACATCTGGACGTCGGCCATTTTTTATCAGGGTGGGATTTGTAGGGTGTATGTTTAGGATGTATGTTTACAGTGCCTTGGGTGCCACACTACAACACAATTTGTATGACATCTAACCCTGGTCCGATTCAATAAGTATATGTATACTCGCTCTTTACTTGGAAATACCCTTCTTGGCAGTTTATTCAATCATGATCCCTTCATGGTCATGATCCTTTCTGATTGAGCCACCCTACATGTATATATATAGTTTAACTTTTTTAATAACCTAATTTCAAAACACACGTTTTATATCACTTTGCCCACTATTTGACATTGCATCTTGAAGCAGTATTATATGAAACATAAATTACACAATGTAAGTCGATTTAACGTTCACTTGAAATGTCAGTTCGTGATATATTGTAAATAAGTTCTTTTCCACTCTATTTTGGGATAAATTTTGGCAATTTGGTTATTAATGCATCATCTATAAATAGACATCTATATAAGAGGATCAACCTTTCACTCGCGCTATATATAGCATCGAACTTGCCATACCTTTCAACAACGGACCTGTATCCATTAAAATGAACATCTCATAATCTCATGACTGTATATTTCTATTTTCATTTATCAATTATATGGGTTGGCATGATTGTGACCTGATACTCCCACGGGACGTTCAATTTTTGGCCTCTGCCACTCGAAGTGAAGCTATATAATGTGGAGACAGGGGAGAACCGAGAGATCCCCAGCCCCCCCCCCAATTCGGTCCTCGGACAAGAAGATCAGCCAACTGTCGAGGACAGTACCACAGCCAACGGAATCGGTGACGCCGATGTCATTCCTGTCGTCGACTTAGAGTCCAACAGAGACAGGGACGCCGATATCAACATGAACGTCCCTGTCGCCGAATTCGAGGTGGAGCACCCTTCCACCAAAGACACCGGAATACCATTACAGCCCGGTGTCTTCCGTCTCCAATCATGGTTGAATGTAAAAAAACTGACGCCAAAACTCGCAGCCATTAGTTTGCCATCATCACAACCAACAACAACAGCAACAACAGAAGAAAGAGTGAAAATGAAAGCCAAAAAGAAAAAGAAATACATATGTCTAGATTTTGTTCATCTACTGCTCATCCTCACGTTCAATGTAAACCCATTGTTTGATCCCTCATAACATTTCCAAAGTTGGTTGTAAGGGATGGCATACTGCCCTTCCGAATCTTCCCAGGCTCACCCCCAAATCCCTAATAAAGGGTTTTCGCAACATTTCAGGGAGCTCCAGTCATCAAAGGTTAATTAAGTATGAATTTTATGTGGCCTTTACCTTTCATTTGACATTCACCTTCTATTTTGGTCGATTAGATTTTGTCACTCTTCGGTACGCACCCATGGCCGACGTGTCGGTAGGACAGATATCTCGCAATGTGAGAAAGAACGGATTCGTCATCCCAGGTCTAGCCTCCCTAAACCGGGTTTAGCTGCACCGTCGAATTGTATGGTTTAGGTCCTCATTTTAATATTCATTATGACCTGACCTCGATTCTAACACTGAGCGGTGATTGGCTGTTTCTACTATATGTCAGTCATGGAAAGGTCAGCTCACAATGAATATTAAAATTAGGAACTGTGTGACTTGACAATTTTTTTTTTTAAAGTTGGAATTATCGACATATTTCTCCTCTATTAGAATTGTTTACTGACAATGTGTTGATTTGTATGATTAAATAAATTATTAGCCGACAAGAAATCACTAAGTTCATGAATTCCACGAAAAGGCGGCCATGGATACCGATAATGGGTATTTGCATCATTGTCATGTCATCGGGGAATGTTGTTGCTTCATCTGTATTTCATTATTACTATCCAATGAATATATTTTGGAATGGTCATTGCCCTCACTATACAATCTCTTAAACACCAGATATTGTTTGACTGGGGATCAATGATGCGCGCATGCGCAGTCAACGCATATTTTCATGTTTTGCCAAATAAGGTCAAATGAACCAAAATATCATTTTCAAGCAGCTCAATGGTCATTCTAGGTTAATAGTGGGGCATGTGTGGAAATGTTATTTTTGTCACATTTCCCATATCACAATCTGCCTCAATTACCATAGTATCCCCTTTTTGTACATATATTTTAGTAAAATGACGGTTTAACCCCTACCAACAACCCGTTTCTGAGGTAAAAACAGTCGCATAGCAACCGTTGCCATGGAAAGTATTTTCGTGATTGCCCCCATATCTGAAAATAATACGTGGGACCTAATATACAAATGTGCCAAGTTTTATGCTTTTATGACAATGTCCGCATTTGTTACACAAACAACTATGCCTAAAAAAATCGCACGGTGATTCCGTCACGCCCGTTGTGTGATTCCGTCACGGCGAACAAACCGAGTTAACTAGTAATATACACATAAGTGTGTGACAATGCGGCTTTTTTCTGCAAGTATAATGTATCTACTTTACTAATTGGGAACGTTTTCCAGGTCAGCTTGGCTGAATGAGCAGGGTTCTTCAATAGTACGGACCTACCCTCATATTGATGGCACTTTTTTGGTGATTCCGTCACGGACACAATTTGACCCAGAGTGAGATGATACTTAAATACACATATAGTTGTATATAATCAAACAACTTTGTATAGTATGTACAATGTTTTTTATTTTAAGCGGTACCCTACTGGTCATAATTTTAGATTTTATAGGCCACAGAAAAGTGAAATTCCGTAAAATTTGGTGATTCCGTCACGCTGGAATTCATGAGTTCCAGAAATTTAGTTGATCGTTTGACCGATTTTTAATGATAGTAAACTGTACGGGTGGTGAATTTAGAGACACATGTCGGCCATCGCTTCTGAGCCGGATCAATCCTAAAAAATACGCTCTCCGGAGACAATATTCGGTGGTTAAAATTTTATCAAATGCAACGTGTATGAATGTTTCTGATGGGAGTTTGTGGTATTTATTGAAAGATGAATTCTTTGCCGATCCATCCGTGTATATATCGTTATCATTACTGGGGTGAATGGGCGAAATTTGTGCGACTTTGAATTTCTACAGTGCCCCTTGTCTATATAATGTTCCATTAACGCGAAGAAGGCGCGTATATAGAGGCGGCGTATATGCAAAAGGGGGCGGACAGCGGAGCGCGTTACAGGCCCCTGTGTTACAAATAAGAAAACATTGCGGACTCACAATTAGGCTACACAAACGGACTTCACAATTA
Organism: Siphonodentalium dalli; assembly: GCA_032622095.1. Taxonomy (NCBI): domain Eukaryota; kingdom Metazoa; phylum Mollusca; class Scaphopoda; order Gadilida; family Siphonodentaliidae; genus Siphonodentalium; species Siphonodentalium dalli. Next base: position 188,512,573 of record CP136068.1, on the reverse strand, counting down.
GCCTACTCAAATCAATCAAATTATGTCGGGGACCTCACAATTACCCAATTTACGTAAACACTATCTCAATAAAATTAAGCCGATTTAATCCTTCTAAGTAATGGGGCCGACTTCTCTGGGACCGATTTCGCTTGCGGCCGTCTTCGTATGGGGCAACGCTTCGCGCGGGGCCGACTTCTCCAAATACCATATAGCTATATATTTCAGTAGCAGCGGAACTCGATTCTAAGGACTGCCATCTCACAAGGCACAAAGAGAGTTAAATAACCCGACTAGTCTGTTGCCATCGTTTTGTTATTGGTGTTTTTATCGATGACCGAACAACTTCCGCTATTTCTGATGCATGCTGGGAATGACGCGAAATTCGAAATAAAAAAACAACAACAATATTTTTTTGGCCATCAAAATACCGACTAAATGATTAAGTTTTTCAAGAAAAGGGTTTTGAAGAAGATGCCCGATGATGGGAATAGGTATCTGAAATAATAATTTATTCCAGTGTGCGACGATGAACCCCAGTACAGGATGTAATGTAGCGACAAGCCTATTTAAAATTTTGAAGTTTGAACACAGTTGACTAGTTCAGTAGTGTCATTATCAGGTCACTGGTCAGGCAAATGTGAGAATACAGCTACACATTGCCTACAATAGCTGTATTCAGCTAACCTAGCTGAATACAGCTGTATATTCTACTCTCGAACTGTTTTTCGATAATAAACTAGAAGCGCTAATTTGCGGATCAAATAGTTAGTCTGACTGAGTCTGAGACCGACCTGGCAATATGGCTTTGGCGACTATCAAAAAGCTTTGGCGACTATCAATTTTTTTTAAATACACTTAATTTTAAGAATCAACTAACACAGCCATTAATGTTAACAATATTATATTTTATATTAGCTCTGACACCTAGACCAGAACGTGTGTATAATTCCGTAATTATTTAATAAAAAAATCCAGTCGGAAAACATGTTGACAAAACGTGGTTAAATGGCCGAAGCAGGAGGAGCTAACATATCACATGACTATGTGTGTCTCGTGCAATAATCGGTATTAATCGCACATGGGAATGTCACCGAACATGATTCTGCAACCCGCATGACTGTATCAGGAAGTTAACAGTATGCAAGTGTAACAAATTTGAATCAGTTAGTTGTAAAAACTACACGCATGCGCAGATTGTAGTTACCCTCACCTTGAATTGTATCAGGCTACCTGAATTGTACACTCAATGTGAACGCATGTGATTACCTTAGCGTGCTCACGGGGGGATTCATGAAATGACAGGTCACATGCAATCGTCGTCGAACACACGACATGTCAGTGTTTACGTTCTGTTATTTGTCGGATTTTAAGGATCAATGACACAGGTGAGTGGATGGTTTCACACTTGTATTAGTATTTAGTTGATAAATGCATGTGCGTTGGTCATAATTGTTACTTTTATTGAAAATCTACCCGCCTATAGTGTTTAGGGCTAACGATGGAACTTACAAGGCATAAGCCTTGATAGTAAGTTCCATGGATCTATTAGTATTAATGATCCGGCCACTTAAGTTAGATTCAACATTCAAGTTTAACCAATTAAAAAACATCACTTGTTTTGTGACAATGTCACTGAATGTGTTGAAATTTATCGACACAGCAATTTTGATTTTGTGTGAAAACTTACTATGGCGGAAGGTGAACGTAAATATCCTGGGGACTAGTTTCTGTGAAAATGTGAAGTAAATCACCTGTGAAACAAAGATATAGTATATACCCCATCAAAGACATTCCTATATTTCTTCCCGCTGCTAAAATGGCAAGGAGCATTAGAATGGTGTACATAATTATAATGATAACCTCAAGTATTTGAACTCACACACCACTAACGCATTAAGAGCGATACTGATAACTAATCGTAACAGTATAATTTATACAGATAGTGTACAGTAAAGGTATTAAGGTGGGTACGTGCTCGCTGGGTCTGTGACTACCCGTCCCTGAGTCAACACACCCATTTCGCTGTGTGACAACCGGCTAACCCGCCTGCCTAAAATTTATAATGGTAATTACATGTACCGGTAGGTGTGAGGGGATTATGAGATGTTTGTTTAACGCAACTAGGATGTACTTTATTGATTTTTTTATGTAATAATATAACTTATACAATAATAACGCGATAGAAATGTTCAAACTATAATACGTTTATTCAAATTTAATGAGCGAAGTTTAAAAAAAATAAAATAAAACAAAGTTTATTGAACGAAGTATAACATGAACGAAGTTTAATGAACGAAGTATAATATGAATGCAGTTTGATATAAACGAAGTTTGATATGAACAAAGTTTGATATGAAAGAAGTGTGATATGAACAAATGGCTGGCAATTCTTTGCAAACATGTCGGAACATTTCTTCAGAAAGTTGGCAGTCTTCAATCGTGGTGGTGTGGACATGTAGTCTTCCCAGAGCTTGCGTATCTTCCTGGCCTGTATGGTGTACCTAGATCTGGAATCGGTGTCCTGATCTGCCGATGTAACTTTCGTAGATACTGTCTGAGCCTCTTTCTGTAGAATGGGAACCATGGACGAATGGTATAGAAATCTAAACTGGTACCCAGCATCGTATTCATCGAGATGAATGCCGATCACTAAGTTTTGTGATAACACACTGTGATAATGAACCCTTTGCCTCAAATGTTTGTTTTGAAAGCACCCCTTTTAATCAGTCATCACCTTATATGTGCTGTTAAGTTGTCAAAACATCGTGTCATTCTTTACTCCAGTCCATGCACTGACATAATTAATGAATAAACACATGTTTTATTGGACAAAAACTTTATAATATATCATCAAAGAACATAAAAGAACATAATTACTATTAACAACCCGCCCGTGTTTATCGAGATGACCCGCCGCGAAAACAGCAGAAGGGCGGGTTGACTCAGCCTCAGGGCGCGTAGTCCCGTTCTCCCTGCTCGCTCAGTTAATCTCGGCGGGACCAAAGTTAATTTTTTTTAACCATCTGCCTAACCGTACCAAACGATCTACTGCTTTCTCGAGAGAGAAAGGAAACAAAAATTATACCTCACAACTCTAAACAGTGGATCACTCGGCTGGTGCGTCGATGAAGACGGGCTAGAGATCATGTCCCCCTTTTCAACTATTTAATAATTTTAGAGCACCAATCAAATTGCATTTGAGCAGCACCGGATTACTATTTCAAGAACTGACAAAGACATTGCATCTTCCAATCTACCAGAGTCATACTTCCTTTTTAGCTCAACTTTACTTTGTAAAGTTTGAGCTATTGCCATGGCTTTGTTGTCCGTCGTCCGTGTGCGCGTGTGTGCGTAAGGTGTCAACAATGCAGTCTACAGGTCGTACCTTTGGTCGGATCATTATGAAATTTGTCATAGCTGTTGACATCAACATTTAGACCAGAATGATTAATTTTGGGGTCATTCGGTAAAAAAAACATGGCCGCCAGTGGCCATCTTGCATTTCAAAATTCAATCCATTAGCACGGGCTACAGGGCGTACTGTTTGTCTGATCATCATGAAATTTGTCATGGATGTTAATATTGACATGTAGATGGGAACGAGTAATTTTGGGGTCATTTGGCCCAAAAACATGGCCGCCACTGGCAGCAGCAATCTTGGATTTTACTCTTTGTATGACTAAATTCTTTAGCACGGGCTACAGATCGTACTTTTAGTCTGATCATCATAAAATTTGTCAAGAATGTTAATAATGACATGTAGATGGGAACGAGTCATTTTGGGGTCATTCGGCCAAAAAACATGGCCGCCAGCAGGCATCTTTGATTTCACTCTTTGTATGACTAAATCCATTAGCACGGGCTACAGGTCGTACCTTTAGTCCGATCATCATAAAATTTGTCATGGCTGTTGAAATTGGAATGTAGATGGGAACGAGTCATTTTGGGGTCATTCGGACAAAAAACATGGCCGCCAGCGGCCATCTTGGATTTCAAAATTCAATCCATTAGCACGGGCCACAGGTCGTACTGTTCGTCTGATCATCATGAAATTTGTCATGGATGTTAATATTGACATGTAGATGGGAACGAGTAATTTTGGGGTCATTCGACCAAAAAACATGGCGGCCAGCAGCCATCTTGGATTTTACTCTTTGTATGACTAAATTCTTTAGCACGGGCTACATGTCGTACCTTTAGTCTGATCATCATCAAATTTGTCATGGATGTTAATATTGACATGTAGATGGGAACGAGTCATTTTGGGGTCGTTCGGTCAAAAAACATGGCCGCCAGCAGGCATCTTTGATTTTACTCTTTGTATGACTAAATCCTTTAGCACGGGCTACAGGTCGTACCTTTAGTCCGATCATCGTAAAATTTGTCATGGCTGTTGAAATTGGAATGTAGATGGGAACGAGTCATTTTGGGGTCATTCGGACAAAAAACAATGGCCGCCAGTGGCCATCTTGGATTTCAAAATTCAATCCATTAGCACGGGCCACAGGTCGTACTGTTCGTCTGATCATCATGAAATTTGTCATGTATGTTAATATTGACATGTAGATGGGAACGAGTAATTTTGGGGTCATTCGACCAAAAAACATGGCGGCCAGCAGCCATCTTGGATTTTACTCTTTGTATGACTAAATTCTTTAGCACGGGCTACATGTCGTACCTTTAGTCTGATCATCATCAAATTTGTTATGGATGTTAATATTGACATGTAGATGGGAACGAGTCATTTTGGGGTCATTCGGTCAAAAAACATGGCCGCCAGCAGGCATCTTTGATTTTACTCTTTGTATGACTAAATCCTTTAGCACAGGCTACAGGTCGTACCTTTAGTCCGATCATCATAAAATTTGTCATGGCTGTTGAAATTGGAATGTAGATGGGAACGAGTCATTTTGGGGTCATTCGGCCAAAAAACATGGCCGCCAGCAGCCATCTTGGATTTTACTCTTTGTATGACTAAATTCTTTAGCATGGGCTACAGGTCGTACCTTTAGTCTGATCGTCATAAAATTTGTCATGGATGTTAATGATGACATGTAGATGGGAACGAGTCATTTTGGGGTCATTCGGCCGAAAACATGGCCGCCAGCAGCCATCTTGGATTTTACTTTTCTCTTCATGTCTTTTAACTAGTACCCTTCTGGACAAAACAAGTGTCCACTTAACTGCGGTGCCGTTAGCATTGCCACCGCGGCTGAAATGTAACTACACCGCGGCTCCACCGGCTATCTACAGTTGGGCCGCGGTGTAATTGCCATTCGGCATGGTGTATTTGCCACGGTGTACTTTCAACAAACCGAAAAAAGACAATACAAACCAGAAATCTAACCACGGTGTGCATGCCATTCGACCGTGAGGGTAGTTGCCTTTCGGACGCAGTGAACTTGCCGTTTTGCCGCTGTGTACTTGTCGTTCGGCCGCGGTGCTCAACTTCAGTTACAAACTTTGACACCGCAGTCGAACGGCAAATACACCGCGGTGCCAATGGACACTTGTTTTTTCCAGCCGGGTATTAGACATTCAACTTTCCACATTCCTAATCGCTCCATTGACTGTAATACATTAAATTATTCCCTTTCCAAGTTGAGCTACAGTGTCATTGACACTTTCATTTACTCTGTCACCAGCTGGGTACTAGTCAGCGGTTTTCTATATTTAGTGCAGGTTTTGTCCAGAAAAAATTGCGAAACCGTGATCGACTAAAGTCAAATTTCCTATGTGCTTTGATAACAATTCCTGCAACAAAAATCTTATTGACAGAATGGAGAATTAGAGTAGCAGTTTTGTTGACAATTTTTGCACACTTCGCAGCAAAATAGCGTTAAATAAGAACTCTTGTGTTTGATTTGCCATGAATGTTGTCGTCCATGTGCGTTTTGACTTTTGTGTTGATAAAATAATCAGAGAACCAAATCACATTGTTTTGCAATATAATTCTGTGGTTCCAGAGGGACTTTCCTAACTTAAGGTACGAAATTACAAAAATGTTGTTTGATATATTTTATGCTTAATACGGCCAAAATGTTGCTCTGTTCTCTTAGTACTAGTATATATATTTATATCACTGAAGTCCACCGAATGTGGGTTAAATGTCGATGGGGTCAGCAGTCTTACTGAGTCATCAAAGGAGTGTGTGCATCTTCAGAGTTGAGTATTGTATTAAATATAGTTTTCGAATTGGATTGAGTACCTTTCAGTTACACGTTTTGTCCATGAGACTCCCAGTTTGCTTTAGGAAAAACATCCAAAATACGGAAGACCATCCATTTCTCCCAATAAGTACTTCTGAGTTTTGTCGGTAAAATGGACAGGTGTAGATACACTGTCGGTAGCTTCAACACTAATAGCTGTTAACTGTGATTTCAAGGTGATAACCTTAATTGATGTTCACAATCTCCCCTAGACATGATTGTGTCATGTGAAAATGGTGTATAAACAATGACACTTCACAAGTGCAGCAGTTGAGTGAAAATGAATTGCTCTTCTTGAAGATCACAATTGGTATACATGTAGCTCAGTTCTCCATGACGTTTGTCGATTTGTCAGCTGTTCAGCACATTGTATTATCTCATACCGCTATTCTCAAAGTAATTGACCACAAAAACAGGGTGATACCCCGGTCATGACCGCGGTGATACCGGTAATAAACGGTAGCGGTATCAAGACGGTCATGGCGGTGGAGTTACGGTATTGGGCAATAATGATACCGCAGTCTTTTAGCGGGCACCGCATTAATTTTGTTGAATACCACGGTGATTTTCATGGAACTCTTTGAGGGGAGGTATTTACTCACACATAATTGTTCGCGTTAACAAGCGGTATCAGTACCGCGGTATTGGAGGATACCGCGGTATAGTACCGCCATATTAACGGGGTGACACCACATTATTGGTGGTCAATTACTTTAAGTATAGCGGTATAACATGATTGTTTCTCAAAGTAGCTTTAATTTTAAGTATATATGTTTATGAAATAAAAACAAAAAGAAACTCATAAAATTCTATAATCATCATCATAAATAAAAAGAATTAAAGATGAAAATCAATAAGTGAATTAAAAATTTTTTTTTAACATTTATTAGCATATTTGGGCATTCCTCCTGATACCGTACCTCCCGCAAAATCTCATGAATGGCCATTTTAAAAACTTATTAACAGGTCTGGTTATGACCGACATTGATTGCCGTAGTGATATTTCACACGATATCGACATCGCCTTGTCGACAAAACACAACACTTTGTCACAAACTAGTGACAGTTTTGATTCTTTGAAAGTGTTTGGAGAATGGTGTAACCTAGCTAAGGTGCGCAAATTAGCGTTTCTAGTTAATTATAAAAAAACAGCCAATTTGAGAGTAGAATATATAGCTATATTCAGCTAGGTTAGCTGAATACAGCTATTGCAGATTTTCAGCTGTATTCTCATATTTTCCAGACCTGATTATCATGATTATGTCAACAGTTTTCAGTTGTGACTGGAACTTTGAATTAAAGTACCAGAAAAACACAGTACATGAAACTTTAGTCAACTACGGATGACAGTGGAAACAAACAATCAAAGTTTGATAATCCATTGATAATTGGATTGGACAGGTTGCAAACAATCAATAGCCAGTTTTGTTTTTGATAGCTTGTTGAAGTCGTTCGAGCTGTAAAAGGTGTTAACAAGATTTGAAGATAAAGAAAAGAGCTTGTATCATTCAATTCATCAGATCTGGCCAATGTGAGAATATACTATAGAGCTACAAGTAATTCAAAATTCACGGAATCGAATACATAATCCGTTCAAGATTTTAGGATATTCAACGATGACAACTAACTAAAACCATGCTGGGGAGATGTTAAATGCTAAATAGGGTTACAATTCGTACTTATTGCTTATTATAACCCTGACATACACAGCCTATTCTCTTTGTTCCGGCGGTTGGTCATTTTGAATTCCAGTGTACCGGTACTTGATCCACTGTTCGGAGCTGCTCTTTGAAATGCAGAGGCAATGGGGGGACTAACCTTCCTAGTTGTAGCATGTAACAATGAGTGCGATATTTGACTCTGTTCCCTCTGCATGCTGTAACATACCCGGTATGTGCTAAACAATGTTTGTGTGATGGACTGCGAACTGTCTGTGTGTTCGCGATGAACTCGAAAAAGGCCCACCCGATTTCGATGAAACTTGGTATGTGGCGGTATTTTCGGCCGGGGACGAACATAGGCATATTAATTTGTCCCCACTTGACCTTGACCTTCAAAATGGACAATTCAAGGTCAAAGCCCGGACGAAGTCGGGTCACCTTCTAGTCTATTATATATTTTGGAAGATCTGTGTGTTTGTGTGTGTGTGTATGTGTGTGTGTGTGTTCGCGATGGACTCGAACACGGCTGGACCGATTTCGACCAAACTTGGTACGGACACGTAATTCGACCCGGGAACGAACATGGGCCAATTGATTTTCAGATCCGAGGTCAACTTTTCACGTGCCGAGGTCAAATCTGTTTTTACGCTGTGTTACGGGACTTTCATTTGAGTTTGGTGCTTACAAATCGATTAGAAACAGCGCGAATAATAAAATGCCAGTCATAATAATGACACTGTGAGAATCTTTCGTGTTTCCTCTTTCCAACGATATATAATGCGTATGTATCCGTTTTAGTTATCTGCCTCAATTATCAAGAAGAAGTGGTACTATCTTCCATCAGGATAAAAACAATGCGTAACTTCTATGACGTCGTTAGAGGTCATAATGTTAGATCACGTTAACGCTTAACCGGCCGATGCATTTGACTGTTTCAGACATCTTTGCGATATCTCGGGCACCGATGGTAATTTATCTTTACGTTGAAACTTGATAATTAATGAGCGTGTGTATATGAGGCGCGTTTATATACTTGAGTGGAAATCAAATCGGGTTAAACTGGCGGATTTTTACGGACGAAATTTGATGCATAGGGTATCTCGGTATCCGCTGGGCCGATTTCCCGGTATCCGCTGGGCCGATTTCCACCATTTTTGGGGTGTTGGTGTTTGACCCCACCTGACCTTGACCTTCAAAATAGTCAATTCAAGGTCAAAGCCCGGACGAAGTCGGGTCACCTTCTAGTCTATTATATATTTTGGAAGATCTGTGTGTCTGTCTGTGTGTTCGCGATGAACTCGAAAACGGCCCACCCGATTTCGATGAAACTTGGTATGTGGCGGTATTTTCGGCCGGGGACGAACATAGGCATATTAATTTGTCCGTGCGACATTACCTTGACCTTGAAATCGGGTCATTTCAAGGTCAAACGCCCGAATATCACGGGATTTCGATGAAACTTGGTATGTGGGGGGTACTTTCTTATGGCGAGTCTCATAAGCATATTCATTTGCCCGTGCGACGTGACCTTGACCTTGAAATCGGGTAACTTCAAGGTCAAATCGCCAAATTTGATGGGATTTCGACGAAATTTGATACGTGGGGTTAATTTTGTCCACTGATTGTTTTGGACGGGTCCAATCGTGAACCCGACCAGACATTGACCTTCAAAATGATCAATTCAAGGTCAAATCGGGTAAAACCGGATGGATTTCGACGGGCACGTTTGTCGGGTACTTTTGTCCGGGCAGTGTTTTTGGACTGGTCAAATCGTCACCCCACTTGACCTTCAAAATGGACAATTCAAGGTCAAAGCCTGGATGAAGTCGGGTCACCTTCTAGTATAATATATATATATAATAGTAATATCTATTATATATTTTGGAAGATCTGTGTGTCTGTCTGTGTGTCTGTGTGTGTGTTCGCGATGAACTCGAAAACGTCCCAACCGATTTCGATGAAACTTGGTATGTGGGGGTATTTTCGGCCGGGGACGAACATAGGCATATTAATTTGTCCGTGCGACGTCACCTTGACCTTGAAATCGGGTCATTTCAAGGTCAAACGCCCGAATATCACGGGATTTCGATGAAACTTGGTATGTGGGGGTACTTTCTTATGGCGAGTCTCATAAGCATATTCATTTGCCCGTGCGACGTGACCTTGACCTTGAAATCGGGTAACTTCAAGGTCAAATTGCCAATTTTGATGGGATTTTGACGAAATTTGATACGTGGGGTCACTTTTGTCCACTGATTGTTTTGGACGGGTCCAATCGTGACCCCGACCAGAGCTTGACCTTCAAAATTATCAATTCAAGGTCAAATCGGGTAAAACCGGATGGATTTCGACGGGCACGTTTGTCGGGTACTTTTGTCCGGGCAGTGTTTTTGGACTGGTAAAATCGTGACACCACTTGACCTTGACCTTCAAAATGGAAAATTCAAGGTCAAAGCCCGGACGAAGTCGGGTCACCTTCTAGTATAAATATAAAGAAGAATGTTAGTTTTATTGGTTGATGACATGTCTAAGCATCTGTTGTGATTGTGAAGGACCCCGAAAAGTTAGTTTTCAGGACAATACAAAACAAGGTAAATAAAATGTCATAAAATGTGAAATATGTAATTATTATCATTACCCATTAGTTAGTTACAGGATCATGTGTACGAAGTATCATCACTCGGCACTTGCAAAAATCTTATGATTGGTGGTAATCAGTTAATATAGTGATTCCACAGTGAACAACCTACAGTACCTGTGGTTTCTTTTTTTCGAAGAGCAGCTCCGAACAGTGTATCGAGTACATTTAGCGTCTCCCCGGCATGGTTTTAGTTATTCATCGAGAATCGTCCCATTTTTAGGACTTAATAACATTTAATAGTATCAAGTCATTTTAGGATTAAGCTACAAGTACAAATTACTACAGTGTCAATAGCTGTATTCAGCTAACGTAGCTGAATTCAGCTATGTATTCTACTCTCAAACCAGCTGTTTTTTTATAATTAACTAGAAACGCTAATTAGCACTTCAAAACTAGGTTACGCCATTCTCCATTCACTTTCAAACAGATCAAAACCGTCACTCATTTTGTGACAAAATGTTGAGATTTGTCGACACAGCAATGCCGATTATGTATGAAAACTCACTGCGGCGATCGATGTCCGTCATAACAGTTTAATAACTCTCTCATGCATTGTGGAATATCTTGAAAACTATATTCAATATAATATTCAATGCCAAAGATGCAATGTCTTTATCAGTTCCGGAAATAGTAACCCAGTGCTGCTCGATTGCAATTTGATTGGTGTTCTAAAATTATTAAATAGTTGAAGATGGGGGACATCTCTAGCCCGAGATTAACCGAGCGAGCACAACTCACCACTTTAGCTTACCGTACACTATATGTATAATACCGTTACAAATAGTTATCAGTATCGCTTACAACCTGTTAGTGGTGTGCGACTTCAAATGCTTGAGGTTATCATTATGTACACCATAATGCTCCTTTCCATTTTAGCAGTGTGAAGAAATAGAGGAATGTCTTTGAAGGGGTATATCTTTGTTTTACAAGTTATTTACTTCACGTTTCACAGAAAATAATCCCCAGGATATTTACGTTCACCTCCTGTTGTAGTAAATTTTCACACAAAATCAAAATCGCTGTGTCGATAAATTGCAGCACTTTGTCACAAAACAAGTGACATTTTTGATTTGGTTGAATTGACTGGATAATAGGGTGACCTAAATTTGATGCACGCTTCTAGTTTATTATCGAAAAATAGCCGGTTCGAGAGTAGAAGATATAGCTGAATTCAGCAAGGTTAGCTCAATACAGCTATTATAGCTGTATTCTGACATTTTCCAGACCTGTCATAGACCAAACGCTGAAATACAGTAATGCTCTAAGTAATCGACCCCTTAACCACAGAAGAATTATGGGTAACTTTTCAGGATTTAGCCGAGAGCTTTCCAATGAATGGCAACAAGCCATATTTCCGACTAAATCCTGAAAAGTTACCCATAATTCTGCTGTGGTTAAGGGGTCGATTACTTAGAGCATTACTGTAGGTTGTATAGTTCGTTTTTATTATTTGATCCTGCGCGAGGTTGTAGACCCCACTATTGCTCTATGTGGTTCCATAGGGCCAACGAGGAAATATCGACCACAATTAATCGTAGCCATATTATCAGCAGAAAGGGTCAGGTTACTACATTTTCAACTTTTCAGTGAACATTTCTATTTCATGGAAGTAAAAGTACATTTTGATGAATTATTTTTGTCTCAAACTAAAGTTGATATATACATGTTAACTGCTTAGTGCATGAACATTACTTTCTAGCTATTACTTTCGTCTCATTGTTTTTGTGACTTGTATCTATTTATTTCCGTGCACTCAATGTCTCTTGTTGAATGGCCTGATTCCTTGTCAAAAGCTGCAAAAAACTTAAAACGTAGTAACCTGACCCCCTCCAGCCATATTATCTCACCATATATTTTCATTCGGTACTCTCCGGGACAAGTAGATGCCAAAAGTTCCCAGGATCGGTGCTTCTAATTGCTTGATTCAGACATTTGTCACACCTTATGATATATCTATCAGTACTTATCAGCTGATTAAAGCCCTTAAAGTTTACAATCAGCACATCCTCTATTTAAAAATATCGTTGTGTAAACATGCATGGCTAATCCGCCAGCCATTAAAGGGACTTGATGCATTTTACCACTTTAATATATTAAGTATGAAATTAGCTACCATATCATCCACAATGTCTCATGCATATGTTTGGATTTGAACACTGCGCTGAGAAGACTTTGTCTACCTTAATCTATAGTATGAATATTTACATGAAATCTTGTACTATATTCCGAATGATTTTCTGGAAGAAAGATCTATTTTAAACTGTTGATCTTCCATATTACCTAAATAGAGGCTCTCTAACGAGTCACAATTCTATACAAAATTTATTAACCGAATGCACTAAATTTGATTCAAGCTTTAGCGAAGCTCGTATCGAATGTAGTGGACGATGTTAATAATTTTTGTATTGAATTTCTACAAATTTAGAGATCCATTTTATCGCATAATCACATTTTAGCAAGGAAAAACTATCTTGAAACGGCTGGGGGTAAAAAAAATTAATATTGATATCCTTATCATAATCAAAGAGGAAGTTAAGACACATTCAAGAAAAATTATAGTTCCATTTTTGACAAAATTGTTCAATCACCCATGTTTATCCAACAGATAAATCTAATATTATAATTATATTCTAATTAACATAATAATAAAGTTCCAGAATTGACATCATTGCACTGAGCCAGGGTTTCCGCTATGGGGGCAGCAGGTCCCTTTTTGGGTCCTGTTCCCCTTACCCAAATTTCCCCTTCAAAAATATTTCCCTATCTCATCCACATATGTATTAGGCCAAAAAAAAAAACCTCTTTGTTTCCGATACCCTGTCTGGCTGAGATTTTCTTGCCTGCCTTAATTTTTGTTTTCAATTTTCTCCACAAAGCTAGTCTATATTGTTACCTGTTAGAGTGTCAATGTGAATATTTATCGTATTCCCAATCCCAAAAGCAAAAATAAGTGGGTTATTAAGCTCATCGTTGGTAGATATCTTACTGCAGAGTGAATGAACAAGGGACAACATGTTTATATCCAAGGTTTTTTTTTTTTTAAATGTAAAAAAAAAAATTCCTGTCTGGAAAATTTTCCCAATGTTATCGGAAACAAAGAAGTTTTTTGTTTTGGCCGTAGTTTTAGTTTTTATGAATACCAAAAAGTGGTCCTGCTAATTTTCTATGATGTTGGGTCCTGCTAAATTGCTATGATGCTTGTAGGGGGAAGTTTTTATTGTTATTTTCACTGTGTTTGCACGATCTGTGTGCATCGAGGAAAAGATACTATGCGAATAAAACATTGTATACCAGGATCATGTGATCTACTATATTATCTACAATTTGCTACGAAATTGCCTGATACAATTGGCGATAAAAGCATCCGTATCGTTATTGCAGTTGCGATACAAGGCGCTCGTGACGTCGTTGACTGGTTCAAAAACATGAATGAACTGACGTCACGTCAATTGCGTGAAAAATCAAAACGACATTCCAACGTATATTCTTGCGTACTATAAAACAAATAGTTCCAAGGTTTTAACATTATTTGATTGCCTACCAGGCTACCATCATGGGGTCTTATGGTATAACATATCTCAAAGTAACTAATATGTATGTGTTCAGTATGTATTATAAGTGTAAGAGATTTTGTCCATTGAATACGAGCTAATCGCGTGACACCAGATACCTTGCAGGTTGGGAGAATTTACTCAAGAAAGCTAATCGTCGGACACAAATTCAACAGTTTTGGCATTTAAGAAACTCCTAAAATTTGTGCAGTGGTTTCTGTCACACCGATGGTAGATAAATGTGTTATATACACAATGTGTTTTTAACGATTCATGTATCGCGACTCGGCTAGTTTTCGTGGCCATATAGCGACTCGGCGACCAAGGTCCCCCTGTCGCTATATGGCCACGAAAACTTGCCTCATCGCGATACATGAATCGATACAAACACATTGTGTATATAACACATACATGTATGTATCAACGGTCATTGTGATAAATATGTTGTCAATCACCACCAGGTTTAAAGTCACATTGTGGGTATAAATGTTACACATACATTTTGAAAGGCAATGTGATCTACCTACAAAATACTCTCATGAGATTGATGATTTTTTTACCCTGTGCCAATGCATTCTCTTATATATGAAAGTCGACCATAGGTCGCCTCGCATATATAAGAGAATGCATTGGCCTAACAATGTTTTATCATTTTTTTTAAATAAATGTTTCTTACAATTTTTAGGACATAAAATAAAAACATCCATTACCCTGCAGGGAGCCTTACACATACATGTATATAGAAGAGTGTTGTCTGCTCATGTTTGTCTGGGGCTCTGTATGGGTGAAATTATAAAATTGTTAAAGAATACAAGAACAAATTATTAAAATTGTTAGGCCAATGCATTCTCTTATATATGCGAGGCGACCTATGGTCGACTCGCATATATAAGAGAATGCATTGGCACAGGGTAAAAATCCCGACTTACGACTGGATTTGATATGACGGGTCACATATAGTGTTACTGAATACTAAAGCTTGTGTGGTAAGTCATCAATCCCACTCATGGTGTTAATTTAGTATTCATGTGTGTATTCTATATTTCTCTTTTATTTATAGTACTATGCCGAACCTCTCCAGTACTGCAAACGAAGATATTAATCACAGTGTGGCCTCAGAAAAAGATAAATCCAAACGCTCAAGCAGAAAAGGTTCTAGTCTGTTCTCATCGAGTTTCAGGAAGAGTAAAAATTCATTAAGGTGAGTTTCGTTGCCATGGCGTTATGTCAGGGACAAGGCGACTTGGGAGAAATATTCTCCATGAATTGTGCCACTTCCACCTATTTTAGTCCAGTCCTAGGGAGAATTGACTTCTCTTTCATATACCAGTATCCACGCTTAACCCTTTACCCAACAAAACCGGCCAAATAAAGCTTCAACAGCCTAAAATATCTTTGGTCTGTCTCAATAGAACCATACAAATATGGATATCATTGGAACCGGCTCATTGACCACATTGTGATGGTTACAGTTATGCCCTGTGCCAATGCATTCTCTTATATATGCGAGTCGACCATAGGTCGTCTCGCATATATAAGGCCAAAGCGAAAAATAGGTGTGTTTCCACTCCCATCCATAAAAAAAACAGGGGTGGGGGGGTGGCTTTTCACTTTATTTTTTTTTTCACTTTATTTTTTCGCGGGGAAATTAAAATATCATATTTGTGCTATCTTTCTAATAATTATGTCATTTATGAACTTATTGTGAAGGCTAACAATGTATGTACTGAATTTCAGTGCCTTGTATTTAATCTACATGTGCAAATTGTACATATGTTCATTAATATTCAATAAAACAACTAGTTTCAATATTTACAACAGTGTAGAATAACTTTCCACATAATTGGGCGTCAAGGCCTTTGGGGTGATTCTTTTCATAGACTTGAAAAAAGGTGTTGCAGTGGGGAACCTTTGTCATTTTGTTTCTGCCTTGCGCCATGTGTATGCATTTAAAAAACTTAAGTGCCAACACGCTGCTGGCACTTGTTTGGGACGACATGTTGACACTATTTCCCGGATGTTGGCAAAATTGTTTTAGATCTTCCGGTAAATATACACTCCGGCTTCCATTCGGTAAATTACCGTAGGCCTATATCATCCGGTTGTTACAGTCCGTTCTTTTCAGACACCGTTGGAAGTTTTGGGACAGATGTATTCTTTGCGATTGCGTTCGCGTAAATATTGTGTAGCATTATTTTGCCGGTATATTTGGGCATGTCGTTAGTTGACGTACATTAATAATGCGGTCATAAACTCATCACCCTAATGCCGCCATGGAGCTTCATTTTACAGTGTGTCTGAAAACCACGTGCGCGTTTGTTTTTGTTTACAATCTGTTGCTATATCGGTCACAACACGGAATTTTATTGTCAGTGGGTCGATTTAATAACCAAATAAGGAGACAATTTTAGTATGCTTGTTTATGTGAGAGGTCTATATATAACAATATAAATAGTGTAGTATTAATTCACGTGGAAATAGTAAATACATCGTATTTTATTTTTCGGGATTTGGAAAATAAATAAAGTGAGTTTAGTCGGGGGGTTTTGAGGTGGGGCGGGCGGGGGAGTGGAAACATGCCTATTTTTCGCTTTGGCCTAAGAGAATGCATTGGCCTAAAAAAAATATTTTTTTACCATTTTTTCTTACATTCTTTAACAATTTTATAATTTTTAATGTGTTAAGCCAATGCATTCTCTTATATATGCGAGGCGACCTATGGTCGACTCGCATATATAAGAGAATGCATTGGCACAGGGCCGTTCTGTTGGGTAAGGGCTTAAAATCTGATGAGAATCCGAATCATGATTCTCAGTTTGGTTATCATAAAAGCAGCAATTCGGTGTAGAATTATCATATTTTGATTGTCGCAAAATTTTATTGATGAAGCTCCAGTCATGTAGAGAGAGAAAGAGAGAGATAATCATTTATATTTACGTGACATGTGCAATACATAAATCATCAATATATATAAATTTCATTTACAATAGCACCCGGCCCATAGGGCCTATATGTCAAGCCTAATAGTATAAGTATGTACATGGTTTGGTCAGACACATGCGGACTATCCTCAGTGACGCTATTAAGAGGATATAAAGTAGAGAATTTTATTTTAATCTTAAACAATTTGGAGATATTTGGGCAGGGTCCGCGCTGGACCGAAATTTACTTTTGCCAAATAATTTGCCAAATGAAAATATTTTTTGCAAAATTATTTTAGCAATTGCCAAATGCTATCCACGATAGTATAATTTTCTGCAACCTTAAGTCTTATGTTTCAACACTCGCGGTTTGAACCACTTTTGATATCGATAGAAAAGCAGTTAGTTAATAATTAATTATACTCGCATCTCTATTGAGGTTTATCATACCACAATAAGCCAATCACCGAACAATACAATGGTAGAAGGGTTTCTCCAACAGAATCACAGGAGGATTAGCTATGCAAACACCACAACCGCACTAAATCCCTCCAACCACCGGTACTAATGCTATCAGATTAATTGCGTCTTAATAGAGGTGTTAACTTTCCCTAAACGTTATAAAACACCATAATATAATTATGTTGTAAGAGTTTCATGAAATTAATGGTATTGATTGACCAGTATTTTTCAAATTGATTGAGGTTTTAAAAGTGACTTGCCAAAATTTTTGCCAAATGAAAATATTTTTTGCCAAATGTGAATTATTTTTGCCATTGGCAAGTGGCAGCGCGAACCCTGTATTTGGGTTTATATATTTTGTATTCTTATGTTGATACATGTATGTTTGGTTTGTAATTTACCTGTTTTACATGTAATAATGTAATAGAGAAGGGCCCAGTTCGAGATTGCATGATTTATTTTTGTGAAATTATTCAAGAGTTGCTAGGAATGTCGCTAGATTGAGGGTAGGTTCTAAACCACTGGATGCATACAAGCGATGATATTTCCTGGATACATACCGTGGAGTAGGCTACAAGAGCCCTAATAGTGTGTCAACTAAATGTAAAGAAGATAATTGGTAGCTTAGCGGCGAAGTATAAAATTAGAAATGCTACTCACATAAAGGCTGTGAATGCCATGTGATAACTAATAACTATGATGGAGTGCTTTGCAAGAGGTCTATATAGTAAATATTGTTAAAATCACATCAAAAACACTTCCACAAATGGGAGTACATAGACTGTAACCTGATGTTACCAATTATCTTCTTTACATTTAGTAGACACACTATTAGGGCTCTTGTAGCCTACTCCACGGTATGTATCCAGGAAATATCATCGCTTGTATGCATCCAGTGGTTTAGAACCTACCCTCGGTCTAGCGACATTCCTAGCAACCCTTGAATAATTTAAAACAAATTTATGGATGAAGTCATGTACCGGTAATAATGTAGGAGAAGGTCCCAGCTCGAGATTGCATGATTTATGTGACTTTGTTGAGCCAATTTTGATTTGAAGAACTTACAATCATGGAATTTCTCCCAGGTAATCAATTTCAATGTTTATTCTGATAATAACTTGCACAAGCCTGCAAATAGCGTGTCTGTCATTTGCAGAATGAGGTCCTCAGAGGGTGAATTTAGTGATGCTATCCCGCACAGCGGGATAGCATCACCAAATTCACCCTCTGGAGACCTCATTCTGCTTAGGCCTCATCTTCTGGGAAGTATCTATAGTATCAAATTAACATTGTTTTTAGTTACATGTACATTTCCCTTCTAGGAAGTTTCTATATCCCCTAATTTGCAGAGATAAAATTCATAATTGAGGTGCCCAATGGGTGAACATCACCAACTTCAACTGGGGAACTTCAAACTGATCCTAGGTCTCCCATAGTAGTTGAGGGCCTTAGCAGAATGAGGTCCCCAGAGCGTGAATTTAGTGATGCTAGCCCGCTATGCAGGATAGCGTCACTAATTTCACCCTCTGGGGACCTCATTCTGCAAATGACAGACACGCTATTTGCAGGCTTGAACACCTTTACTGTGAAATTGATTATTGAGGATAGAGTATTAACAAAATATTCTGTTATTTGTTCAATGTTATAAAGTTCCCAATCAGAACAGGTCAGAACATCAAAAAGTTACGACGCAGCTTGCAAATTTGACCTGGAGGGTATCTAAAATGAAAATGCCGCAAACGAAAAACAGGTTGTGCCAAAGTTTTATAAATGCAGGTCTCGAGATAACTTATTCTCACCTTAACCCTTTACCCAACAGAAGGGCCCTGTGCCAATGCATTCTCTTATATATGCGAGTCGACCATAGGTCGCCTCGCATATATAAGAGAATGCATTGGCTTAACACATTAAATATTATAAAATTGTTAAAGAATGTAAGAAAAAATGGTAAAAAGTGTTTAAAAAAGATTTTTTTTAGGCCAATGCATTCTCTTATATATGCGAGGCGACCTATGGTCGACTCGCATATATAAGAGAATGCATTGGCACAGGGTATAACTGTAACCATCACAATGTGGTCAATGAGCCGGTTCCAATGATACCCATATTTGTATGGTTCTATTGAGACAGACCGAAGATATTTTAGGCTGTTGAAGCTTTATTTGGCCGGTTTTGGCCGGTTTGTTGGGTAAAGGGTTAATTTGAGCTCAATCAAGTCCCAAAATGAGACCTTAAAATTTATTACAGTAGTTCAATGAGTTGCCCATCTGTAGTTAATAATACCAATTGTAGTAGTCCTTCCCAGGAGACGGGAGCGAATGCTCTCGCACCTGTATGCACTCGTAAGTTTCAGTTTACGGGTGCTAAAATTGCACTCGTCCCTCTTGTCAAAATGCTTAATGTGACTTTAATCGTTGATTCAATATTGATCTATTTAAAGATTTCTTTAGATCCTTTCCTGTCACATAGTCATAGTTCAATTGTGAGCATATTAAAGTATAACTGGATATAGGTCTATCCCACAATGACATTTTGTTTGAGAAAAACCCAACTTATTATATTATGGGTGCAATATTACACCCGTCTTCTGAATTGTGGGAACATATAAATGCTCTTGCTTTGTTTTCCTCATGTGAAGGACTGCATATTAGTGATTATAACAGTTCATGTAAGTCTCCTTCTAACCTATGGTATGGGTTACCTAAGCACAAACAAGGTGAAAGAAAAATAGGTTACACATAAATTGTGACATAATTTTGAAACCTGCAGGCCTTCGATATTTTGAATGGATGGAATATGATCTCTGCAGATATATTCAGAGTGGAGATTCATGGCATGCATGTTCTATCTGTGTTGCAGCTTTGAAACGGAAGACGCACACCTCTTTTTTATATGCCCATTATAAAAAAAGGGACGTATTACCGGTATGTTCTTGGTCCTTTCGCTTTTTTTTGTTTCCGGATGATAACTTTGGTAAGTCTGAGCTGAATGGAATGAAATTTGGTATGTTAGTTTACTAGGTCGATTTCGAATTTGGTTTCCACCAATTTTGATCAGAGTTGTGGCCCTTTGCTGGAATTACCACATCATATTTTGCCATGCTGCTCTTGTCTTTGTTCCTTACCAAGCCTTGAAATAGGGTGTCTGTCATTTGCAGAATGAGGTCCCAAGAGGGTGAATTTAGCGGGCTAGCATCACCAAATTCACCCTCTGGGAACCGCATTCTGCTGAGGTGTAAGCAGAATGAGGTCCCCAGAGGGCGAATTTGGTGATGCTAGCCCGCTATGCGGGGTAGCATCACTAAATTCACCCTCTGGGGACCTCATTCTGCAAATGACAGGCACCCTATTTCAAGGCTTGTTCCTTACATATAATAATAGACTGGAATCATGGCGCTATGTGAAATTACTATGTACCAATTTCAAGCTTGAATTGTGCGTGTCACTTTAATCTTTTCTTCTTATTGATTTTTAGGTATAATGATCCCGGCAACAAAAACATTACAATTGGTACAGAAGCTGAATGGGCGGAGCTAGATGAAGACATAACAGACAAAAATGGCAGTAACTCTCGCTGGGCGGAGAATCTAGGGGATAAAAATACCTCTGGGAAGAAAATTAAATCCAAATTGCATCGGAAGTTTAATACGTGGAGTAACAGGAAAAAGCTGTTTAACCACACGATGGAGAACTTACAAGAACTGTTTGACGACAAGGAGAATAAGAGCAACTTAAATCTGTCGACAAGGTCATTGGATCACAGGTAAGCGTAGAACTGTTTGATGACAATAATAAGGAGAAAATTAGCAACTTAAATATGTCAACAAGAACATTAGATCACAGGTAAGGGTAGAATCACTAAATTCACCCTCTTTGGACCTCATTCTGCATGGTCTCCTCTGCTAGACACCTAGACTCAGTTGAAGTTCCTAAATGGTGAATATTGTGATGTACACCCATTGGGAACCTCGATTATGCAATGTGTTGTCTGCCAATTTGGGGCTATAGAGAAACTAAACTAAATAATAAATAGAATCTATGTGAAGAAGTTTCTATAGAAATTTTATGATAAAGAAACTTTCCAGAGAAGATGAGGCCTAAACAGAATGAGGTCCCCAGAGGGCGAATTTAGTGATGCTAGCCCACTAATGCCACTATGCAGGATAGCATCACTAAATTCACCCTCTGGGGATCTCATTCTGCAAATGACAGGAACCGTATTCTCAAGTCTGGTGAAAAGCCTATTTAACCTAATTTTGTTATTTGTAATCGTTTTATCTTCATTTGTCTTCATTAACCCTTTACCCAACAAACCGGCCAGAACCGGCCAAATAAAGCTTCAACAGCCTAAAATATCTTCGGTCTGTCTCAATAGAACCATACAAATATGGATATCATTGGAACCGGCTCCTTGACCACATTGTGATAGTTACAGTTAGCCCTGTGCCAATGCATTCTCTTATATATGCGAGTCGACCATAGGTCGCCTCGCATATATAAGAGAATGCATTGGCCTAAAAAAAATCTTTTTTTAACACTTTTTACCATTTTTTCTTACATTCTTTAACAATTTTATAATTTTTAATGTGTTAAGCCAATGCATTCTCTTATATATGCGAGGCGACCTATGGTCGACTCGCATATATAAGAGAATGCATTGGCACAGGGCCCTTCTGTTGGGTAAAGGGTTAAGTCCATCTTAATTACAGGTCGACGCGAGATTACGACACTATGAAGAGTAACTACAGTATGTGTACCTTACCTCATGAGAAATCTGTTTCTGAAGTGACCTTGGATATATCGAAACGTCTTTCAAAAACTGAAAAGCAGTTACTTCGGACGCATGCAAAAATAGTGACTTCAAGTGTTGTCAGCGAGTCACATGATGTGTATATAAATGGAAATCGTGTGTGTACACGGACTTCTAAGATGACACGTTCAACTTCAGACCTCCACAAAACATCAGTTCGTACAACCCCGACCAGATCGCAGAGTTTCAATTCCCCGAAACCAAAGCCTTTTGGTCAGCAGTCCCGGAATTCTTTAGACTGTTCGCTAGCAGATGCTAATTCTCCATCAACGTCTGCTTTTCTATTCGACAGTCCTCATCAGCTCGTTAGTCCAAGTGCAGTTTATCCAGACAATGATGTGCGAAATCAGAGTAATTGTTTTAAGCCAATCAAAAGTGAGATACACATGAACCGAAATAGTGCCTTTGAATCTTATAATAAATCACGCAGATGCTTGGAATTAAGTCGGAGTGAGGCTCACGATTTCCCACCTGAGATATACGATGAGGTCGGCAATACGACATTTCTTGAAGAGATGGACAGCGGGAATCAAAGGGAGAGAACTCAAAATGTTGCAAAACGTGGTTCGGGTGAATATGTCATGTTGCATAACTACTACACGGCAAAAGTATTGGATAAGAAAATTGATGGTTCAGTTGACTTGATAAATTCTTCAGATGAAACTTCCGATGCAGCAAGATGCACAGATACTGATTCAACACACAGTGATGAATTAACCAATCAGCAATCCGTGCTCTGTAATCGTATGCAGAGTATATCCTTTGGTAAAAAAACATGTAAGTACATGTACCAGTCGATCATATGGTGATTTGTATACCATGTTATAAGTCTTTTACTGATGATTTGTACAAGGACTGTAACGATTCATTGTGAACTCAATGTATCGCGACACACTTTCTAACGATAAGGTGTATATTATCGTGTCATTTTTCGGAGTTTGACAATATAAATATCGCTGGTTTTGCATTCCGAAAATGTGTGGTAACCTAATCTACCCATGACAATACATAAATTTGCAGATTCATTAGCCCAGGGCCAAAAAATTATGAAAAATCAAACATTTCCCCTCCTCTAGAAAATTTTAATACGACTTGACATGCCAAATGCAACATTTTATATGAAAGGTATGTTATGTAGGGTTGGGTATACCCATTTCAACAAACCCAGTAACTGTTCTAAGGTGAATCTCCTAAAGATGTCGTTAATTGATGCTTGAAGACAATATTTTTCACCTACATGTACCATTTATCCTGACCACTGGGCGCCGCAATCATGAACCGTACAAACCTAAATGTGTATCCGATAGTGATATACATGTAACACACGATGTGCACTTTTCCCTCTATAATACATGTACATGTAGTTACGGACTCAATAGCAGTGAATATGTTAACAATAATAAATCTTTTGATATTAAACTTATATTTGTTGTCTTATTAATTTCAGTCAATCAGAGTTCTTCAGTGGAAGATGATTCAGCTGCTGAAGGTAATGAAATGAGTTTTATCACTACACCAGCCCTCAAAATTAGCTTCTTATCACTACACCAGCCCTCAAAATTAGCTTCTTATCACTACACCAACCCTCAAAATTAACTTCTTATCACTACACCAGCCCTCAAAATTAACTTCTTATCACTACACCAGCCCTCAAAATTAACTTCTTATCACTACACCAGCCTCAAAATTAGCTTCTTATCACTACACCAGCCTCAAAATTAGCTTCTTATCACTACACCAGCCCTCAAAATTAACTTCTTATCACTACACCAGCCCTCTGGCTACAAAATTAGCTTCTTATCACTACACCAGCCCTCTGGCTTCAAAATTAGCTTCTTATCACTACACCAGCCCTCTGGCTACAAAATTAGCTTATCACTACACCAGCCCTCTGGCTACAAAATTAGCTTCTTATTACTACACCAGCCCTCAAAATTAGCTTCTTATCACTACACCAGCCTCAAAATTAGCTTCTTATCACTACACCAGCCTCAAAATTAGCTTCTTATCACTACACCAGCCCTCTGGCTACAAAATTAGCTTCTTATCACTACACCAGCCCTTTGGCTTCAAAATTAGCTTCTTATTACTACACCAGCACTCAAAATTAGCTACAGCAAAATCAATGCTGTGAAAAACACCCGAGAAGCCCTCCAGGACGATATCGATAATGAATTTTATCACTACAGCAGCCCTCAAAATTAGCTACGGCAAAATCAATGCTGTGAAAAACACCCGAGAAGCCCTCCAGGACGATATCGATAATGAATTTTATCACTACAGCAGCCCTCAAAATTAGCTACGGTAAAATCAAAGCTGTGAAAAACACCCTAGAATCCTTCCAGGACGATATCGATAATGAATTTTATCACTACACCAGCCCTGAAAATTAGCTACGGCAAAATCAAAGCTGTGAAAAACACCCTAGAATCCTTCCAGGACGATATCAATAATGAATTTTATCACTACACCAGCCCTCAAAATTAGCTACGGCAAAATCAAAGCTGTGAAAAACACCCTAGAATCCTTCCAGGACGATATCGATAATGAATTTTATCACTACAGCTGCCCTCAAAATTAGCTACGGCAAAATCTATGATGTTAAAAACACCCTAGAATCCTTCCAGGACGATATCGATAATGAATTTTATCACTACAGCTGCCCTCAAAATTAGCTATGGCAAAATCAGTGCTATGAAAAACACCCTAGAATCCTTCCAGGACGATATCAATAATGAATTTTATCACTACACCAGCCCTCAAAATTAGCTACGGCAAAATCAAAGCTGTGAAAAACACCCTAGAAGCCTTCCAGGACGATATCGATAATGAATTTTATTACTACACCAGCCCTCAAAATTAGCTAAGGCCAAAAATAAACGTCTCTGTTTCCGGTACCCGGCCTGGCTGAGATTTTCTTGCCGGCCTCAATTTTTTTTTTATTTTCACGAAGTACATATAAACTTGTCTGTCTGAGTTAATGGCTATGGTTTTCCCAATACAAACAGCAGAACTAACCACCAATCGCATACACACCTGACGCATGTGTAGGCCATGTGCGCGATCGCGCATTCTTGATATAAATAAGACAACTAGGTCGGCCATGCTACGCAGTGAATACCGTGGCGTAAATCAA
This sequence comes from Siphonodentalium dalli, assembly GCA_032622095.1. Classification (NCBI taxonomy): domain Eukaryota; kingdom Metazoa; phylum Mollusca; class Scaphopoda; order Gadilida; family Siphonodentaliidae; genus Siphonodentalium; species Siphonodentalium dalli. Next base: position 188,487,201 of record CP136068.1, on the reverse strand, counting down.
ACTCTACCCTTACAAGTCACTACGGAAATCCCCCCGTCTTTTGTGGGCTGTGTACACTGCTGTATAATTTAAAAAGTATAATGTATTAATTATACCGGTAGCTCCCTTAACTTCCTTCGCCTAATTGGGGGCAAAACTTGCCTGAAAGACCATCTGTTCGCGACAAAATTAAACAGTGAAAAGCAGGTACGTTTTTGGCGGGAAAATGACAGTCCGTATTACATTATCAGTCCTGGAAATTAGCGTTGTCAAAAGCCGAAATCACCATCACCATTGACAAGACGAAATCGTCATCAAAGCCAAACTTCATATGGCCGTTCAATGGGAGCCATCAATTTTTTCCAAAATGTTTAAAAAAACATGGCCGCCAGCAGCCATCTTTTATTTCAAATTTGAATCCATCGGCACACCCTGCTGCTCACATTTATTGTTATATTGAATTGTTTTGAAAATTTACATGTATGTTTAGAATCGCCTCTAGATGGGAGCTATCAAATTTGAATGATTTTTTATGAAAAACATGGATGCCAGCAGCCATTTGGCACATTCTACTGGCCACATCTCTCACCCGATCATCAATAAACTTCATACGGATCTTTGTGGTGACCTCTAGATGGCAACCACCGATTTTTGCAGAAATTCATTAAAAAACATGGCCGCCAGCAGCCATTATGGATTTCAAATTAGAATCCATCGGCACAACCTGCAGCCTGCAATTTAGTCCAAGTCTTCTTGTACTAAAACCAGCTAAGATATTGGTATGGCGAGATGCTGGTGTTTAGTCCAAGCCCGCCTGCATAGGCTTCTTATAACACGACTTAAGCGTTAGTGACCCGCTCAAATAAAACCACAATTATATGAAATAAAATATCACAATTGCGACAATAAACGGATATTTTCCTCAGAAGACATGCTATTTGGTCTGAAACCCACATCAGTTGTGAATTGAAAGCGGTAATTTAATGTGAAAAGAGACATTTGCCGCAATGTTTACAAATTTTTAAAAGTATGCGAACTCAGTTGACCTCGCGAACTGCGTTCGGCATTTTCCGGTGAAAATATTCTGTAGATTTTCGGTCAACCACGCACGATTAATTCTCCATTGTAATCGTAATTATACGTGTCAATAAATAAATAAATACATTGATAACGTAAATATTGAAGATATAAATGTAATACATTAAATAAATTACGGGAATTACAACCATCTCACAGTTTAAAACAGTGTAAACACAACGAGCATTAGAATAATATGGGGGCTGCCATTTAGTTTCGTCTCGGCCAAAACAAACTCCGGAATATGCCGAGGTTCTTCGTAACTCTTCGGTTTTAAGTTAAAACGTAAACAAAATATAAAAACAGGGATGTCGGTGACAATCAACCGGAATATTCTATGCGTAATTTAACATGAAAGTTAGATTATTATACACCATTATGACCAGGCTTGTCAAAGTACCGCCAGTACCAAGGTAGTCGGTACCGGTACTGCATTGGAACCGCGGTACCGGTACTGTTGTTGTATTGTTTATTCCAGACTATCCTAATGCACGTATGCCACAGCAGCCACACATAAATGTGTGACATACATGCATTAGTATAGTCTGAAATAGTTGGATTATCACCCACAACAATCACCTAAAATGTGCCATAATTTAGGCAGCATGATAGGTGTTAGAACTTTTATGTTTAGGGCTTCAGGCGCTCAAATACATACATCGGAAAGATGGGTATATATATATGGTGAATGACAATTTAAACTGAAATAAATGTTATGTACCTGCAAGGCTGCAATCCTCAGTTGTAAGTTATAATGTAACACACATTGAGTCAATGACATATATATACATTGTTGAATAAAATGATAACAGCTTCAAGACTCGGCATCCGCCGCCGCGTGCTTGATCCGTTGACACATAGTAGCATACCATAATGCAAGCGGCAGTTGCGGCACACTTATAAGAGCAAAGTTCCTTAAATTTTAATCGATCTATACTGATCTATTTACTGTTTTTGGCGAGTACCGAGAACCGTCAGTATTGAGTATCAGAACCGGTACCGTTGAAACGGCCAAGTACCGCCGGTACCGGTAACGGTACTGGTACCGGTTGACAAGCCTGATTATGACCATAAGATGTCACTCTTTCCGATGTATATAGCATCATGTATTGATTTGTTAGGTAAATCGAGTAAAATACACCACAATTCCCGCCACAGATCCTGGGCGTAAGTCTTGTCATAGGAATGCTATGCAGGCGGGCTTGGACTAAACACCAGCATCTCGCCAAGCCAATATCTTAGCTGGTTTTAGTACAAGAAGACTTGGACTACGGTACCTGCAATTATTGGAGAATTGTTTTTGAAAATTTACAGGCATGTTTAATGGGATCACTTCTAGAAAAAACACCCATTACCCTGCAGGGAGCCCCACATATATATAGAAGCATATAGAAGAGTGTCGTCTGCTCATGTTTGTCTGGGGCTCTGTATGGATGAAATTATAAAATTGTTAAAGAATACAAGAAAAAATTATTAAAATTTAAAACAAAATTTAGGCCAATGCAATCTCTTATATATGCGAGGCGACCTATGGTCGACTCGCATATATAAGAGAATGCATTGGCACAGGGTAAAAAAAATCCCGACTTACGACTGGTAAGAGGTAGAGTAAACTGTGAGTTATATAGGGACAAACAGTTTAATGGGATCACTTCTAGAAGGGAGCTAACAAATTTTTTGCGATGAAAAAACATGACTGCTGGCAGCCATCTTGGATTTTATTCTTTGCCTGACTAAATCCTTTGCAAAACTGCATATGGATCTTCGTGGTGACCACTAGATGAGAGCCATTAAATGTTTCCAAAACACTAAGAGGATCTACACACTTTATATATGTCTGCGTCACCAACAGAGTAACGGGTATAAGTCCACTATGGGCTATTCCAGAATAAAATAAGTCCAATATGAACCAATATCAATATTAAGGTCCAATATGAACCAATATCAATATTAAGGTCCAATATGAACCAATATCAATATTATGGTCCAATATGAACCAATATCAATATTAAGGTCCAATATGAACCAATATCAATATTAAGGTCCAATATGAACCAATATCATTATTAAGGTCCAATATGAACCAATATCAATATTAAGGTCCAATATGAACCAATATCAATATTAAGGTCCATATTTGCGTGAGGATAGTAGCAGAGCGGTAAATATAGTCTATAGATCTAAAAGAGTGCATGGATCCAGGGATTTTTTGGGGACACCTGTTTTGAGACCATGATATGCCGAAGGCATATTCCGAGGGCCGTAGGCCCGAGATGGGGTAGGTACGGGAGTAGATGGGGGTAGGTACGGAAGGGGGTCTCCCTCCTCCGGGAGGGGGTCGCCCTCCTCCCTTAGGTGCAGCATTAAAGATCCCGCATAAAAAAATGCACTGGCTTACAAGGTCAAGATAAAGGCCAACGTATTATCTTATATATGCGAGGCTCCTTAGATGGGAGACTCTCATTTATATCAGAGAATGCATTAATTGGCACAGGATTTTTGCAAAATTTCAAGAAGCCCCAGTTATGAAAGGGTTAAAATATTTCTCACTGGACACTTGATTAAGCAAATAAAGGCTCTATAGATATCAACTGTATATTGATGATTTGCATTGCATGTTGTTGAATTATAATAGAAGATTTCCTTCAAAATATAGAAAATTCAGCTTTAATAAAACTATCCACTTGCAATTTGGGGACATTTAGGCCACCAGAGTTTGGGCGCCCAAACCTGTGAAAGGTATCAAAAGAGCCCTGGATCCTTCCCTGGTCATGTGCGTGAAGCGCACACAGGGGCCACAGGTTCCCCTGAATAAAGGCTCACAAAGGGAGTCTGTTTCAGCTACTATTCTATAAAGATCCACAAATTATTTGAATTGATTTTCTTTCCATTTCAGCAGATGATGATACGAATAACAAAGGTTGTGAATCGTCAAGTGAATCCACTAGTATAGGGGTCAATTCACAGCAAACAAGTGAAGATAATAACGATTCAGCTGATGATGCTAGTGATGATGAAGTCCGAAGTGATGATAGCTTTGAGAAACCTGACTACAGCTTGTTGCCTAGGGAACTACAACTGTTGGACGTTGGTCGAGCTATGGTGGAGAAATTAGATAAGAGTATAATTCACCATGGTGAGGAGGAGGAGGAACCAGTCTTAGAAGTGAAGAAACTAAACCGAAGTCTGCCTGTGTGTCGTACAGCATCGCCAGAGCCTAGGAACCTGTCTACAAATGATTTACAAAATGTTAGTGACGGGTCTTTACAAAATTTGTCTGATGTTCAGAGAGAGATTGCGAAAATGAAGCACTGTGGTTCAAGGAAAAGAGAAATACGTTCTGGTAAAAATCGTCATGACAACGAACTCAATCAGAGTTTACCGACTAAACCAGATAACTGCGGTAGAACAATTGGTGGGAAAATGTTCCAAATGCATCAGGACTCCTTAATACTTTACGACCCTGAGAGCCCGTGTTTTGACAACGAGGAGGTTATACAAAATACTTCAAAATCACGGAAAAAGAAAAGCCGAGATCGTTCAAAGAGAGAGCGGCCTGTCGAATCTGTAGGGTGTGGTGGCAGAAGTCCGTCTGCTATAGAAAGATGGAAGTCCCGTCATAATGATTTAAATTCATCGCGGAGAACTCGGCATTGTTCGGATGATTTGGACATCAGTACGTTTTCATCATGTGTTACTGATGATAGACAAAAATCTCATAGACGGTCTCGTCAACAGGAAATTACCAACAAACACTCCCTTCCATCAGAAATCACTGAAAGAGTGGTTATTGGACAGGAGGATCCACAAATACGTAAAAGTGAGACAAGTTTTAGTCAACGGACTAAATCTTCACATAGAATGGAAAATAACAAAAGAACTGTTAGCTTTGTGGATTCGGAACAGGTGCAAAGGGATCAAATTTCTGCGAACATTTCATTTGTCCATGATAACAGATCCCATGAGAGAGATCGCAATGTATCATTTGAGGATATTTCTGGCTGTGAGGTGAGTTTTGTTGAAGATCCTGTAACTTCGAGGTGTTTGACGAAAGAAGAACTTGAAAAATGCTTAAATCTTGCAAGGATAATAGAGATGAAGAACGGGAAAATGTTATCGAAACTGCAGCATAAACCCATTTCACAGAACGACGTTGATGAAGGAGATTTTGCTTCTGATAGTGACTTGTCAGAAGGCGATCTTTCACCAGATGAGTCCGAACTAAACTCGACATGTGCAATTCAATGTAAAGACGATGATTCATTTGATGAATCGGCTATACAAGCAGGTCATGACTGTTTTGATGAGCCATCACATATTTCGGTGAGCATCGATCGATCGTTTAATACATCTAGGACGTTCCCTGATGAGGTTTTCAATTCAGAGTTAGACGTTTCTAGATCGGGACAATTTTCCGATGATGATGATGATGACCGGATTTCGGAGGAAATCGATGAATATGATGGTGATTTAGTGCCTTTCCATGAATATAATGAAGAGCAGCCAGCGGAACAGCCCAGTCCTGTGGAACGACCCAGTCCTGTGGATTTCGACGAGGCTGAATTTAATAGGGATGGGAATATGGTTTCTCCTCTGACTGTAAGGTTTCGAAGCCGTCCGGTTTTATCTAGTCCCACGCCAGATATACTCAACTGTAATAGACCAGAAATAAGAACTGCCAGTTCGACGTCGACACAGAATAATGACGAGGAGTTTTGTTTGGGGACATTGCTAACTACTGAACCCATTGTTGCTAGTACAAGAAAAATTGCTTATGGTAAGACCAGTATGAAAGGTCTAAAGGAAACAGACATTTTTTTTACTTCCTGATTGGAAAAAAAAACTTATACTTTATATACTCGCTTATTAAATCTTTGATTTATTTTCACCAATAAGACGTCTCACTTATTATATAATTCATTGATTTGTTTTCACCAATAAGACGTCTCACGTATTAATTCTTTAAATTTGTTTTCACCAATAAGACGTCTTATTAATTCTTTAATTTTGATTTCACCAATAAGACGTCTCATTAATTCTTTAAATTTGTTTTCACCAATAAGACGTCTTATTAATTCTTTAAATTTGTTTTCACCCATAAAACGTCTCACTTATTAATTCTTTGAATTTATTTTCACCCATAAAACGTCTCGCTTGTTAATACTTTGAATTTATTTTCACCAATAAGATGTCTCACCCGGGCCTGAATCAGACCCTAATCCAGAGAAGAAGGCGACAGTTCGTAAGATCGCTAAATTGAATGGTCGAACGGAAAGAAGCGTTTCCCAGAGAGAGAATATCCGTCCAAATATTAAAAAGTCATCTCAACCCAAGGTAAGTTTAATGTCACAAGGGCTTGTAACGCACTCCACTCACACATGCCCAGGGTCCACGCACCAAGGTAAGTTTAATGCTACAAGGGCCTGTAACGCACTCCACTCCCACATGCCCAGGGTCCACGCACCAAGGTAAGTTTAATACTACAAGGGCCTGTAACGCACTCCACTCCCACATGCCCAGGGTCCACGCACCAAGGTAAGTTTAATACTACAAGGGCCTGTAACGCACTCCACTCCCACATGCCCAGGGTCCACATGTCTTACATTACTGACCAAGTCTGAATTTAGTGTGTCTGTCATTTGCAGAATGAGGTCCCCAGAAGGTGAATTTAGTGATGCTACTCCGCACAGTGGGCTAGCATCACCAAACTCATCCTCTGGGGACCTCTGCATGGCCTCATCTGCTATGTGAGAGCTAGACTCAGATTTAATTAATCAGCCCAAATGGTGAATATTGTGATGTGCACCCATTCGGCACCTCGGTTATGCAATGTATCTTCTGGGGATATAGAGAAAATAAAACTGAAAAAGAATTTTTGTGAAGAAGAAACTAAAAAATTTGTTAATCAGTCTTTCGATTTTGAGGTGAACAATTGCTCTTGTGCACCATCGCGCAGTCGTTCCCAGGAGACAGGAGCAATTCCTCTCGCACCCATATGCACTCGCAATTTTTAATTCACGGGTGCTAAAATTCGCACTCGTCCCTCTTGTCAAAATGTTCATGGTCACTGTGCTAGTCGATTCAATATTGAACTTTTTGAAGGTATATTTAGAACTTTCCCATCTCAGTTAAATTATGGGCATGTGAAAGTTTAACTGGACATAGGTCTATCCCAAAATGACATTTTGTTTGAGAAAAACCCAACATATGATTATATTATGGGCCCAATAACACCCGTATTCTGAATTTCGAGAGCAAATAAGTGCTCTCGCTGTGTTTTCCTCATGGGAAGGACTGACCATCGCGCACCTGAAATTGAATTGTATCGTGGAAAACGTTGCACGCCCATGATCTTGGTTAAGTTTACTCACAGTAAGGGTTGAGATAACAAGGATCGTCATAGCATCAAAGGGTATACACTGGAGTATTTTTTAAACCCGTAATGGTCTGTGTTTACTGTTCAATGCGTGCGTGTCACAGACAATCAAAGAGATCGTCAAAGGAATCAAAGAGAAAACGTCATAACAATCAATTATATTAGGTCGTCGCTCAATACTCGTAAGCATGTGGTGATAGTTCCGTGTTACAATGGAACAGACACCAGCCAACTTCTCACTAAACAGGAAAGAGTAAACGGTACAGATTATCAATTCGCCATCGGCCAGGGAATATATTCCCTTGAGTCGGCGCTGTACAAAACGATTCCAGGAAGGAACTTTATGTTGAAGTAAACCAACAATGAACACTTTTATTTGTTTGAAGTGTATTTTATTAACCCTTTACCCAACAGAACGGCCCTGTGCCAATGCATTCTCTTATATAGGTCGCCTCGCATATATAAGAGAATGCATTGGCTTAACACATTAAAAATTATAAAATTGTTAAAGAATGTAAGAAAATTATTTTTTAGGCCAATGCATTCTCTTATATATGCGAGGCGACCTATGGTCGACTCGCATATATAAGAGAATGCATTGGCACAGGGCATAACTGTAACCATCACAATGTGGTCAATGAGCCGGTTCCAATGATATCCATATTTGTATGGTTTTATTGAGACAGACCCAAGATAATTTAGGCTGTTGCAGCTTTATTTGGCCGTTTTTGGCCGGTTTGTTGGGTAAAGGGTTAAAATAGCACAAAGCAATGTTATATGAGTATACGTGCACATGCATTGGTTATAACTTATATTTCCTGTTAAGTGCACCAAAGCAAAATTGTGCGCCTGAATCCAATGTATATTTTTATAACTGATTGGGAGAATCCATTTATAAAGAAGGGATTATATACCTCATCTTTGCTCCATTTCAGACACCAGTTACGAGGAAAGTTTCTCATCTGCCCCGCCAACAGGTTAAAGAAAGTCGGAGAAGTCCGTCATTTCCTGAGGTCAGCCGCCAACAGGTTAAAGAAAGCCGGAGAAGTCCATCATTTCCTGAGATGAGTCCTAATAGTAGTACCGACAGTTCGTCAAGCCTCGAAGATTTCTCTGATTTCCCCGACTGGGAAAACGCGCTGTCACCGTCGCCAACAAAGAAGGGAAGAAATCAGCAGAATTCTAAAATGGTCAACTCTAAATCTCGAGAACGAAGTCGGAAGCGAGAAAAGCCATACCATATCCCCACACCCGGTCAACCCGTCAATACAAACCTGGTAAGATAAATCATACCATATACCGGTCAACCAGTCAATACAAACCTGGTAAGATAAATCATACCATATCCCCACACCCGGTCAACCCGTCAATACAAACCTGGTAAGATAAATCATACCATATACCGGTCAACTAGTCAATACAAACCTGGTAAGATAAATCATACCATATCCCCACACCCGGTCAACCCGTCAATACAAACCTGGTAAGATAAATCATACCATATACCGGTCAACCAGTCAATACAAACCTGGTAAGATAAATCATACCATATCCCCACACCCGGTCAACCCGTCAATACAAATCTGGTAAGTTAAATCATACCATATACCCGGTCAACCAGTCAATACAAACCAGGTAAGATAAATCATACCATATACCCGCACCCGGTCAACCAGTCAATACAAACCTGGTAAGATAAATCATACCATATACCCGCACCCGGTCAACCAGTCAATACAAATCTGGTAAGTTAAATCATACCATATACCCGGTCAACCAGTCAATACAAACCAGGTAAGATAAATCATACCATATACCCGCACCCGGTCAACCAGTCAATACAAACCTGGTAAGATAAATCATACCATATACCAGCACCCGGTCAACCAGTCAATACAAACCTGGTAAGATAAATCATACCATATACCCGCACCCGGTCAACCAGTCAATAAAACCTGGTAAGATAAATCATACCATATACCCGCAACCAGTCAATACAAACCTGGTAAGATAAATCATACCATATACCCGCACCCGGTCAACCAGTCAATACAAACATTGTAAGATAAATCATTCCTTTTACCCGCACACACTCAACCTGTCAACACGACCTGGTTAGATAAATCATTCCATATACCCGCACCCGTTCAACCCAGGTTGACTATATTCCCATATTTCAGCAATAATTTTTAAATCAAATTTGGCTTTGAAAATGAACTCAATGACCTGTTGGCGAGCATGCACTGAGTAGACTGATAATTATTTGGTTAAACCGGCATCACGCGTAAATTGTGTACTCTGAAGTCGCTTCGCAATTAATATTAAATATAGGAACATCTAATAGTGGCAACTTGGATTCAAATATGCCATTGATTTGGGGAAATTAATATTAGATTTATCGGTACATGAAGATATTTTGTACAAAATAGAGATGGGCGGTTAACCGTGGAATCAGTTCAGTTTCGGTTGTCGGGGAAAAACCGGAAATGACAACTGTGGTAAGTTGGGAAAACCCGTAGTTTCGGTTGTCACAACTTCCTGTAATCATGGCAGAGCACGACGAACAAACGAGTCCTGTGTGGAAATATTTTTCAAAGAAAGATAAGAAATCTAAGTGTGCCGCCTGTAATATATGCAGAAAGGAGTTCGCATGGTGAAATCGCGCAACGAATTAATTACGTTGATTCCGTGTACACCTATTTTCGTCGTAGTAAACACAACACAAGTCACTGACTCGTAAATTAGTCAGTTTATTTCTCATGTTCTTTTAATCATTAAGGCCGTACAAATACTCTGAAAGGTGAATTTGATAAGCGAGGATACGATATCAAAAGGTATCAATGATTGTTACCCGCATTCCCTATTAGTTTTTATCACTGTTTGGATGTTAAATCGTCAAATATATTTGTGCGCCGTTGATTAAAAATGTTATGCCGGAATCGGAGCCGGAATGAATTATACCATTTGTCGGTAAACTGTTGAGAAATAGCACTCCTTCAGGTGACTTGTATTGGATGCATGTATTGTGTGTACAGTATTATGTTCCCTAAATATGGTAATAGGCAGATAGCCAGATAATGTGATTGATAGATTCTAGTCATGTTTTATATATCTAGTCACACACATTAGTTTTATGCCAATATAAATGATCATTATATTATTTCACACTTATGATCATATGATGCTGAACTGCAGTCATACACAATACACAGACTCACTTGCATTCTAGCACTACCACTCGACATGGACATTAACAATATAATAGTAACAATATGATACATAATTTACAATTATAAAAGGACATGTACCTCACAAGTTATGGCAATAAAATTGGTGTGTTTTCTTTGTAATATGGTGAAGCATAATTAGATTTTGTTCACATTAGTCATTTTTATTAATAGTAACCGAAACCGAGACTCAACTCTTTTATCACAACCGAAACCGAGGCAAATTTTCACAACCGCCAAAAGTACAAAAGTTGGGATCCTGCAAGCATTTCCTGGATTTTTCGAATGGCCCATTCTCAATTTGGGTGAAATGTGAGTTACAAGTTCCTCCCCCTCCATCCTTTGGTTGGAAATATCAACTGGGGCTCAAATAAGTGAAACATTTGGTTCACCCTCATCCCATAATTTAGGTTGGAAATTTGATTACAACTGCATGGAGCTACATTATAGTGTATAAGTAATTTGGTTTCCACCCACCATTGGGGAAACCCATTCTGGATGATTTTCAAAATAAATAATCTGATCTGCAGTGGATTTTTTGTCTCATTACTTCCAAGGATCATCATCATAACGTAACTTTACCCCAGTCGTTTAGTATAATTATAGCCTAGTTGGAACACCGTACGACTACGTACATAGACCCTATTAATTTATATTTAAATTTTTAAATGGTCTGTTGGATCCCCAGTACTAGAGTATAGATAAATGGTTTATATATGCATATATTATTTGTTTAAAATGGCAACCACATGTGCATTTATCTGGCATATATTTGCCATGGCACAGTGGTCATCGTGTTCTTAACCCTTTACCCAACAAACCGGCCACAACCGGCCAAATAAAGCTTCAACAGCCTAAAATATCTTCGGTCTGTCTCAATAGAACCATACAAATATGGATATCATTGGAACCAGCTCCTTGACCACATTGTGATAGTTACAGTTATGCCCTGTGCCAATGCATTCTCTTATATATGCGAGTCGACCATAGGTCGCCTCGCATATATAAGAGAATGCATTGGCCTAAAAAAAAACTTTTTTTACCATTTTTTCTTACATTCTTTAACAATTTTATAATTTTTAATGTGTTAAGCCAATGCATTCTCTTATATATGCGAGGCGACCTATGGTCGACTCGCATATATAAGAGAATGCATTGGCACAGGGCCATTCTGTTGGGTAAAGGGTTAAGATACAATTTATTTAGAAAAATATTACTCATTCTTCTGGAATGTTAACAATGTGATTTGCTTTGTGTGCTATGCCGCTGGAAAAACATCAATAACCTTCATTGGAAAATGCGTGTGCCCATATGACATCACTTTGGATACTACAGACCTCATGCCTCATCCATCATCACCAAACTTAATATGGATATTTGGGGTGACCTCTAGATGGGAGCCATAATTTGAGAAATGTTTTCCGAATTTTTTGATTTTACTCTTTGTATGACTAGATAGATATAAAGATAGATAGTGTATTGACAAAGTGCAATGACTAAATCCCTCAGCACACCCTAGAGGCCACTTTCCTCATCAGATCATCAAACTTTAAATTGATCTTCGGGGTGACCACTAGATGGGAGCTATCAAATATTTTTGAAAATTTCATTGGAAAACATGGCCACCAGCAGCCATCTTGGATTTTACTTTATATATATCTCTTCATTTTGACATCTAGTATTACTTAGACATTACAACTTTTCACATTCCTAATTGCTCCATTGACTAACACATGCAATTATCTCTCCTTCAAGTTGAGCTGCAGTGTCATTGACACTTTCATTTGAATTGGAAATTGATTGCGATTACATAATATTGTTCAAACTTTTATACATTCATTTCTTACCAAGTTACCTGAGCACCTGCAATAGTGAGGTACTTAGCTTAAAAGTCAGAATGGTTTGAACAGAGCTGTTGTTCTTTTATCGAATACAAATATATGTTAAAAGCCCACTTAAGTTTCAAATCCTGAAATCCCGTTGTATACTTATGGTTATTCCATATTATATACCATTTGAAAGAGTAAGCTCCAAAACATTGCATTATGAAGTTATCCGGTTGAATAAACTGTTAACGTGTTGTTTTTGTCAATGTACCAGTGTGTGTTCTGTGCTTAATTTCTATCTGATCTTTACTGCCAGTCTCAATGGAAGAGGAATATACCACAGTTGTGCCGGAAGTATTCCGGTAGAATATGTAAATTTTTTGGTTCCTCTTCCAAATGGTATATAATATGGAATATGTTGTGTATAATGTGATCTGAGCAATCGAAAATTAAGTGGGCCTTTAACAAACGCTTTCTCTGGTAAATACCCTGTGCCAATGCATTCTCTTATATATGCGAGTCGACCATAGGTCGCCTCGCATATATAAGAGAATGCATTGGCCTAACAAATTTTTATCATTTGTTATTATTTTTTCTTACATTCCATAACAATTGTTATATAGAGGATCTCACATGAGTTTCTATTTTATACGGAATTTATCAACCGAGTTCACTAAATTCGATTTGAGCCGAGGTTTACCGAGGCTCAAATAGAATTTAGAGGACGAGGTTGATAAATTACGTATAAAATAGGACGAGTGTGAGATACCTTTTATCACATGATCAAATAAACCCGAAGCAACGCGAAATATTCATCGAAAACAACAATCATAAACTACAGCGATCGCAAGTTATTCGAAGAACGCCGTGACGTCATCGCACGCGCTGATATTAAACGTGTCTATTACCGATAATTATGAAACTGCTTTTATGGCCAAATTATGTGATAAAATATTTTCTTATATTCTTTAACAATTTTATAATTTCACCCATACAGAGCCCCAGACAAATATGAGCAGAGTCAGCAGACGACACTCAGTACACATGCTTTTATATATGTGTGGGGCTCCCTACAGGGGTTCGAAAATTAAGTGGGCCTTTAATATGACTATGTATCCATTTGCAATGCTGTGGGGGTATTCTTAGTCCGACCTCTAGTTACAATGCTAGGGGGTATTCTTAGTCCGACCTCTAGTTACAATGCTAGGGGGTATTCTTAGTCCGACCTCTAGTTACAATGCTAGGGGGTATTCTTAGTCCGACCTCTAGTTACAATGCTGTGGGTATACTTAGTCCGACCTCTAGTTACAATGCTGGGGGTATTCTTAGTCCGACCTCTAGTTACAATGCTGGGGGGGGTATTCTTAGTCCGACCTCTAGTTACAATGCTGGGGGGGGTATTCTTAGTCCGACCTCTAGTTACAATGCTGTGGGTATTCTTAGTCCGACCTCTAGTTACAATGCTGGGGGGGGTATTCTTAGTCCGACCTCTAGTTACAATGCTGGGGGGGGTATTCTTAGTCCGACCTCTAGTTACAATGCTTGGGGGGGGTATTCTTAGTCCGACCTCTAGTTACAATGCTGGGGGGGGTATTCTTAGTCCGACCTCTAGTTACAATGCTGGGGGGGGGGGGTATTCTTAGTCCGACCTCTAGTTTTATTTGACCTTAATAAGTGTAATAGTGTGATGAATATTTCTTTCAGAATGATCAGGATTTGGAATTAATAACACGACTTCATACGTTATGCAACAGTCAGCGTGTTGTCAAGTATGTCGCGGCATCAGACGCTTCCAGTGTCATCAAGCATTATCCTCGTATGTATATAATATCATCAAGCATTTTGACATACAATAATAATTATACGAATCAACTTGACCGTCTGTCTGTCCGTCCCTGGACGCAACTTTGTTCGAGCTTTTATTCCTACAATCTTCAGTCAGTTTTTTTTAAACTTGGCACTGATATTTGTAAGTACCATTATGAGGTCCATTGCACTTTTTTATTGGAATTATCCAAGCCTTAAAATAAGTGGCCTGGACACGGACAAATGTCCGATGCCAGATTTACATTTTTATAGGTTTGTCCGGCTCTTGCTTTGAAACTGTCAGGACATAATGTCCAGTTGAAATATTGACGTATTTTTAAGGAAAATATCACTGGGAATGTGATATATTGCAAATTAAATGGTAATAGTTTGCTATTAAATAAAATTTATTCTATTGTCGAGTAGTATTAATTATTTGTTTTGCCGAAATGTGGGTTTTTCCCCCCGATGTATGATTGTAAGATGTCTATAAAAATATCGGAATGGAAAAATTATGGAACTCCCGCTCTCGAGTTATGATGGCATGGAACGCAGGATATATTATAATTATGGATGGGGTTCATCAGTATATTAATTATGTTCCGTTATACCTCATTGCATGTGATATATAAATGTGTCGGCCATACTCCGCTCCAATTTTAGTATTCCAAATTTTGTATATGTGGTCGTTAATCCCGCTTTAAGTTTCCACTTCCGGCTTTCCGCCCCGAGGTTTAAAAATGAATTTTCTTCAATCAAAAAAGCGTAAAATAGGCGCTCAAACCGGCTGTCACCAAAATGTAGCCAATAAATTGCAATAATTCAGTTTATTTTACAGTCCTACGCTAACAGCGGGAACTACATGTATTCACTAGTATCAAGCCAGGATTAATTTGTACAGGTCTTAAATTGTAAACAAATATAAAAACAAATTAACTTTGACATCTAACAGATTCTATCCTGAGATTTCCTGACCCCCAAATGGGTGGTAGCATAAGGGCTTCTATCAGTTAAATTATATAACTTATATACAAGTGTGTAGATGTTACTGTAGATGTTACTGTCGTATGGATAGGCCTACCCCTACATGGTGTTAGTAACAAACATGGATCAGAGGCTCAGAGCAAATGAAGATTTATATAACCTTAGAATTGTGCGTGAAATTATTTATTGTAAAAAAAGTGACAATGTCAGGCGTACTTTTGAAATGATAGAACATGTCCATTTGGTGCCTGACAAAATGTCACACATTCGATTAAAAAACTATTTTAAGGCTTGGAGTTATCCTTCTTTTTCAACTTAAAGTTATGTGAAACACTCCGGTATGATGATCAAATAGAAATGGAGAATAATCTTGTTCAAAGTAGTAATTTTTACAAATAGTATATCCAAATTGATGACACACTGTCATTCTTATATATGAATTAAATGCAGTGACTCTCGATGACGAAATCATTTTCGTTAGTTTATCGCTGATAGATGCGTCCCGAATCGAGCAGTAAATATTTACAATTGAGCGTAGTTCTGATGTTTTCTATGGAGTGGTACGGTCTATTTGCTTCAAATTTTCGGTGATGTTAGTAGAACGTTACATTCCTCCAGTTGTGATAGCACCTGAATACTAACTTATCAGTTTCACACACCCGAACAAGTCCATAATATGTCTTTAAAATTTTCGCAAACGTGCAGAATTTTGTCCCAGCTTGTATTCCTTCTTTTTCCAGTCAATATTTGTTTAAACTTGGCAAGAGGCCGACAGTGGCTGCCATGTGGGTTATCCTTAGTCCCAATGGGACAGCCCACAAATAGTTTGAGATGTTACCATTATACAGTAATAGTTTTTATTTATTTGGACTTATTGAGATGATGCAATGTATCTCTTTTTAGCTCCAAAACTGGCAAGCCGGATTAGCTGGAGTGAGAAGTTAACTGTGCCTTTACATACGCCGACTACGACGCCATGTAAGAGCAAGCCACGAGTGAAACCCATTCTTCAACAGGTTTGTATAATGAATTATAACCCTTTCTATACTGATTACTCATTGATGAGGAGTTATTTCTTAGGAAATGTACAGATAATAAGTTCAACAAACATTTGTTGGACTTATAATCTGAATGTTTCCCACCAATAAACAAGACAAGACTTAGTCCAGGGAGTGGGTAGTGTAACATTTGCAGGTATGCTGTTTTTTTGCTTCTGGCATTTTCGGAGACACCAAACCTGCAACCAAAAAAATGTTTTACTCCCAATTTGTTTTACAATAACCCCCCCCCCCCCCCAAATTTCACTAATTTTGGTATAATACTCTACTGATATCACTCATATGACTGGGAAATTATCTCCTTTAGTTCAAATGACAGTTTAACCTGTTTCAGAAACTGTTTTAATTGATAAAATTCTTAATACAGGAAAATATGAAGATTTTTTTCAAATACTGGCCATTAGGCATTTGTCTACCATAGACATGCATTGGAGTTTCCAGGTGAGCAAGCCTTGAAATAGTGTGCCTGTCATTTGCAGAATGAGGTCCCAAGAGGGTGAATTTAGTGATGCTACCCCGCATAGCGGGCTAGCATCACCAAATTCACCCTCTGGGGACCTCATTCTGCTTACACCTCAGCAGAATGAGGTTCCCAGAGGGTGAATTTGGTGATGCTAGCCCGCTATGCGGGGTAGCATCACTAAATTTACCCTCTGGGGACCTCATTCTGCAAATGACAGACACACTATTTCAAGGCTTGCAGGTGAGTGTGTGATGAGAGTATGCTAGGTCTACCTGGGCGTTCAAGTTCGACACTGTTAAATGGAAATTCTAAAGCATCGATGTAGTGGACAAATACAGTAACCCACCAGACGCTGATAGGTGCACACAAAACACTAGTGTAACTTACTGTATTAGGCATATTCATCCAATTTTCCAAAAACAAATTAAAAATTTCCCATCATGACCTCGGGTGTGGGATGGAAAAATCTCACCCGAGGGGCCAGATGTTTGGGCCGGACACGAGACTTGGCGAGTGTCCGGACCAAATATCTGGCCCCGAGGATGAGATTTTTCCTTGTCCACATCCCAGGTCATGATGGATCATTTTTCTCCCAACCCAAGAGCCTCATTCCGATTTGTTGTTTTGTACCAATCTTCGGCACATTCCAGTAGCTGCTTAACGGTACATCTGGGGAGAAATCTGATAAGATATTCGTGATTATCTGGGATGATTTCGGTATATACCAAAAACAAAGCGCTCTATCCGACCGCGCAGGGTTAGTACGTTAGAGTGAAATAGACATGGGCTTGTGAAATCGACTCGAATACGTCACACTGTTGCACCTGCATAGATTACGAGAACTGCGCGTATTGATATGAAGTATAAACAACTAGACTAATCGTGTTTGTCATGGGGAAATGTCCATATCGGTACTTGGGGCCTTCTGTTTTGATGGAATGTGTTCGCACAATTAGTCGTTTTATTGCATGTTGTGCAACTCTGTGTCTGCAAATGAGGCTATGTTGAAGGTTCTTCGTGATTAACATGTTTGAGGCTTATCTCCATTTGTATTAGCGTCCACGAATTCGTCCGTATTTATTTACTTGAAATGTGAAGCTTAACTGGTTGGTCGCCATTGCTTTAGTTCACTCAAAACATGATGACGGATTGTTAAATTAGTCCCGGCTCTTTAACCCTTTACCCAACAAACCGGCCAAAACCGGCCAATTAAAGCTTCAACAGCCTAAAATATCTTCGGTCTGTCTCAATAGAACCATACAAATATGGGTATTATTGGAACCGGCTCCTTGACCACATTGTGATAGTTACAGTTATGCCCTGTGCCAATGCATTCTCTTATATATGCGAGTCGACCATAGATCGCCTCGCATATATAAGAGAATGCATTGGCCTTTTTTTAACGCTTTTTACCATTTTTTCTTACATTCTTTAACAATTTTATAATTTTTAATGTGTTTAGCCAATGCATTCTTTTATATATGCGAGGCGACCTATGGTCGACTCGCATATATAAGAGAATGCATCGGCACAGGGCCCTTCTGTTGGGTAAAGGGTTAACATGATGACGGATTGTTAAATTAGTCCCGGCTCTTGATTAAACAGGTAATAATAGCTCATTACAATTTTCTTGTTTTTCAGAGGTCTGAGAATTCACAGTTTCCATATATGGAAGAGGTGCCTTCCCCGATTGTGATAACGAAAGCACGACGAGCCAGTTCACTCGGCAGACGGTCGAAGCGAAAGAACAAACAACCGTCATGGAGCTGATAGTATTTCCAGCTTCAGTCACTTTATTTCAGTGCTATATTTACACTTCATCTACAGCCTTAAAGATGCCTCGACCAATTCGAGGGTTCCCATATCATACAGTTACAACAACAACAACAGTATCTCATCTATATCTCAGTATATATTTCTTGGGCTTCAGGGTAAAAAATACTTGAATCGAGTCGAGAAACCCAACAAAGCTCAGTGTGATCAGGTATTGATTTTTTAAATCTATTATTTTTCACCACCAGCAAAAAACTGATGAGAAGACAGTCTCGGACCAAATTACGGATGAAGATGGATAACTTTAAAATCAAGTGGCTTTGGGTATTAGATATTTGACAATCCGGCCAAATTTCGTTGAACAAAATCATAATGTTGATAAATAACAGGTTTTGGGCAATTAATCGATTCTCATAACTGAAGCGGAATTTAAAAATTATTTGTTGTTGTTGGAATCGGATGATATGGGGACCATCGACTTGGATTGAGTACCTTTAAATGGTGTCAATCAGGGTCTGCGACCTTTAAGCTATTTGACTGAGATCGGAGGTAAAATGCCATCTAGAATTAAAAATAACCTGAAGATTTTAGTCCAAGCCTTGAAATAGGGTGTCTGTCATTTGCAGAATGAGGTCCCCAGAGGGTGAATTTAGTGATGCTACCCCGCATAGTGGGCTAGCATCACCAAATTCACCCTCTGGGAACCTCATTCTGCTTAGGCCATCAACTATTTCAAGGCTTGTTTTAGTCCCTTTAACCCTTTATGAAGGGAGCTGAGATAGTGCAGCATTAAATATCCTGTGCCAGTGCATTCTCTTATGTATGTAAGTCTCCCATAAGAGAATGCACTGGCTTACAAGGTCAGTGCAATAATTGTTAGGCCAGTGTATTCTCTTATATTGCGAGGCTCCCTATGGGATACTCGCATATATAAGAGAATGCATTGGCACAGGGATTTTGCTATATTCAGGAAGCTCCAGTCATAGAAGTGTTAAACTACCCTTATGGAGCCCCTCACAGACATGAGCAGACGACACTGAGCAATACAAGCTGCCACCTGTATGGGGCTCCCTTCAGGAAGCTCCAGTCATATTACTGAATGTTGTGCCAAGAATCTTAAAACGTTTTAACCCTTTGATAACTGAATACTTACTAATGAGTACAGGGACCACCAGCCTAGTGGTTTCAAATTTAGAGAAGTCACTTCTCCCTAGACCGGTACACAGGGACCAGTCTAGAGGTTTAAAATTGGAAGAAGTCACTACTCCCTGTTTGGTTATTAGGGAGAAGTTGACCGTGGACTCTTAGCAAGGTGAAGTAGCAATGGCTATATTTTTCAATTTACACCTCAACGTCATCTTTCTATGATCCAATAAGACATACCAGCCCATTTATAAATCAATTACAGTCGGTAATAGTCCGGGAGCTGATAGGGTACACCTCAACCCCCGCCCCAGGATTTAACTTCAATCCAATCATTTTCTTCCTTCTTATATCCCTCAACTTTAACCCTTTACCCAACAGAAGGGCCCTGTGCCAATGCATTCTCTTATATATGCGAGTCGACCATAGGTCGCCTCGCATATATAAGAGAATGCATTGGCTTAACGCATTAAAAATTATAAAATTGTTAAAGAATGTAAGAAAAAATGGTAAAAAGTGTTAAAAAAAGATGTTTTTTTTAGGCCAATGCATTCTCTTATATATGCGAGGCGACCTATGGTCGACTCGCATATATAAGAGAATGCATTGGCACAGGGCATAACTGTAACTATCACAATGTGGTCAAGGAGCCGATTCCAATGATATCCATATTTCTATGGTTCTATTGAGACAGACCGAAGATATTTTAGGCTGTTGAAGCTTTATTTGGCCTGTTTTGGCCGGTTTGTTGGGTAAAGGGTTAACTGATTTTAACATGAAAAAACTGGCTGTGTAGACACCAGACAAGATGGCATCCAACATGGCCACAATTTTTCAAAAGGGGCTCTAAGTCAGTTTGATACGAATTATAGTGAGAAAATCTTGTCAAATGTATATATTTTTGTGGAGCTAATATAAAGTAATGCCCTAACTAATCGACTCCTTAACCACAGCAGAATTATGGGTAATTTTTCAGGATTTGCAAGCCATATTTCCGACTAATTCCTGAAAAATTACCCATAATTCTGCTGTGGTTAAGGAGTCGATTATTTAGGGCATTACTGTATACCACCTTTTAAGGGCAAAATTCAGTAGTCAAAGGGTTAATTAACAGTTGAATGAAGCAGTCGGGTGCCTTTACTATTCAGACCTGACAATATGGTGCTGGACATTTGCAGAATGAGGTCCCCAGAGGGTGAATTTAGTGACGCTACCCAGCATAGTGGGCTAGCACCACCAAATTCATCATTTGGGGCCCTCATATTGCATGGCCTCCTCTGTTGTGGGAGACCAAGACACAGATTCTTCCTACATTGTGAAGATGGTGATGTGCACCCATTGGGCACCTCGATTATGCATTGCGTCATCTGCCAGTTTTGTGATAAAGAGAAATTAAACTAAAAATGAAAAAAAAAAACATTGTAATGAATCTAAAAAACTTGTTAATTTGATAAAGATAATTTCCAGAGAAGATTAGGCCTATAACGCAGAATGAGGTCCCCAGAAGGTGATGTTAGTGATGCTAGCCCACTATGCAGGTAGTGTCACTAAATTCATCCTCTGGGGACCTCATTCTGCAAATGTCCAGCACCAAATTTTGAGGCCTGTTACTATTTATGCATAAATAAGATGTGTTCCTCTCTCTGTCCTATCAGACTCTTCTTTCTCTTCTATCAGTCTCTGTTTTCAATCTTTCCGCCTTCCTGTGTTCATCATTCTATCAGTCTCTTTTTTCAATCTTTCCGCCTTCCTGTGTTCATCATTCTATCAGTCTCTGTTTTCAATCTTTCCGCCCTCCTGTTTCCAAATTATTTTTGTCAGTATTATTAGCAGTCTTTTTTAAAAAGTGACGATAATCTTATTAGAATTATTTCTCTAGAATTCCTATCTTGAGCCCAGACATTGCGGAGGCTTTCCCAAGATGACATACTAAATTGTTTCCAAATATGGAGCGCATGCCTGATGTTGTAAATATTTGTGCGAAACGTATTCAGTAATAGTTATAAAAACAAATTTAGAACAAATTATCAGTAAGAAATATCATTGGCTGTTAAAAAATTGACGATAATGTCTCCTCGTTCGCAATGGGTAATTTTTTCAATAATAATTGATCCATTTGTTACACACATTCTACAATTAACCCATTCCAATGCATGGGACAATTATTACCCCGATGAGCCTGAGCATACTGAAACCATCTACTGCTCCCCGGGGACAGGGGGAGGTACAGCCACAATGTGGCGAACATACTGACAATATCTTTCGCTGCTCATAATCAAGGTTTTCTACTCTTTTCAACGTGTCGGTGGATCGAAACAGATTAGGAATATATCGCCTGTATTTTATATTATAAATTTTATTGTGTTTTGCAATGCATGGGAAAATAGTCAATACGTCATTGGGCTTCAACTTATGTCACTAACCAATCAAATTGCTCATAGTAGCCAACATGACCAATGGTTACCAATGGTTACATGGGAATACCATTGACAGAGGAATGGCATCTCAATAAGAATTCTAGATACGTAACTGATAAGATTATCGTTGGTTTGTTAAAGAAACTATTATTCGTTCGTCATCACACTTACAATATCATTGTTTATTATTGTCGTACAGTCATAGATAGTATTTAGATGGAACTATAAGTATTGTTTCTTGCCATCCTTTATTTCAACATAGTTAGATTTTACTTAACCCTTTACCCAACAATCCGGCCAAAACCGGCCAATTAAAGATTCAACAGCCTAAAATATATTCGGTCTGTCTCAATAGAACCATACAAATATGGATATCATTGGAACCGGCTCATTGACCACACTTGTGATAGTTACAGTTATGCCCTGTGCCAATGCATTCTCTTATATATGCGAGTCGACCATAGGTCGCCTCGCATATATAAGAGAATGCATTGGTCTAAAAATAATCTGTTTTTAACACTTTTTACCATTTTTTCTTACATTCTTTAACAATTTTATAATTTTTAATGTGTTAAGCCAATGCATTATCTTATATATGCGAGGCGACCTATGGTCGACTCGCATATATAAGAGAATGCATTGGCACAGGGCCGTTCTTTTGGGTAAAGGGTTATAAGAACATTAGTATTTGCATTCATTGTTTACTAGTCATGAGAGATATGTTGGAATATTTATTTTCATGAGAGATATGTTGGAATATTTATTTTCATTTTGCCCATTTGTTGCCGTCAACTAGTTAGTTTATATTTTGTGGATAGTTAGTTTATATTTCCTGGATAGTAACAGCATATAATCTGCGTTGATAGTCTGCAATAATTAGCAGGGAATCTCCTTACTTGCAAAAATTATTACATTGTGTCATTGAAGGGGTGATTACAGTAATGCTCTAATTAATCGACCTCTTAACCAAAGCAGAATTATGGGTAACTTTTCAGCATTTAGTCGGAAATATGGCTTGTTGCCATTCATCGGAAAGCTCTCGGGGAGAGCTTTCCGATGAATGGCAACAAGCCATATTTCCGACTAAATCCTGAAAAGTTACCCATAATTCTGCTTTGGTTAAGAGGTCGATTAATTAGAGCACTGTAGTATTATCTGTAAGTTTACGTGGTGCACTCTGCTGTCTGTATATTATTTACCCCACCTTGAAGAAATAACCTCCTCTTTTTGATATTGAACCATTTATTCCCTTCTATCTATTCAGTCTTACTCTCAGTATTATTCAATCTGTGTAAACCTCCTATTATTATTATTATACTAACATACTGAGTCTTTCGTCATCTCGTACAATTGTCATTTCTCGCAAGCTTGCGGGTTTCCCCTAGATTACATCACACTGCATGCTTTAATCGTATCGGTTGGGTGCTATTGTCTCATGAGCTACTAAAAGAGAGTTCTGATTTGTGCTACTCACTTGGAATCCCATGGTTCGGGAAATAGAAATATTTTATAATTCACCCATACAGAGCCCCAGACAAACATGAGCAGACGACACTCTTCTATATGCTTCTATATATGTGTGGGGCTCCCTGCAGGGTAATGGATGTTTTTTTTTATGTCCTAAAAATTGTCAGAAACATTTATTTAAAAAAAATGATAAAAAATTGTTAGGCCAATGCATTCTCTTATATATGCGAGGCGACCTATGGTCGACTCGCATATATAAGAGAATGCATTGGCACAGGGTAAAAAAAATCCCGACTTACGACTGGATTTGATATGGCGGGTTAAATATGTGATCAGACCCACTATTTATATATGGTTTTGTAGCTAAAGGCAAGTTTGACCTTCGCAGTGGGTATTGCTGTTAAAGACATATTATGGACTTGTTCAAGTTCGTGAAACTGATAAGTTAGTATTCAGGCGTTAAGCCGAAAATTTCAAAGAAATCGACCATACCAATCAATAGAAAACATCGTCAAAACTATGCTCAATGGTAAATATTTACATCTGGACGGGACAATACAATTGGCGACAAACAAATACAAATTATTTCACCATCCAGAGTCGGCGCATTTAATTAATATATCAGAATGACGGTGTGTGTTGGTAATTTTACTGATAAACCAAATACATCTACAACACCTAATTGTTGAGTGGAATTTATGTTACATTGATTATAACAACTTAACTTATATTTTATAGCCTGAATTTTTCAACAGTGTTGCTGTTTCGAGACATGACAATTTTGCTTTGAATTGGGGAGTTTGTTGGTCTTATTGACGAAAAGATCGCAAGTTAATTGCTATAGGTAACATCACTAAAATAAGATAATAGTCATATTGACTTATATAGCATGGAAAATCACGTGCTGGATTATTAAACATTGCATGTAACTGAAATCAACATTTGTGGATCGAAGCACACCTAGCGGTTTTATGTCAATAATATAACAATTGTATATGTTTCATCATCTACATGTATTACACATTTACAAGTAACATTATCCATGTCTAGCCTCACCCACATGACACACACGAATATCTGTGTAGTATGTATTACCAGGGATACACACTCGCATTCCCTACACTCCGTACAATGCTACAAGCGGAATCTCTCTATTGACAGATTTTGTTCTTATACCAATCATAAACATTGTGTAAATAGTATGTTATTGTCAAGTTTGTAAGCTGTGTTATGTAAACAAAAGCCAAATTCTGTTACAGTACAGTAGGTAAAGAGTATGCGATAAGCAAAACACTCAACACCGTGGAGACCTCACTAAGTGATCTTTGTTTAAAACAGGCACCAAGTTGTTTACAACATACCAATGTAGCGCTCGCTAATCCTGCCACTCAAGATTTCGGTTTTGAATGGGTCACTGTGAATCCCTCCTAAAAAAATCCCCACAATGTTACTCGCTCACTCTTTATGTGCTGTATATAAACTAATGTAGCAGTACACGATTTCACGGGTTGTAGGGGGTCTGAAAAATAGAAAAATAAGTATCTGGGGGCCATAACAGCCAGTGTAGCCTGTGTTAAATGTGTATTTACTGGTTTGAAGGTTTAATTATTTTACAAAACTGGGAAAGTTCTCAAAAAAGTGAAAAATTTGGATACGCAACAGGGTTTTCGTATTCAGTGGAGGCCAACTCTGTGTTATTGGTTACAGGAAAATAGCCCGATTTACAAACAGACACTGTTTCTTATTGTCTGCTAATTGTGACGTAATCATCATCTGATCTAGATTTTGCACTGGGACCTAACCAAAATCTTGCAAAGGGACCTGACCAAAATCTTAGTTAACTAGCTTTTACGCATCAATTTCAAACTCCACCCATCTATCTTCTGACTTGCTGCGTATTGTGGCTGACAATGACGTATTATTTTTGAAAGTATTGGGAGTTCCTGCTTTTTGTTGGCGACTATAATACATTTAGCTGCCCAACCGATTGGTGGCCTCTCAGCATGCCACAAAGGCCTTAACCCTTTAACCCTTTACCCAACAGAAGGGCCCTGTGCCAATGCATTCTCTTATATATAAGAGAATGCATTGGCTTAACACATTAAAAATTATAAAATTGTTAAAGAATGTAAGAAAAAATGGTAAAAAGTTTTTTTTAGGCCAATGCATTCTCTTATATATGCGAGGCGACCTATGGTCGACTCGCATATATAAGAGAATGCATTGGCACAGGGCATAACTGTAACTATCACAATGTGGTCAAGGAGCCGGTTCCAATGATATCCATATTTGTATGGTTCTATTGAGACAGACCGAAGATATTTTAGCTTTATTTGGCCGGTTTGTTAGGTAAAGGGTTAACACTTTAAAGGGGGACATTACGCTAAATCCAGCTATTTATGGGGTCATCTCCTATTATACTCAACATAAATTATGCAACAAATGAATGAATTTGAGCCAAGGATGAGTGAAAAATACAAAATACACTCATGTGCTCTATGAACGATGTAAACAAGATGGTAATTATAATGAAAATGAGTTTTTGGCCATGTAGAACACTGAGAGGCCCGTGTAGAACAGAGGTATGTGTAGAACACTGAGAGGCCCGTGTAGAACACTGAGAGGCCCATGTAGAACACTGAGAGGCCCGTGTAGAACACTGAGAGGCCCGTGTAGAACACTGAGAGGCCCGTGTAGAACACTGAGAGGCCCGTGTAGAACACTGAGAGGCCCGTGTAGAACACTGAGAGGCCCGTGTAGAACACTGAGAGGCCCGTGTAGAACAGAGGTACATGTATGTGTAGAACACTGAGAGGCCCGTGTAGAACACTGAGAGGCCCGTGTAGAACAGAGGTATGTGTAGAACACTGAGAGGCCTGTGTAGAACAGAGGTATGTGTAGAACACTGAGAGGCCTGTGTAGAACACTGAGAGGCCCGTGTAGAACACTGAGAGGCCCGTGTAGAACACTGAGAGGCCCGTGTAGAACACTGAGAGGCCCGTGTAGAACACTGAGAGGCCCGTGTAGAACAGAGGTACATGTATGTGTAGAACACTGAGAGGCCCGTGTAGAACACTGAGAGGCCCGTGTAGAACAGAGGTATGTGTAGAACACTGAGAGGCCCGTGTAGAACAGAGGTATGTGTAGAACACTGAGAGGCCTGT
Source organism: Siphonodentalium dalli (assembly GCA_032622095.1). Taxonomy (NCBI): domain Eukaryota; kingdom Metazoa; phylum Mollusca; class Scaphopoda; order Gadilida; family Siphonodentaliidae; genus Siphonodentalium; species Siphonodentalium dalli. Next base: position 188,460,441 of record CP136068.1, on the reverse strand, counting down.
GTAGAACACTGAGAGGCCCGTGTAGAATACTGAGAGGCCCGTGTAGAACACTGAGAGGCCTGTGTCTAACACTGAGAGACCTCCATCTGTTGGGCACTGTGAGAGAGAGACTCTATTAGTCTGTGACATCTGTATGAGAGAGAGACTCTATGTAGTATATTATATAATCTGAGAATGTAATTAACTCATCATGTCCCTATTATTTCTTGTTTATTGTTATTTACAAAATGCTACCTCATTATTTGTGGTTAAATCCAAGAGTGCATCTAGAGTACCTAAATATCGATATCCTTTAAACCTTTCAGTGCCAGGGGCCGATCTCATCGGTCCTAATTTACGGTCTGTAAAATCGGCCCTAAAAAAATAAACATTTTTTTTTTTTTTAGATTTTAAAAAAATTATTAAAATTGTAAAAAATAATAATAAATTGTTAGGCCAATGCATTCTCTTATATATGCGAGGCGACCTATGGTCGACTCGCATATATAAGAGAATGCATTAGCACAGGGTATATGGGTTGATACAAAAATCGGACCTGGCACTCAAAGGGTTAACTCTTTCATGACAGGAGCTGCACTGGTGCAGCATTAACAATCCTGTACCAGTGCATTATCTTATATACATGAGTCTCCATATGGAGCCTCACATATTTACCATAAGATAAACAACTGGCTTAGAATGTCAAGCTAAATATTGTTAGACCAATGTAGTCTCATATATGTTATGCTCCCTATGGGAGACTCGCATATATAAGTGAATGCATTGGCTTACAATGTCAAGGTAAATATTGTTAGGCCAATGTACTCTCATATATGCAATGCTCCCTATGGGAGCCTCGCATATATAAGTGAATGCATTGAGTTGTTAAAACCACTCTACTATTTCATTTCGCAGCCATGTACCCGGCCATGCGTACTGGGTTATAATCTATGGAATACTATTGGGGCCACTTCCTAATGTCAATTTCGGCACACGCCGAAATTGACAAAAAGTGCGCCATTAATAATGCTTCGAAAGCGACAAAATGTGCGATATTAGCGCATGTTTCGGCACGTCGAAAGCGACAAAAAGTGCGCCATTAATAACGCGCCGAAAGCGACAAAAAGTGCGCCATTAATAATGCTTCGAAAGCGACAAAATGTGCGATATTAGCGCATGTTTCGGCACGTCGAAAGCAACAAAAAGTGCGCCATTAATAACGCGCCGAAAGCGACAAAAAGTGCGCCATTAGGGCATGTTTGCACACGGCACACATTTTGTCGCTTTCGGTGCGTTACTAATGGCGCACTTTTGTCGCTTTCGGCACACGCCGAAAGCGCCATTACTAAGTGGCCCTAATAGTATTCCATAATAATCATATTTGTGTATGATGAGTATTTGGCTCTTATCGTGTTGACAGGCCTCAGAATAAGGTGCCTGTCATTTGCAGAATGAGGTCCCCAGAGGGTAATTTTGTGACGCTATCCCGCATAACAGGATAGCATCACTAAATTCACCATCTGGGGACCTCATTCTGCTTAGGCCTCTTCTTCTCAGGAAAGTTTCTTTATTATCAAATTTCTATGGAAACTTCTTCACATAGATTCTATTTCTAATTTAGTTTAGTTTCTCTATATCCCCAAATTGGCAGACGACAGATTCCATAATCAAGGTTCCCAATGGGGTTACATCACAATATTCACCATTTAGAAATTTCAATCTGAGTCTATGCCTCCCATAGCAGATGAGGCCATGCAGAATGAGGTCCCCAGATGGTGGATTTGGTGATGCTAGCCCATTGTGCGGGATAGCATCACTAAATTCACCCTCTGGGGACCTCATCCTGCGAATGAAAGGCACCTTATTCTCAGGCCTGCTGGGTTGTAATGGCATTTGTCCAGGCCCCAAAATATGGTGCCGACATTTGCAGAATGAGGTCCCCACAGGGTGAAATTTAGTGATGCAACCTCACACAGCAGGCTAGCATCACCAAATTCATCCTTTGGGGACCTCAATCTGCAGTGTCTCATATTTAAGTTCCCAGATGGTGATGTACACCCATTGGGAACCTCGATTATGCAAATTGCTGTCTCCCAATTTGGGTATATAGAGAAACTAAACTAAAAAAGAAACAGACAAGCTAAAAAAACTTGTTAATTTGATAATAAACATACTTGAGGACCAAGCACCATGAGGTCCCCAGAGGGTGAATTTAATTATGCTAACCCACTGGGCTGGGTAGCGTCATTAAATTTGCCCTCGTTCTGCAAATGTCCAGCACCGTATTTTGAGGCCTGAAATTGTCTTGTCACGAGGCATGGTTGTAATTGTATTTATACTTGACGAGTATTTGTTTCATCACAAGGCATGGTTGTACCGGTAATTGTATTTATACTTGACGAGTATTTGTTTCATCACAAGGCATGGTTGTAATTGTATTTATACTTGACGAGTATTTGTTTCATCACAAGGCATGGTTGTAATTGTATTTATACTTGACGAGTATTTGTCTGCGTGTCTGGATTGTAGACATATTGTGAATGATGATTTCTGAATTTATGCAGCCTGTTAATTCTTTCAATGCCAAATACTCATATTGACGAGTAGTTATCTTTTAGGAAATGTTCAGACCATATGTCGTTCGTTGAACTTATTATGTGAACATTTCCCTCCAATAAATAGCCCTCCTTCTGTACTTGTATTATGTGTCATTTCAATTATTTTCAATTATATTTCCTGAAAACCCCTCCAGATGAATAATAGACCATTCCCATGTATACTTGTATAACTGAGTGGAAGAATCCATTTAGTATAGAAAGGGTTAATTATGTTACTTCACCAGAGAGTGGAAGAAATCACTGTGTGACCATCATGGTCCATCTTTTAATTCATTGACATGACAGTGTTTTATAAAATCATGCAGCATGTATTGTCATTTTTTTTTTTTTTTTTTTTTTTTTAGTTTATTTTTAGATGAAAGAATACTCAAAAGACCAGAGAGTTACAGGTGTAATCAATGTTTGATGAGGCTTTTTAACATTTTCATGACAGGAGCTGTGCTTGTGGAGCATTAAAGATCATGTGCCAGTGCATTCTCTAATATATCGGAGTCTTCCATAGGGAGTCTCGCACATATAAGAGAATGCACTTGCTTGAAAGGTCAAGTTAAATTTTGTTAGGCCAATGCATTCTCTTATATAGGATCACGGAGAATTTATCTACTTCTATGGAAATATATTAGGGAAAACTAGATGTTTCTGACCAATACACGGATTGAATTATAAACTTGTTTGGATCAAGATTATGAATTATAACTGAAAAGTTTGAAGACAAATTTACTTTGGCATGTTACGCACATTATAGAGTTTGTCTTCAAAGTGTTAGGTTATAACTCATAACCTTAAAGGTACTCAATCTGATCACAGACGATCCCCATATCATCAAGTTACAACATTTCTTCAAAATACACTTTAGTTATCAGAATTGATTATTTACAACAACATGATTCTAACCACTGTCAAATATGGTATAAAATTTCCCAAAATGTGTTATTAATCAGCAAATTGTTCAAAGAAATTTGGCTGCATTATCACTTGATTTTAGAGTTATCCACCTTCATCCGCAATTTGGCCTGAGACCGTTGGTTTGACGACTTTTTTCCAGGCTATAAAAAATTACTCATCTCGAGAAATAACAAATTGGTGGGGGGGTAACAAATATTTGATTCAAGTCACAAGGAACATACCCACCAAAACTCAGAGCGATCAGATATCAAATTTTTAAGTTTGTTATTTCAACGAGACCAAACGGAAGGTCTTGCAGATAAAGATGGATAACTCTAAAATCAAGTGGTTATAATGACTTGATTTTAGAATTATCCATCTTTATCTGCAAGACCGTCCGTTTGGTCTCGTGTTTCTGGCCCAGAAACAGTTGAAATAACAAACTTCAAAAATCGATATCTGATCACTCTGAGCTTTGATGGGTGGGTTCCTCGACTCAAATCAAATATTTTTTACCCCCGAAGCCAAAGAAACAGTAATTTAGGAGCGTCTGATCGGATTGAGTATCTTTAACGAAGCTTACCCATTCATTGCATGATGACTTTGCTGCTTATTTTTCCTGAACACCCCTCCAGATGAATAATAGCCCACTCCAATGTACCGGTATATGTTTATAACTGAATGGGAGATTCCATTTAGTTTAGAAAGGGTTAAAGATGGATTATCTCTTTGTATAGTTTCCTCAGATATAAAATAATCAATATGAGTCAAAGGCGCTTGTCTGGAAACGATACGATCAATTAATATTGATTTTATATCAATAGTTGCAATAATCAATTGGGACATTTTTTTCATTACAATTTTTTAGAACAAACCGTCATGAAGGCTGCGTTACGCGAGCCATAAAATATTCCATATTGATCGCATCATTTATACAAGCAAATTCAAAATAAAATTAATATTAATTGATAAAAGCATTTCTAGACAGGGGTCTTTGATTCTATTTATTATGTTATATCCAGGAAACTATATGAAACTTGTTATAGGCGGAGATAGACCATCTTCAAGAATTACTCAAGTAAGCTGGTGTGTAATAAAGGAATTACTCAAGTAAGCTGGTGTGTAATAAAGGAATTATTCAAGTAAGCTGGTGTGTAATAAAGTGAAATGGATGGTACGTGTTGTATTTTTTTTTTTAATGTGCCTTTTAACTGTTTCTTTTATTTTATACAAGTGAATCATGTGTATGTTAGTTTTGTCTGATACATGTAATTGTGTATAATTCTATGGAGCTGGTTCCATGATTATTTATAATGCTGAGAATCTTACCAGTTTATCATTATCAACCGGATTTTTATTTTATTCCAAAATAAACATCAAATCTATCATGCTTGTGTTAGTTTCATGTCATGTTAAACAGGGCTCAAAATACATTTAATATGAAACAGGGCTCAAAATACATTTAATTTAAACGGGGCTCAAATTACATTTAATTTAACAGGGCTCAAAATACATTTAATTTAAACAGGGCTCAAAATACATTTAATTTAAACAGGGCTCAAAATATATTTAATTTAAATAGGGCTCAAAATACATTTAATTTAAACAGGGCTCAAAATACATTTAATTCATATTAAACAGGGCTCAAAATACATTTAATTTTGCGAGAATCAAATGCCAAATCAAGTTAGTCATAAAGCACTGAAAATTGAAAAGTTTCGTGAGAATCATTTCGAGAATCAATTCTGTGATTCTCGTCGAATCTTAAGGTCTGTTAAATTACCATACCTGCCCAAGTCTGGATATAGTGTGTCTGACATTTGCAGAATGAGGTCCCCAGTTGGTGAATTATTGATGCTATCCCGCACAGCAGGCTAGCATCACCAATTTTACCCTCTGTGGACCTTATTCTGCTTAGGCCTCATCTTCTAGGAAGTACCTATCGTCTCAAATTAACATTGTTTTTTAGTTACTTTATCCCTTCTGTTCATTCTGTTAATTAATAATTAAGGTGACAAATGGGTGAACATCACCATCTTCAACTTGGGAACTTCAATCTGCATCTAGGTCTCATAGCAGAATTAGGTTCCCATAGGGTGGGGGGCAATGTTTGAGCAATGGGGAGGGAGTGTAGAGTGGGTGGAGTTTTTACCCCCCTACTTTGATAAAAAAAAAATCAATATTGAAAATTTCATGCCTGATACAACATTAGTTGTAGATTAGATTTTCACACCAAAAATAGGTTAGAATTGTTCCAATAGTTTGATTTTATTTTCCAACCAGTATGTTTTTAAACCAACAGTCCATATGTTCCTACTTCAGGTTAAACTGTTGGACCGAAATGGCCACAAATTTTAACTTTATGGGGGATGTGAGGTTGGAAATTTTCAAAAAAGTTTGAGAGCTTGAAGTACCGGTACCTGTTGTAAAAGAGGGATGTACAAAAGAAATTTTGTGAACTTATTACTGTGGTCTGGTTGTCTTGTTTTAACCCTTTACCCAACAGAAGGGCCCTGTGCCAATGCATTCTCTTATATATGCGAGTCGACCATAGGTCGCCTCGCATATATAAGAGAATGCATTGGCTTAACACATTAAAAATTATAAAATTGTTAAAGAATGTAAGAAAAAATGTTAAAAAGTGTTAAAAAAAGATTTTGTTTAGGCCAATGCATTCTCTTATATAAGAGAATGCATTGGCACAGGGCATAACTGTAACTATCACAATGTGGTCAAGGAGCCGGTTCCAATGATATCCATATGTGTATGGTTCTATTGAGACAGACCGAAGATATTTTAGGCTGTTGAAGCTTTATTTGGCCGGTTTTGGCCGGTTTGTTGGGTAAAGGGTTAAAAAGGGTAAGGGGTTGGAAGTTTGTCAGTGGTGTGCAATTATAAATGTCAAGATGAGACCTGCTCATCTGAGAACCTATGTCCATGTTTAGAACTACTTGTCTTATATATATATATATGTGGCACTTCATGTCATTTTAAATGATTATTTCTCCTCTGGGTAAACTGTAAAACAGCACCTATTGCATGACTCCAGATAAAGTTACATTCTATCTTTTATGTTGATAATAAACACTCTTTATTACTAATTATTAGTGCCTCTTTAAGTCATTTGAGGTCAACAGCACCTATACCATGACATACCTGGCGTCATTTTACTTTTGTGCCCATTTTTTTCACATATCGTCTGTGCTGATAATAAATGCTCTTTATTTGTTATATAATTTATTAGTCCCCCTTTACGTGATCTGAGGTCAAAGGTGCCTATCCCATGACAATCCCCTGGTCAGGTGACCCATCTGTACCAATTTCCTACATCTCTTCTAAGCTGATATGGAACGCTCTTTATTGCTAATATTTTCCCCTTTAAGTAATCTGAGGTCAACAGCATCTATTTCATGAGACTCTACGGGTCAATTTATCCCCGTGTTTTCAATTTTCACCGACCAGATTGCAACCATTTTGGTTATATAATTAATTATTAAATTAAATTAATTATTAGTAGCCTTTTTAGATTTTAGGTCAACGGAACATATCTAATACGATTCCCCGGGTCAAGTTATCCATATGTACAAATTTTCAGCTCCGGTGTATATCACCAGCCAAAATATATATAAATTCAGGTGGATACATGTACCGATGTTATCGCGTGTGTTGACGAGGATAGGGTGGGGTATATCACAGGAGTGGGCAGTATATATTTACGTATAAGGAGAGTTAGTGATGGAGAGGGCGGGGTATATCACAGGAATGGGCAGTATAATTACAGTATATACTATGGAGAGGGCGGGGTATATCACAGGAATGGGCAGTATAATTACGTATGGAGAGTTAGTGATGAAGGATCAAAGCTCCTGTGATTTCACCCCAGTTGTAGGTGCCCAAAAGCGTGTGGGTCAAATGATCCATATGTACAAATTTTCATTTGTTTGTTTGTCTGTTGGCTATGACCTGGAAAACTGCAGGACGGATTTCGACGAAATTTGATACCTAGGGGTAATTTTGTTCGGGGAGTGTTTTGGACGGGTCAATTCAAGGTCAAATCGCGCCTTTCGACGGATTTCGATGATAGATCCGGATGAAAGCAGAAGGGAAATAGCCCGGACGAAGTCGGGCCCAACAGCTAGTAACATTTAATTGTACATTGTGTATTGAACAGTATAATAAACGATATTAATAGAAGGTTATGTCTAACCTCATTAAAGCTGAATGTGCATAGGATCGTCTTCGTCTGTATTTATTCATTGATTTGTCATACGATGCTCGTCGTGTGCGGAGAATAATCTTCGGATCATATGACAAATTGAAGTGCATGTATTTGAAATATTGTTGGATAAGATTTTGACTAGCTGTTCTGTTGTCATGCTTCAAAGTCTGGGAACTGTGTCTTCATAAGGTTTATGAGTTCGAGACGTGGTGTGCGGTAAGCACTGCATGCTAACAGAAAGTGGTTTGTGACTTTCAGCCTGACGGTACCTAATAACATTTCTTTACGTAATGGATTCTCCCATATGGTTACAAATGTATACACTGGAATTGTATATTCACCTAGAGGGATGTATTAGGGAAATATAGGCCACTAGCTGAAACAGGCTCCCTTCGGGAGCCTTTATTCAGCGTCGGAGTATTATTCAGGGACTGCCCCTGTGTGTTCTTCGCGCATTTGGACCTAAATATTCACATAGGTTCATATTCAACTTATTTGATTCTTAAATAAGCCAAGTTTTGGAGTAACAGACAACTTTTGAAGTAAAGTTTTTTTAAAGAGTGTTTTTTCCCCTCGAGGAAATCTATATTGATTAACGAATGTATTCAGAATGACGAAATAATACAAACATTGGTGAGTGGGGTAGAACACGAAATGGTACCCCCCCCCCCGTCGCTCGGTATAGTGTGGTCTGGGGTACATCACCAGCATTTTCATGTGTTCTTGGTCCCCCCCCTCCCCTCGCTCGGAGTGTGGTCTGTGGTACATCACCAGCGTTTTCCTGTGTTCTTGGTCCCCCTCCCCTCTCTCGGTAGGTGGAGTATGGGTACTTCACCAGCTTTTTCCTGTGTTCTTGCCCCCTCCCCTCGATCGGTAGTGGGGTCTGGGGTACCTCACCAGCGTTTTTCTGTGTTCTTGGTCCATTGGATGGCAAACGGAGATTGATACTAAAATAACTAGAAAATTAATACTATTGAGACATCGTACATATATATGATACTAGCCGATGAGCCCGACGTTGTCCGGGCTATTCAAAAACCAAATTTCAAGTCGATAGCTCTACCCGTTTCCGAGATCTGGTCTGCGCATGCGCGAAGTTGGCGTCGCACGGGCTCGGCGACCCGATAATATTCGTATCCGGGGCAAGATACATTCACATAGCAAATTTCAAGTCGATAGCTCCACCCGTTTCCGAGATCTCGTCTGCGCATGCGCGAAGCTGGTGTCGCACGGGCTCGGCGACCCGATAAAATTCGTATCCGGGGCAAGATACATTCACATAGCAAATTTCAAGTCGATAGCTCCACCCGTTTCCGAGATCTCGTCTGCGCATGCGCGAAGCGGGCGCCGCACGGGCTCGCCAATACGACAACGTTCACCGCCTGGTCAAACTACACACACGTACCAAGTTTCGTCCCGATCGGTCGAGAATCGTAGATTTGTATAAATGACAGACAGACAAACAAACAAACAAACAAACATACATACAGAGGTCTTCAAAATATATATGAGATGTTGCCATCTGGGGTGTGAACACCTAAAACACAAATATCAGTTTATGTAGCTTATTATATGGAGCGAGTGACAATTAAATTCAGGCGGATCCATGTACCGATGTTATCATGTGAGTTGACGAGGAGAGGGCGGGGTATATCACAGGAATGGGCAGTATAATTACGTACATGGAGAGTTAGTGATGGAGGATCAAAGCTCCTGTGATTTCACCCCAGTTGTAGGTGCCGAAAATATGACACAGCTATGATCAGCTATTACAATGTCGATTCACCGCTGCAGACCAATTCCAGCGACCAGGGTCCAGCCGTTTTTGGAATATGATTAATTATTTACTTAAAATTATTTATTAGTGGCCATGTTTATACAAGTAGGCCTATTCTGATGTCAACGGTACCTATCCGCCATTTTTTTTCAGGAATAAAAAAAAAAATAACAAGGGACGCTCTCAACTTAGTTGTTATGCGCTGTACAAATTTCTCTTCCTGGCGTCCGGAAGCCTTTCCGAAGCATACTAACAATAATATGCCTAAAATACATTTACAGGCCTATATAGGCCTACGCATTCGCCTATATAAATATATGTCTATGGGACCACAGTGGAAATTCGTTTTAGGACTAAATATATTTATGTTTCATATATCTTCATGATTTGATATTTATACTTTACATGTGTACAAACTGTACATGATATATATTACTATTTAGGGCCTATGTTTTAGACAAAATAAATCTATTATCTGTTACCCAGTTACCTTATGCCCAACAATTCGATTAATGCCATTAATGCACCCCTCCCCCTTTCCATGTCAAATCGATCAGTGGTCACACGAATGTCTAACTAATATTTCCCCCCTTTTCGATTTTAGTTAACAATGTTCTTAGTGCGCGTGCTTTGTGTAGGACTGAGATGAGTCGCATAATTAATCTTTTTCAACTTGAGTATAATAGGCATTGAATTTCCCGCAATTTCACAAACAATTCATTTACTTCCGGTGTTGTCAAAGGGCGGGAATCTATTCCAGGGTATTATTCCGAAATCGGCCGAAGTTTACCGATGATGGAACCATGTAAATAAAATGGATTTTCACCTAATATAGCTATTATTCCAACAATTTATGTTGTTATATGGATGAAGAACACCACCGGACGTATAACTTAACACAAAGAACCAATATAAGGCTACTAAATTCACGGAAGTAGACTATTGTATGCTTCGTGAAAAATCGTGACGTCACGGTGAGCATCAACAATGTATTGGTGTTTTTCCTACCTCGCCTTATTTGTCTAAATTTGTCGCCGATATGTAATAATCGAGCGGAAAATTTCCAGAAACAGTTAGATGAATCATTAAGGTATACATTAATATTATAGGTGATGTTTTTTGGTGAGAGGAAATGTCTTTGATTTGATAATTTATAATCGACATTCGACCGCCATCTTGCGTGATGGAATGGAACCAGAATTTCTGCAAGTGCGACCTGGGTCGTTAACACTTTCTGGAATATTGCATGTCGCCATCTTGCTAGTTCGATTCCCTACACTATGTGCCAGTTAGATAAAAGCAATATCATCCGTTATGTACACAGATGTGTGTTTTTATATCTGAGAAAGATGATGTGCAATTTTGACAGGGAAAACCTCCCATTTTGATTGGGAAGCAAAATATTTTGCACAGTTCATCAAGATTCAAGGCCATTGGTCAGCTGATTTGGTTGACATGAGGGCTTAGACTGAGCTGATGGATTACTACTCAAAGTTAGCATTTATACTAAATTAAATCCAACTGTTTATCTTGTTTATTTGTGAATTGAACTAAAAATAAATTTTGTTGCGCCCTATTAAAAATATTAGTTTTTTTTTGTTTTTGACACATTTGACATTTTGTCATTTTTTTCCACTAAATAATTGCATAATGGTTATGCAATATTCAATAACACAGCTGGGGGTGTGCCAATTGATAAATTTTAGGTTGTGATTTTTGTACATTTAAACAGTTTGGAATTTCATGACTACTCTCGGGATTCCAAATTTATATAAGCGTATACTGACCTGTACGCTTAACTATTTTCAAGGAGAAATCCCCCTGTACGCTGCTTATTTGGTACCCTACGTTTATTAAATTTCAGCTAAATGTGTAAAAAAATTATGAATTTATGTGCTTAAAGCCCCGGTTCCATATTCCCGATTTTCTGTCCCGAATTAGTATATTCGGCACAAATTCGGGACCAGACCAAATCGGCAGCATTCGAGAGAATTCTGGACGAGTTTTATTCCAAAAAGCCGCCGAACTGATGCCGAATTATGACAAAATTTAATCGTCCCGAACATTGCCGAGTATTCCAGAATGCTTCCGAATATCTTCCCGAATGATCCAGAATTATCAAGAATTATCCCGAACTTTCGTGCGAGTGGCTGCCAAATTTCCCAGATTACTACCGACTTACACCGAATTGTTGCCGAATACCCCGAATCAATGCCGAACTGGTACCGAATTGATGCCGAATAGATACCGAATTGGTATTCAATTGCTGCCGAACGTCCCGAATCGATGCTGAATTTTGCAGATACACCGGATCTCAGTATTAAAGCAGCCATACATGGCGAATTCGGGAATAACCTACCGAATACTGCCGACTACTCCAGAATATCCACCCGAATACTGCCGACTACTCCAGAATATCCACCCGAATACTGCCGACGATTTACAAATCGGGAGCGATTCGGCTTGGTTCCCGATAGTTTTGAACATTTCAAAACTGTCGGGAGCGAGTCCAGAATTGTCCCGAATCGACACCGATATCCCCGATCATGTTCGGGGGTAAAAATTCACTGTCCCGGCTCGTCCCGAATTTACTCCACGATTTTTTCAAAATTATGATTCGGGAACATTCGGATGGGAAATCGGGGATATGGAACCGGGGCTTAAACCTAAGCTAAATGTGTACTCTCAGGTGCCAAATAAACGTGCCGGCACGTTTATTAATTTGGAGCAAAAATACACACAATCATGCTTATTGTGACCCATCACGTTTATTATTTTTTGGGGGTAAATCCATCACATACTGTGACATTTATTCTTTTTTTGGGTGATAAACAAACGAATATAAGAATGGAACGAATCACGAGTGTGCTAATGTTAATACTAGAAGTCACAAACCACTAAATAAAGTTGTTTTAGTAGACTGAGATGCGACATCGCTTCGATATAAAACCTATTTTGAGAGTCATGGTTCGCCCAATCTTTTACTTAGTCTACTTTCGGTTTGTAATAAAGCGCAAAACGTGAACTGGGCCGAGTTCACGGGAACCGAAACGATAGAAAAGATGGCCCATGGATCACAGGACTTATTCTACAATTAAAATGTTTTTGTTAACTCCAAAATCAGTTCCATAATCAGCCATAATCACAACTTATAATGAAAAACGATGTGCCTCGAAAATAGGCAACGCGAAACCCAGAAAAAGCGCTAAAAGTTACCAGTTTGACCGAGTGTTTTCTGCATACAAATAATTTCATGAGAAGCATTAAAGTATATTCCTTTAATATTAAGATATTTAAACAACACAGTTTCATACTTTTTCTGTTTTAATGCATTATTTGGTGAGAGAAATGTAAAATTGATCGTAAATTCTTCGAAAAAAAATCAAATTAGGCTTAATGTAAAATTGTAAACTGAGTATGATTTTGGACAAGAACTTCAATCTACTAGTACACAAGTTTCAACCTAAATATATCAATCAATTGAATTATACAGTGAGTGAGTTACTTGAGTTAACTATCACTCTTTGATTGATTGATTGTATTGGCAATGATAATAACACATATATAAATACAATAGATTGTTGATATTCATAACTTGGGAGCAAACACATAGCATTGTACATAGTTTGTTCAGCATTAGATATCCTTTTATTTGTGATGTTGAAAAGGGGTTGTTTTGTGCAACACAACTGAAAATCATATTTAATAAACAGCCTTAAGTTTTCCCACCCCTTCTTCTATTCCGTATGGCTAATCCCTATATAGTATACAAAGTGGTGAAATGGTGTGTAATTTAGGTTTTTTCTGTTTTGTTTGATTCATTATTCCGATCCCAAATTATCTAGTATTCTAAGCCATATAGAAGGTATCGGAATATTGAAATAGTCGGAATTATGAACCCTCATGGAAAAGCGGAATAATGAACCCTCAGAATAATGAACCATCGGTATAATGAACCATCTATACCCGAAGACCCCCAACCTACAAGAGAAAAAAAAGTCATGTGCAGTGTGTACTGTAGAATACAACAATCAACATGTAAGACAATCTATTCCAACTTTATATCATATGAGTAATATGTAATTGCACGCATGGTCTTACATAATTTATGAATGGGGTAAACAAGATAGTGAAGATACATGATGCATAATACCTAAATGTCACATCCTCCGCACAGGTATGATTCCCTGTACAGGCTGTACTATATAAATGTATGCATAAGCCTTCATGGCTCGAGTTTTAAGCATACTACCATGAAAAGTAAAATCCGTAACCCAGCACATTTATTGTGCACCAGCACTATTATTCTTTTTTTGGTAAAAATGTCACCCAGCACTTGTATTTGGCCAGCACTTCTATTTGGCACCTGAGAGTATGTTTGAAACACTTGAACATTCAGTTATTAATTGTTTGTACTTTAAATATAGCCTGCGATGTTTACATCGACAGCTGGGTACGCGCGCATTTTACGTGAGAATCTGACGTCATTTTGTTGTGGGAACACTGATCAGTCTATTTATATTTCGTGTCAAACTGTATTCACATTGGCCTGAATTAGCGGCAAATAACTTGCTAGCATTTAGTCACTACTGTGTATTAGAAAAGTAACTGTAAAACGAAATGCGTACGTGTATAGGCAGTACATAGTATCAGTTTGCGCAAATAATATGTCGCAACCACGAGTGTACTGTTGAGGCGAACTTCCCTATAGAGCAGTAATGAATGCGTCCATGCACTGAGTTCGGTTTCGGCAAGCACGTGTTCGCGGGGGTTCACAATGGGGATTGCAATAAACTGAACTGCTGGTACATTTAATTAGCACTGTAATCAGTGTGAATATTTTCGGGGTATTGTCGACATTTATCGTTTTATTATGGCGATCAGTGAGCGATCACATGCATTCATCTTCATAGCACTAGAAGTCAACGCACACACGCCAATATTTTATTGACATCGGTCATCTCATAGAAAACACACATCGCACATGTTGGGACCCCATTGATACATTTTGTTATAATTTATAAATAGAATAAGTACTTCTTCCAAGTTCTCGCCGAACCCTAACCCATACTTAGTGTTGATTTGCAAAAATTCCCCCCTGTACTGTTATTGCGCCCCCGTACTATTATTTATTTTAAAGGAAATTTCACCCCTGTACTATTATTCCGCTCCCTACTTGGATACCGAGAGTACCCCCCTGCCATTCACAAATTTCACTTGCTCATTCCCCATCACGAGAGCCAGCAAAAGAACAGTTAATGCGTGTTTTTGAATATCGTTAAATGCCGTGAATAAGGTCTTTATTTCAGCTACTATTTCTCACCTAGGTTTGTCCCTGGAGCATGGCATAATGTAGACATACATGTAATTAGTCTGAGAGAAGTCCGATAGAAATTAGCAGTGCTTATTTGGGTCTGCACGTTTATTAATTTTGAGGCTATGCAAATTGAAATCAGCACAAACTCAAGATTTCTATATGATTCTGATACCAAAATGACACACGTGTGAATATTTAAATATTGAATAAATCACCACATGACACATACTATGTTGATTCCTGTACTTGACCTACATGTACTATGAAAATATTTGTTAAACAGTTGATGTTTTGCTCACAGTCCCCCCCCCCCTGCACTATTATTTGGGTCTGCACTTATATTAACTTTCAATGGAATCCCCCCCTGTCACTATTATTTGGGCCTGCACTTTTATTTGGAGCCCGAGAGTACTGAACATGCATGATGAGCACTCAGCACATACTAATGTGTATTTAGGCTATTATTTGATTGAACAAATATCTGAACATTTATATTAAGAGTGTATTGTTCCTATGCTACTACCGCTATACTTAAAGTAATTGACCACCAATAACGTGGTGTCACCCCGTTAATATGGCGGTACTATACCGCGGTATCCTCCAATACCGCGGTACTGATACCGCTTGTTAACGCGAACAAGTATGTGTGAGTAAATACCTCCCCTAAAAGAGTTCCATGAAAATCACCGCGGTATTCAACAAAATTAATGCGGTGCCCGCTAAAAGACCACGGTATCATTATCGCCCAATACCGTAACTCCACGCCATGACCGTCTCGATACCGCTACCGTTTATTACCGGTATCACCGCGGTCATGACCGGGGTATCACCCCGTTTTTCTGGTCAATTACTTTGAGAATAGCGGTAGTACACACTTTATTTAGGCCAATGTCGTCACTGTGTATTCGACTGTCTATCTCACTGATGGATATGTTCTGGAAGTCTTGTCTTATGGACCAGGTTCCTTTTCTTCATTCGTTTACAGATACTAGTAGATGCAAGACAATATTGAAATGATTAGGTATTTGTAGGCCATTTTTACGCGTGCGCTACCGGGTATCAAATGTCAGCATTTTGCTTTAATTTTCCTGTATCTTGGTGGTTGGTTTGTGGATTCGAGATTTTGTTCGATACACTGCAATATAAATGCCTCCAGTGCTGCAACGATACATCGCGGTTTATGTGATTCGCGGTACATGCCGATGGTACGATTCACGGTTCGTTTTGATATTTTTTTAGTTTATGTTTTTGTATTACTGTTTTTTATTATTTATTTTAATATTTAAATTTATATACATGTAGTTGATAATACTACACAATACAGTCGCTAATATTGATTTTATTTAATTAAGTATCATTTGTTAATTAAAAACCTTGCTCGAGAAACCTCGTGAGAAGCTTCGAAATGTTTTCATAACCTTCATTACGTTTGAGGTCACAGCTTTGGAAATTCCAAGATTAGTTCTATATTTAGCATGTGAACATATAACAAACAATAAAGCTGCATCTATTTCAACGGGGGGGGGGGGGGGAATTCACCGCTGGATTACTTATACTGACAGTATGCACTCCTGGCATTGTTGGTCCTTCATCTCATGGTGTTGTGGGTCCTTCATCTCATGGTGTTGTGGGTCCTTCATCTCATGGTATTGTGGGTCCTTCATCTCATGGTGTTGTGGGTCCTTCATCTCATGGTATTGTGGGTCCTTCATCTCATGGTATTGTGGGTTTGGTGCTAGTTGTGGTGCTGGTTCTTGGTAGCTTTGTGTGACTCCACTTCTTGCCACGTTTCCATTTTCTGGAAAGGGAGAATTGTATATTTGAATAAAAGTCGTGCTTTTGTTCATGTGATCAGATAATTAATACATTCTTTCAGACGTCCATTCATATCAATCGTTGAATAATATTTTACATCATTAATTGTTTCATCGATCATAGTTGATAGATTAATTTCTTCCATTATTACATTCGTATATTTTACCCAACCTTCCCAGTTTGAGCACTCTATTTTTTTGCCTCCAGGCGACCGGGACCTCGGCGGATACTAGTAATCCCTCTAACTTATAAATGCACAATGGTTGATTTGATTCATATCTCATGGTAGTGTGGGTCCTCCATCTCATGGTAATGTGGGTTGATTTCATTCATATCTTTCCATGCCTCCAGGCGACCGGGACCTCGGTGGATACTAGTAATCCCTCTAACGATTTGATTGGTTGATTTGATATCTTTCCATGTTTAGTAGAAGAGCAGCATGTTGGTGAGCCAAATATTTTTCGTTCTCAGAAATTCTCCAAAATAGTCGTTTTGAACACTGATGGCATATGTGTTGCACACTGATATGTTTGTGCACCGAGGTCTATGCGGTGCGCACCGAGACCTCTGATCGATTGGACAATGTGCGCACCTAGACCTCCGATCGATTGGACAGTGTGTTTATGCTGCCAGCTTTTCACTGATTCATTCTATTTATTGTTACAGGTTTTAACCGTTATGGACAATTTGCAAAGTCTAGATCCAAGAAAACAAGAATTATTAGAAGCACGATTTCTAGGAAGTAGGGTGAGTATTCCACAGGATAATTGTTATAATATTTCTTGTTTGGGTTTTCCTACCTAAAAACCACTACCCTAAAGTATCGTTTTCATGGTTTTCAATAATTTTTTTCAAACTAGGAACCACATGCTTTACAATGGGCCAATGTTTTGTTTGGCATCTGAAATTTCAAGAGGCGTGATTGCATGTATTTTATATGTTTAAACATCAAAACTACTAACCAACCAGGGCCCAAATTTTTTTATTTCTCCTGCATTTTGGCCTAAAATCCGTTTGAAGGCGCTACCAATCAAATTACTTTGCTATAACCTCAATCCATTAGCATGGGCTACAGGCCAGGGTTTCCGCTACTACGGCAGGTTGGCCGTCCAGCGGCCGCATTCCCCTTCCTAACCTTGACTTAATATTGGTCACAAACTAGCCACAGACCTAGCTCAGTCCGCTTTTTACACAGGATGAGCGATCACTGATGATAAACAGATTGCAAGGAATCCTACACTTGGTGCCTGAATAAGACATGATCAGTAGCGCGGACCTGCACATGCACAGTTGTCTACACAATCATGGGTAATGCTTTGTCGGGCGATTATTTAGTAGTAATCAGCCTCTCTGTCAGATTTCTGTGAATAGTTTCTAACCCACTATTTCCGCTCAAAATGTGCAATATACATCGTATGTCATTGGGGTGGGGGTTCTGAGCTACAACAATGAACACAGGTGAGTTTTGGCAGTCGCTGCGATGAACAGTGCATAACTTTTCCCCCAAATTAAGATCTGTATCAAGGGAATGTTTAATTAAAAATAAAACAATTAAATTATTAATAGTTATTATCAGTGTATTTATTCCCTATCCAATTATTACAAAATTATCCATTTTACGAATCCAGCATGAGGTCATCTTCATCTGAGGAATGGCTTTTGATTTTACAACAACTAGTTTTGATCGGTACTGTGAACAAAATACAAAGAAAGCACCGACGCAGAACGTGGTATAGCACGGGCTCATCTCCTTACGTAACACCTGTTACTGCTGGACTGTGTGACAATGTTGTGCTTACATGCTTTTAGTTCATTGACGTGAGAACGAAGCAAGACGATCTGTTTTAATTTGGTTTCTATACGAAGCTTCAATGTTCCTGCCTGTTGTCTCAAGTGCAAGGAAATGACTACTTTCAGTGATAAACATCAAATTTTTCTCTCGACAGGGCGCCTTGTATGTGCTTTCCAAATACGGCCCAATTCCCCCAACCCCTACCGGAAACCCTGCTACAGGCCATACCGTTTGATGGGCGGCTAACTGAGAAAACAATTCAGTTTCGGTTTGAAACTATACCGACCATACCAGATCGACATGATTCAATCCAAACTGACAAATGTTTTTTTATGTGTATATCTCCTTGCATATTGTTGACAAATTATCGGCCTCTATGATCAATAAAATAACGCCCGATTAACAGTTTAAAACACCCAGTAAACATGAACCCATCTATGCGTGACTGTTTAATTTGAACTTATGTTTAAATTTTATTCCATTCAGGGGACAAACATTTATTAGCCAGCATCAAGGCGAGTCTTGTGACATAATTCAAATGCTTTCGATCAAACGATCTTCTCTGTCATCTGGTGCGATGATTTGTAGTAGGTCCCCGTTTGTGGAGGTCCCCGAATTCGCGGAGGTCCCCTAAAATGGACTAAAGAGACAACTTTAAAGGGAGGAATGGGTGTGTATATGTCAATTGAGATGTATTTTAAATGAATAACGACACATACATTGATAATAGTTGCTTGTTCTATCAATTATATTCGCGTAACTCACTTAGCGCAAATTAATAGGATGACACACATTTGCTATATGTCCCCTTACTAGTAAATTTGTGAATGAAATGAAGCATACTGCATAGATGTTATTCAGTCAATTCAATAATATTATTTGTTAGCTAGCGCCTATATATATACTCCCGGAGAATGCTGCGCGAGTGTACCAATCATGCAAATTAAATTACGGAGGTCCCTCAAATCGCATTCCCTCTATAAATTAGCAAAAGGAACAACTTTAAAGAAGGAAAGTGGTGTATACTTGCTATTATACATATTCTTCAATGAATAATAAATAATAATGGTTTCATTCATCAATTATATTTGTGGACATTAAAAACTGCGATAAGAATTTGCGGTGGTCCCCCATATATATACTAGTACGTGCCCATGCATGCCCGGAGGTCCCTTAATAATTTGTGAATAAGAATGTTGATGTTTTTCAGTCAATTAATAATATATTCATTAGGGGTGCGAGATATGCACCGGTGTATCGCGAATCAGAGTTCTACGATACACGCACCGGTTCCATAGCCAAAAAATCGCGCATCGCGATACACAATTTTTTTTATCTATTATCCATTATTTGTTCTTTAAAATTACTACCGGTATATTCACGCCGGAGAATAAGAATTAAATACAACGGCATGCAAAGAAGCATGATCAAGTCATTCTACTTCAAAGCGACGATTAAATAGGTGGGCGTTGTTGTTTTTGTGTAAAGATTGATATACCATTGTCACCGTTTGCGCACAGAAGAGTTCGTTCATAGAAATGATGTCGCCAAAAGGTTCAAAATGTACGTCGTGCTAATCATTTGTCGTTCATCAGACTTGAACTGCATATTAGAGAATTAAATCATTCCCGTTAACAGTCACCGATACCCAATTGATATAAACATGTCTCATCGCAAGACTTGTAGTAAACCGCGTCAATACAGACAGCGTTCCTAACTTCCGATGTGGTATTTTTGGATTACTCCCCCTGGACTGTATTTAAATGAATTAAACAACAAACGTGGTATGTTTTTGTACTTGAAAGTCGTGTAATCCCATACGACCTTGGCCTTAAATAAAACATTCCAATGAACTGAAGTAGCTGGTATTGAAGGATTAGGCCAAAAAAAAAAAAACCTCTTTGTTTCCGATACCCTGCCTGGCTGAGATTTTCTTGCCTGCCTTTTTCAATTTTCTCCAGAAGGCTAGTCAAAAGTTACCTGTTAGAGTGTCAATGTGAATATTTATTGTTTTTCCCCAATTCCGAAAGCAAAAATAAGTCAGTTATTGGTAGAGATCATACTGCAGAGTGAATGAATTCAAGGGACAGCATGTTTTTACCCAATGCTTGGCTCATTTTCAATGCACATTGTTATACCATCTTCCATGGGGCTGTAACTACACTATTATATCACTTACGGATGAAAGGTTTAAAAAAAAAAATTGTAAAAAAAAAAATCGCTGCCTGCCTGTCTGGAAAATTATCCCATTGTTATCAGAAACAGAGAAGTTTTTTGTTTTGGCCTTAATCAAATTAATGAACTATTAAATAATGACTATGATTGAATATATGTTTTTTTTCAACCAATTCACCAATTCCATATGAAGGGCTGCATCCAGAAATACTAGGGTATCGTATCTAGATACGTATTGTATCGCGACCCGCATATCGCGATACGTATCGTATATCGACACTGGGCGTACCTCCCACCCCTAATATTCATTAACTAGCGACTCCAGGAGAACGCTGTGTGGAGGTGTCCCGGTCGCGCAAATTATATCGCGGATGTCCCTAAATTCGCATTCAGAATTCGCGGAGGTCCCTCTAATTGGCAAAACACACAACCTTAAAGAAGGAAAGTGGTGTATATTGATTGGCTAGTTAATACAGTAATGCCCTAAGTTATCGACCCCTTAACGACAGCAGAATCACTGAGAGCTTTCCGATGAATGGCAACAAGCCATAATCCGACTAAATCCTGAAAAGTTACCCATATTTCTGCTGTCCATAAGGGGTCGATTACTTAGGGCATTACTGTACATATTCTTCAATGTGCAGCCTTCTCGTGGAGTATGTGTACTCGTGTAGGCACTACATGTAGTTAATGATTATAATGAATAATATTATTTAATTGGCTGAATAACATCAATAATCAATATTCTCCATCTTATTCACAAATTAAAGGGGACCTTGTGTGTTGTGCCTATCTAGAGGGACCTCCGCAAATTGTGAATGCGGGTTGAGGGACATCCCCGATTTAATTTGCGCGATCGGGACATCCACACAGCTTTCTTCTGGAGTACATGTAGGCGCTATAGTTAACGATTAATATTATTTACTTGACTGAATACGGCTCAATATTTTGGGGTCATATCGCAAAAAAACATGGCCGCCAGTGGCCATCTTGTATTTCCAAATTCAATTCATAAGCGAGGGCTACCGGGTACATGTTTGTCTGATCATCATGAAATTTGTCGTGGATGTTAATATTGATTGTAGATGGGAACGAGTAATTTTGGGGTCATTCGGGCATAAAACAGGCTGCCGACAGCCATCTTGGATTTTACTCTTTGCACGACTAAATCCTTTGGCACACCCAACAGTCCACTTCCCTCATCCGATGATCACCAAACTTTCATATTGATCTTGGTATTGATCTACTAGATGGGAACTATCAAATGCGGCCATCTTGGATTTTACCTTATATATATCTCTTCATGTTGATAATCTAGTATTACTTGTACATTTCAACTTTCCGCATTCCTAATCGCTCCATTGACTGTAACACGTGAAATTATTCCCTTTCCAAGCTGAGCTACAGTGTCATTGGCACATTCATTAAATTTACCATTGACATGTACATGTAGATGGGAAATGAGTTGTTTTGGGTTCATTTGGCAAAAAAACATGACCGCCAGTGGCAATCTTGGATTTCAAAATTTAATTTATTATCATGGTTTACAGGTCGGAGTGTTTGTCTGATCATTATGAAATTTGTTGTGGATGTTAATATTGACATGTAGATGGGAACGAGTGATTTTGGGGTCATTCGGCCATCAAACATGGCCACTGGCAGCCATCTTGGATTTTACACTTTGCGTGACTAAATCCTTTGGCATGGGCTACAGGTTGTGCATTTGGTCAGATGTTAAAATTGATATGTAAATTGGTCGTAAAACATTCCGCCGGCAGCGATCTTGAATTTTACTCTTTGCATGACTAAATCGTTTTGGCATGGGTATGTCGTACTTTCGGTCGGATCATTATGAAATTTGTCATGGCTTTTGACATTGACATGTAGATGGGAACGAGTCATTTTGGGGTCATTAGGCCAAAACAAATTAAATGTATGGTTTGGATTACAAGCCAAAAAAAAAAATAGGTCGGTAGGTAGGCTTGAAATTTTATTTTATTTTGACATATTCTTACTGTTCATGTGAGTATATTACTCTGCAAGATTGACATAAAACTCCTTTGATTATCTTTATATAAATTTTAATATGACACAATACTTTTACTAAGAAATCAGTCTAATGTGTTTTATGAAATTTTTGAAGGAAAAAATTCCATAGATTCTCTTGAAAACCATGAAAAAAACTTTAGGGTAGGGGGTTTAACCCTTTACCCAACAAACCGGCCAAAACCGGCCAAATAAAGCTTCAACAGCCTAAAATATCTTGGGTCTGTCTCAATAAAACCATACAAATATGGATATCATTAGAACCGGCTCATTGACCACATTGTGATGGTTACAGTTATACCCTGTGCCAATGCATTCTCTTATATATGCGAGTCGACCATAGGTCGCCTCGCATATATTAGAATGCATTGGCCTAAAAAAATAATTTTTAATGTGTTAAGCCAATGCATTCTCTTATATATGCGAGGCGACCTATGGTCGACTCGCATATATAAGAGAATGCATTGGCACAGGGTCGTTCTGTTGGGTAAAGGGTTAAAATAGGGTCGGTAGGGAAACCCAAACCACAAATATTTTTTCAAAACAAGGACAACAGTGACCATCTTGGATTTCAAAATTGAATTGACTACAAGCCGTACTGTTTGTCTGATCATCATCATATTTGATGATTTTAATAGAAGATGTCCCAGTTAACTTTTGGGTTTAATATTCAAACTTTATTTTCTTTGGTTTAAATTTCTGAACCAATCAGATCACGGTGACATCAGAGCAGCAAAATTTCAAAGCGTCCCAAGTTACATTTCTTGAGAATTGCCATGTATGTTTGGCCATAATAAATTATGTATCAGTGTTTATCAGGTTTTCTCTCATTTATCCATGACAATAGCATCTGTGGCACTCAAATAATTTTGGGTAAGTTTAGGCCTGTTGTCTGTCTTTATTGCATAGGGTTTGTGATGGATGGTAATTCCACGTCCAACTTACAACAATACAGCTTGTTTTGATTATGTTGTGTACATGTGTATATGGATCAGTCTATGACCTTTTAACCCTTTACCCAACAAACCGGCCAAAACCGGCCAAATAAAGCTTCAACAGCCTAAAATATCTTCGGTCTGTCTCAATAGAACCATACAAATATGGATATCATTGGAACCGGCTCCTTGACCGCATTGTGATAGTTACAGTTATGCCCTGTGCCAATGCATTCTCTTATATATGCGAGTCGACCATAGGTCGCCTCGCATATATAAGAGAATGCATTGGCCTAAAAAAAATCTTTTTTTAACACTTTTTACCATTTTTTCTTACATTCTTTAACAATTTTATAATTATTAATGTGTTAAGCCAATGCATTCTCTTATATATGCGAGGCGACCTCTGGGGACCTCATTCTGCAAATGACAGACACCCTATTTCAAGGCTTGACTGAAACTGTTGTTAGTGTAACTTTTAATTAGAGGTATTCATATTGACCGGTCATTGCCCTGTTGACATGTTTACATGGTTCTTAACCACCAAAGTCAAAGTACACACGCGCCAGACTACATGCCTGTAATAAACTTTTAAGTGCCAGTACAACAAATATAAGCCCTAATTGCACGCTGGCAACTTGCTAGGTCAGAGGTCAGGCCCTGCTCTTTGTTTCTTTCTGTTTACTCCCCTGAACAGTCAGCAGAATGATAACTTGAGTAATCTGAGCACAGGTTCTAAATGAATGTTACTGCTATAGAGTTATCCCTCTTTGTTTTCTGTTCACTCCCCTGAACATTCAGCAGAACGATAACTTGAGTAATCTGAGCACAGGTTCTAAATGAATGATACTGCTATAGAGTTATCCCTCTTTGTTTTCTGTTCACTCCCCTGAACATTCAGTAGAACGATAACTTGAGTAATCAGAGCAGCACAGGTTCTAAATGAATGATACTGCTATAGAGTTATCTCTCTTTGTTTTCAGTTCATGCCCCTGAACAGTCAGCAGAACGATAACTTGAGTATAACACAGGTTCTAAATGAATGATACTGCTATAGAGTTATCTCTCTTTGTTTTCAGTTCATTCCCCTGAACATTCAGCAGAACGATAACTCGAGTAATCTGAGCACAGGTTCTAAATGAATGATACTGCTATAGAGTTATCCCTCTTTGTTTTTTTCAGTTCACTCCCCTGAACAGTCAGCAGAACGATAACTTGAGTAATCTGAGCACAGGTTCTAAATGAATGATACTGCTATAGAGTTATCCCTCTTTGTTTTTTTCAGTTCACTCCCCTGAACAGTCAGCAGAACGATAACTTGAGTAATCTGAGCACAGGTTCTAAATGAATGATACTGTTATAGAGTTATTTCTCTTTGTTTTCAGTTCACGCCCCTGAACAGTCAGCAGAACGATAATTTGAGTTATCTGAGCACAGGTTCTAAATGAATGATACTGCTATAGAGTTATCCCTCTTTGTTTTCAGTTCACACCCCTGAACAGTCAGCAGAACGATAACTTGAGTAATCTGAGCACAGGTTCTAAATGAATGATACTGCTATAGAGTTATCTCTCTTTGTTTTCAGTTCACGCCCCTGAACAGTCAGCAGAACGATAACTTGAGTAATCTGAGCACAGGTTATAAATGAATGATACTGTTATAGAGTTATTTCTCTTTGTTTTCAGTTCACTCCCCTGAACAGTCAGCAGAACGATAACTTGAGTAATCTGAGCACAGGTTCTAAATGAATGATACTGCTATAGAGTTATCCCTCTTTGTTTTTTTCAGTTCACGCCCCTGAACAGTCAGCAGAACGATAACTTGAGTAATCTGAGCACAGGTTCTAAATGAATGATACTGCTATAGAGTTATCCCTCTTTGTTTCTTTCAGTTCACGCCCCTGAACAGTCAGCAGAACGATAACTTGAGTAATCTGAGCACAGGTTCTAAATGAATGATACTGTTATAGAGTTATTTCTCTTTGTTTTCAGTTCACTCCCCTTAACAGTCAGCAGAACGATAACTTGAGTAATCTGAGCACAGGTTCTAAATGAATGATACTGTTATAGAGTTATTTCTCTTTGTTTTCAGTTCACGCCCCTGAACAGTCAGCAGAACGATAACTTGAGTAATCTGAGCACAGGTTCTAAATGAATGATACTGTTATGGAGTTATTTCTCTTTGTTTTCAGTTTACGCCCCTGAACAGTCAGCAGAACGATAACTTGAGTAATCTGAGCACAGGTTCTAAATGAATGATACTGTTATAGAGTTATTTCTCTTTGTTTTCAGTTCACGCCCCTGAACAGTCAGCAGAACGATAACTTGAGTAATCTGAGCACAGGTTCTAAATGAATGATACTGTTATAGAGTTATTTCTCTTTGTTTTCAGTTCACGCCCCTGAACAGTCAGCAGAACGATAACTTGAGTAATCTGAGCACAGGTTCTAAATGAATGATACTGTTATAGAGTTATCCCTCTTTGTTTTCAGTTCACGCCCCTGAACAGTCAGCAGAACGATAACTTGAGTAATCTGAGCACAGGTTCTAAATGAATGATACTGCTATAGAGTTATCCCTCTTTGTTTTCAGTTCACGCCCCTGAACAGTCAGCAGAACGATAACTTGAGTAATCTGAGCACAGGTTCTAAATAAATGATACTGTTATAGAGTTATTTCTCTTTGTTTTCAGTTCACGCCCCTGAACAGTCAGCAGAACGATAACTTGAGTAATCTGAGCACAGGTTCTAAATGAATGATACTGCTATAGAGTTATCCCTCTTTGTTTTCAGTTCACGCCCCTGAACAGTCAGCAGAACGATAACTTGAGTAATCTGAGCACAGGTTCTAAATGAATGATACTGCTATAGAGTTATCCCTCTTTGTTTTCAGTTCACGCCCCTGAACAGTCAGCAGAACGATAACTTGAGTAATCTGAGCACAGGTTCTAAATGAATGATACTGTTATAGAGTTATTTCTCTTTGTTTTCAGTTCACTCCCCTTAACAGTCAGCAGAACGATAACTTGAGTAATCTGAGCACAGGTTCTAAATGAATGATACTGTTATAGAGTTATTTCTCTTTGTTTTCAGTTCACGCCCCTGAACAGTCAGCAGAACGATAACTTGAGTAATCTGAGCACAGGTTCTAAATGAATGATACTGTTATGGAGTTATTTCTCTTTGTTTTCAGTTTACGCCCCTGAACAGTCAGCAGAACGATAACTTGAGTAATCTGAGCACAGGTTCTAAATGAATGATACTGTTATAGAGTTATTTCTCTTTGTTTTCAGTTCACGCCCCTGAACAGTCAGCAGAACGATAACTTGAGTAATCTGAGCACAGGTTCTAAATGAATGATACTGTTATAGAGTTATTTCTCTTTGTTTTCAGTTCACGCCCCTGAACAGTCAGCAGAACGATAACTTGAGTAATCTGAGCACAGGTTCTAAATGAATGATACTGTTATAGAGTTATCCCTCTTTGTTTTCAGTTCACGCCCCTGAACAGTCAGCAGAACGATAACTTGAGTAATCTGAGCACAGGTTCTAAATGAATGATACTGCTATAGAGTTATCCCTCTTTGTTTTCAGTTCACGCCCCTGAACAGTCAGCAGAACGATAACTTGAGTAATCTGAGCACAGGTTCTAAATAAATGATACTGTTATAGAGTTATTTCTCTTTGTTTTCAGTTCACGCCCCTGAACAGTCAGCAGAACGATAACTTGAGTAATCTGAGCACAGGTTCTAAATGAATGATACTGCTATAGAGTTATCCCTCTTTGTTTTCAGTTCACGCCCCTGAACAGTCAGCAGAACGATAACTTGAGTAATCTGAGCACAGGTTCTAAATGAATGATACTGCTATAGAGTTATCCCTCTTTGTTTTCAGTTCACGCCCCTGAACAGTCAGCAGAACGATAACTTGAGTAATCTGAGCACAGGTTCTAAATGAATTATACTGTTATAGAGTTATCTCTCTTTGTTGTTTTCAGTTCACGCCCCTGAACAGTCAGCAGAACGATAACTTGAGTAATCTGAGCACAGGTTCTAAATGAATTATACTGTTATAGAGTTATCTCTCTTTGTTGTTTTCAGTTCACGCCCCTGAACAGTCAGCAGAACGATAACTTGAGTAATCTGAGCACAGGTTCTAAATGAATGATACTGTTATAGAGTTATCTCTCTTTGTTGTTTTCAGTTCACGCCCCTGAACAGTCAGCAGAACGATAACTTGAGTAATCTGAGCACAGGTTCTAAATGAATTATACTGTTATAGAGTTATCTCTCTTTGTTGTTTTCAGTTCACGCCCCTGAACAGTCAGCAGAACGATAACTTGAGTAATCTGAGCACAGGTTCTAAATGAATGATACTGTTATAGAGTTATTTCTCTTTGTTTTCAGTTCACGCCCCTGAACAGTCAGCAGAACGATAACTTGAGTAATCTGAGCACAGGTTCTAAATGAATGATACTGCTATAGAGTTATCCCTCTTTGTTTTCAGTTCACGCCCCTGAACAGTCAGCAGAACGATAACTTGAGTAATCTGAGCACAGGTTCTAAATGAATGATACTGTTATAGAGTTATTTCTCTTTTTTTCAGTTCACGCCCCTGAACAGTCAGCAGAACGATAACTTGAGTAATCTGAGCACAGGTTCTAAATAAATGATACTGTTATAGAGTTATTTCTCTTTTTTTCAGTTCACGCCCCTGAACAGTCAGCAGAACGATAACTTGAGTAATCTGAGCACAGGTTCTAAATAAATGATACTGTTATAGAGTTATTTCTCTTTGTTTTCAGTTCACGCCCCTGAACAGTCAGCAGAACGATAACTTGAGTAATCTGAGCACAGGTTCTAAATGAATGATACTGTTATAGAGTTATTTCTCTTTGTTTTCAGTTCACGCCCCTGAACAGTCAGCAGAACGATAACTTGAGTAATCTGAGCACAGGTTCTAAATAAATGATACTGTTATAGAGTTATTTCTCTTTGTTTTCAGTTCACGCCCCTGAACAGTCAGCAGAACGATAACTTGAGTAATCTGAGCACAGGTTCTAAATAAATGATACTGTTATAGAGTTATTTCTCTTTGTTTTCAGTTCACGCCCCTGAACAGTCAGCAGAACGATAACTTGAGTAATCTGAGCACAGGTTCTAAATAAATGATACTGTTATAGAGTTATTTCTCTTTGTTTTCAGTTCACGCCCCTGAACAGTCAGCAGAACGATAACTTGAGTAATCTGAGCACAGGTTCTAAATGAATGATACTGCTATAGAGTTATCTCTCTTTGTTTTCAGTTCACGCCCCTGAACAGTCAGCAGAACGATAACTTGAGTAATCTGAGCACAGGTTCTAAATGAATTATACTGCTATAGAGTTATCTCTCTTTGTTTTCAGTTCACGCCCCTGAACAGTCAGCAGAACGATAACTTGAGTAATTTGAGCACAGGTTCTAAATGAATTATACTGCTATAGAGTTATCTCTCTTTGTTTTCAGTTCACCCCCCTGAACAGTCAGCAGAACGATAACTTGAGTAATCTGAGCACAGGTTCTACAGAGAGGGATGAGGAGGTGGTAAGTGTCCTTATATCTTTTAACCCTTTACCCAACAAACCGGCCAAAACCGGCCAAATAAAGCTTCAACAGCCTAAAATATCTTCGGTCTGTCTCAATAGAACCATACAAATATGGATATCATTGGAACCGGCTCATTGACCACATTGTGATAGTTACAGTTATGTCCTGTGCCAATGCATTCTCTTATATATGCGAGTCGACCATAGGTCGCCTCGCATATATAAGAGAATGCATTGGCCT
The DNA here is from genome assembly GCA_032622095.1 of Siphonodentalium dalli. Lineage (NCBI taxonomy): Eukaryota > Metazoa > Mollusca > Scaphopoda > Gadilida > Siphonodentaliidae > Siphonodentalium > Siphonodentalium dalli. The sequence continues at coordinate 188,431,061 of CP136068.1, read as the reverse complement.
AAAAAAAATCTTTTTTTAACACCTTTTTCCATTTTTTCTTACATTCTTTAACAATTTTATAATTTTTAATGTGTTAAGCCAATGCATTCTCTTATATATGCGAGGCGACCTATGGTCGACTCGCATATATAAGAGAATGCATTGGCACAGGGCCCTTCTGTTGGGTAAAGGGTTAAATCTTAGCATCTGGGCACAAATTGAGTTGCTTACATAACAAACTCTTGCCTGTGTGTTTATCTTGGTATCGGTACCTGATTGGCCGACCTCTACAATTCAGCCAAATTTGCTGCTCTTTCCTCGTGAAGCCCCATGTCTTAAAGCCATAATTATACCCCCGCAACGAAGTTAGGGGGGGTATACTGGAGTCAGCTTGTTCGTCGTCCGTCCGTCGTCCGTCCGTGGACACAAATTTGTCCGGAGTTTTTCTCAGTCGTTTTTTGATCAATTTCCGTGAAACTTGGTACAGACATCAACCACCATGGGAACCTGTGCACCTGTGATTATGACGTCTGTTGGACTTTTTTTGGTGGAGTTATCCCCCCTTTTTCGACTTAGAAAATTTTCGCAACATGTAACTTTTGTCCGAGCTTTTATTCCTACATTTTTCGGTAAATTTTTTTAAAACGTGTCACAGATATTTAGTACCATGAGAACTTGTGCACCTGCGATTATGACGTCTGTCCGACATTTTTTGGTGGAGTTATCCCCCTTTTTCGACTTAGAAACTTTTTTTGCAACATGCATAATTTTGTCCAAGCTTTTATTCCTACATTTTTCCGTCAATAGGTTTAAGATTAGGGTTATGGTTGTACACCTGCAATGGGAACTGTTATTTTATTATTTTAACTAAATGTTTACTGACATGTGAAACATCTTAGTATTTTAAAAACAGGGGGGTATCCGTAGTCCCATTGGGACAGTCACACCTCTAGTTGGAGCTGCACTGGTGCAGCATTAAAGATCCTGTGCTAATGCATTCTCTTATATATGCTCCTCTCCCACAGGGAGCCTCGCATATATAAAAGAATGCACTGGCTTACAAAGTCAAGGAAAATATTGTTAGGCAGTGTATTCTCCTATTTAGGCGAGTCTCCCATAGGGAGCCTCGCATATATAATAGAATGCACTGGCTTGCAAAGTCAAGGAAAATATTGTTTGGCCAATGTATTCTCTTATATATATGCGAGGCTCCCTATGGGAGACTCGTTTATACATGTATAAGTGAATGCATTGGCACAGGGTTTTCGCAAAATTTCTAGAAGCTCCAGCCATGGAAGGGTTTAATCCTGAAATTATCATCGGGTTTGTTGCATCCGATCCGGTGTGGGGGGGGGTAATATATATCATCGGGTTTGTTGCACTCGATCCGGTGTCGGTTTACCACTGCCATGGTTATCCTCAGCCCCCCCTGGGTGGGGGGGGGTAATATATATCATCGGGGTTGTTGCACTCGATCCGGTGTCAGTTTACCACCCCCATGGTTATCCTCAGCGTCGCTGGGAGGGTGGGGGGGGGGTTATAAAAGATACCTAGGGAGATGAGGAGATATTGTGGTCTAGGCACCGGTTCCAGGGATGAAAATAGGATGACATACGATAAATATTTTTGTGCCGCAGAATCATTTATTTGAGTCATAAAATTTATTAAAGTTGGGTGCCAACTTTTCTTCAGCATGACTGATAAAGCACTTTCATTGTTTGTCTATTCGTGATTGATATGGAACAAATGAAGGAGCAATTGTCTCATTTCTGTCTGAAAAATAGAAAACAGATGGAAAAATGCTACAATGTTTTTTTCTTCTAGTCTATAGAGGCTGTCGATCTATATTTAGTCATTTTTGGTCGTCTATAAAGCCTGTAGATTTATATTTAGTATTTTTGTAGTCTATAAATCCTGTAGATCTATATTTAGTTTTTTGTCGTCTATAAATCCTGTATATCTATATTTAGTTTGTTGTCGTCTATAAAGCCTGTAGATTTATATTTAGTATTTTTGTAGTCTATAAATCCTGTAGATCTATATTTAGTATTTTTGTAGTCTATAAATCCTGTATATCTATATTTAGTTTTTTGTCGTCTATAAATCCTGTAGATCTATATTTAGTTTTTTGTCATCTATAAATCCTGTAGATCTATATTTAGTTTTTTGTCGTCTATAAATCCTGTATATCTATATTTAGTTTTTTGTAGTCGATAAATCCTGTATATCTATATTTAGTTTTTTGTCGTCTATAAATCCTGTAGATCTATATTTAGTTTTTTGTAGTCTATAAATCCTGTTTATCTATATTTAGTTTTTTGTAGTCTATAAATCCTGTATATCTATATTTAGTTTTTTGTCGTCTATAAAGCCTGTAGATTTATATTTAGTATTTTTGTAGTCTATAAATCCTGTATATCTATATTTAGTTTTTTGTCGTCTATAAATCCTGTATATCTATATTTAGTTTTTGGTCGTCTATAAAGCCTGTAGATCTATATTTAGTATTTTTGTCGTCTATAAATCCTGTAGATCTATATTTAGTTTTTTGTCGTCTATAAATCCTGTATATCTTTATTTAGTTTTTTGTCGTCTATAAATCATGTAGATCTATATTTATTTTTTTGTCGTCTATAAATCCTGTAGATCTATATTTAGTTTTTTGTGTCTATAAATCCTGTATATCTATATTTAGTTTTTTGTCGTCTATAAATCCTGTATAACATCACTAAATTTACCTCTGGGGACCTTATTCTGCATAAGCCTCATATTCTCTGGAAAGTTTCTTTATTATCAAATTTCTATAGAAACTTCTTCACATGGATTCTATTTCTTTATTAGTTTAGCTTTTCTGTATCCGCAAATTGGCAGACGACACATTGCATAATAAAGGTTCCCAATGGGTGAACACCACAATATTCACCATTTGGGAACTTTAAACTGAGTCTATGTCTCCCATAGCAGATGAGGCCATGTAGAATCAGGTCCCCAGAGGGTGAATTTGGTGATGCTAGCCCACTGTGTGGGATAGCGTCACTAAATTCACCCTCTGGGGACCTCATATGAATGACAGACACACTAATCTCAGGCTTGATGGGATTGATGGACAGTCTTTCATGGTGACTATTTGGCTGAGATGTGGTAGATTATAAATTCTTTCTGTGAAGATACAGAACCTTATCGCTTTTGGAGCATACATGTATATTGGTTTTGTTATACTGTAATTCTGTTCTAGTACACCATATAGCTTTAGATCATTCAAATAATTCTTAGTTCACTACTAAGTATTTAGCATATTTGCTCATTTAAATTATGCCACCTTTGCTGTGAACACATTATAGAAGATGGCAAATTCACCAGAGGTGCCCAAACCACAAATGTATCTGTTTTCTATTTGCTTACTTTCTGAAAAAGAGTTTAAGCATATTCTTGCTTCTTTTCAGCCTGCGGGGTTGTCCACACCAGAAAAATCGAAAACTCCCACAGAACGGAAAAGAAAACGAAAAACTCCAGGCGATCCCACAATTGATTCAGGTACGCATCTAAATTAACTGACTCAGGTACACATCTAATTAACTGACTCAGGTACACATCTAAATTAACTGATTCAGGTATGCATCTACACATATTCTCAAAATAAGTGTCCTTCCTGACCGCGTTGAAAATTTACCATCAACGCGGTTCTCGTGTTAACGCAATGTGGTCGTAACATTACTCCAACGCGGTCGAGGAAACCATCAACGCAACATAACACGGTCGGCATAACCGTCAACGCAAAATAGCCCGGTCGAGTTGACCATCAACACAACCGTCAACAACACAATACAATGTTTTTTGGCGTGGTGGGCGGCATGGGTAACGCATTATTGATTGGTGTTAAATGTTTACATATACATTTAGAATTTTTCCGGAAAAAAAACCTAATAAATAAATATAGATCACATTGATCGCGCTGCATGAATTAGCGTTAGCATCCTATGTTCCATGTGTGCGCTTCGCGCACATGACAGACATATATAATTGAGATTTATCACAAACAAAAAACTTTTAGAGTTCATGTCACAATGTACATTTACATGCATTCTTTGAATATTTAATATTAAGCGTCACATCCGATAAAAGGTCGATTACCTGTATGCCAAGAGTCCGATGTCATTTGAAATCTTCATGAGGATATGATAACACATACATGTACAGTAATGCTCTAATTAATCGACCTCTTAACCAAAGAAGAATTATTGGTAACTTTTCAGGATTTAGTCGGAAATATGGCTTGTTGCCATTCATCGGAAAGCTCACGGCGAGAGCTTTCCGATGAATGGCAACAAGCCATATTTCCGACTAAATCCTGAAAAGTTACCCATAATTCTGCTTTGGTTAAGAGGTCGATTAATTAGAGCATTACTGTACATGTGTAATTGACACATGCAGATCTACAGTGATGCAAATAATTAAAAACATTACTAGTAATTATCCATGTATTGTTCGAGCAGTGCTCTGACGTGGTAACCAATGATTTGTCACTTTTACTGACAGACCGCAGATCAAAAGCCTGCCGCGAATGATTGACAGCGGTGCCAATGATATCAAATAAAATATGGGGCGTGTTTTCGGTGAGTCCCGAAGCTTCCAAATGCAATGAATGTTTAAAAGGAAAAGATTTATTCAACTATGATGGAAAGGCTAAATCACAAAATCATCCTGAGATGATGGCATGTAGCCGAATATGTGTACATGTACACATACCTATCTACCTGGAGTTTTTAGATCAACAAATCGGAAACACATGCATGCTATTTAGTTTGCCTTATCTTATTTTATATTACCTATGATTAAACTATTTTGTGTATATGTAACATATTGTAACAATGTTTCCTAATCCTATCCTGACATCGTTGTCATTCTGTATTGTACACGTTACAAAAAACATCCCATCGAGAGCCCCGTCCCTTTTATATGATCAAGTACGTGTTCATTATCATGGAGTCAAAGTCTGCGTGAAATATGCCGAAAGGAAGATTATATACAATGAAGAAACCGATAATTGTCAATAGTTTTCACCCACGCAAATATGCAAGTCAATTAAAGTAGTACACACCAGGCTACTTTCTTCTTGTGTATTTTAACAGGCATTATGGGGTGGTGGGGGTAGAATACGCAAACCTTTTAACAGAGCTGCATTTCTCAGATTAGTGTTTTCGCCGTTTGAAACACATAAATGAACGGAACCGCACATGAATATAGCATTCTTGTCAGTTTTGCATGTTCGGTCATGTACGTACAAATTGAGTAATTGTCTCCTTTTATCGTGTCAGTTCCAGTATCGACCGAAACTGTTTTCTATAGCATATAACAATAAAGAGCATTCATATACTTTACAAACAAACGCCATGAAAAAACCCCAGAAATTTTCCGGTCGTTTTAAAATTTTCACACTCGCTCATTATTCATACAACCATACCATGTATTAAATAAACCAACAATAATTATATAATAATTACGATTTGTGGTTTATGCTGAAGAATACCAGAACTTGATTATTCGGACTTTAATTAGCCTCTCGTCGGCATAATTATATACATGCATAAAGTTCATAAAATATTTTTCAGAGATCGCTGCCTGTTGACTTTGCATGAAAAACTATATTTTCCCCATCGTGAACCTCTATTTGACCTCGGGCTGCGTTGCGACATTGTCAAGTCTTTTGAAGTTATTATTAAATTTAGGTCAAAGACCGTTCTGCATCCTCAAATTTCTGGGGCAAGATATTACTAGCAATTTGATGCAGATGACTCCTCCTCCCAGCTGTCTTCTGTATTGATTGACAGCAGCAAATTTGGAGTGTTGGTTTGAAATATTCAATCTCTGTTGCGCACACGTGGGCATCTGTCAAGTAGATTGACGTTTCAAATTTCTTCCTATAACAATGCACAGGTGTGCCTTCCCTTGATTATGTGTCAGACATTTAATTAGGGCAATGGTGCTAATATGTTGTTGATTCTCTGTCGGGGCATTCCAATGCTTCCTCAGAAGTATTTATTTCATCAACCGGGAACAGGACGACTTATTTCCCTTAAAGGGCTTATTTATTGTGTCGTCTTGGATATTTTTCCCAACATCCGAACGGAGACTAGGAGTTGGAGAATATCACAAATTATTCAAATGTGAAAGTAAATAAAACTCCCGAGCAAATTTTAAGAAGCTGAAACTTCGTTTGAAATAAGTTAAAAAGAGCCAGAGTTACAACTGGACATGCGTGAAACCGAAAGCACAAAATGGACCTGTCTTACAGTTTTACCGTACCTGCAAACGAAATTGACACATTCCGTTCGCATGCTTTGTGACTTAACGGTTATTTAACAGCTCTGTGTTATTGGACTTATGGACGACGTCACATGCCTAGTACCTAAAATGAGTTCGCATGCCAAGCTTTTTGACAAAATCCCACCTCTTGTTTAGCACATACTGAGAACGCAAACATTATTGAGAATGCACTTCCCCAACTGCACATTTCGGCGGGGGATAACGTCGTCTGCGACTGCTTGTTATCCATATTTTAGATGTTTTCGCTATGGCAATCCGGGAGTCTCACGGACAATCCATGAAAATTAACAGCTCTGATGCTGTGCCAAATGACAACACCCTTAAGTTACTTACCTCTTCAAATTGTTAAATATAAACCCGATTACAATTCCTCGACTTTTCTACTTATATTTCAGTAAACATTCAGAACTTGGCTTTAATTATCGACAGATTTACTAGATATTTGCAATTTGTTGATGGACTGAGATTTCACCCAGCGGCTGTAGGGGTACCATTCCCCTAAGCACTAGAGGACACCCTGCATACTGTTTACTCAATATTGAATGAATATTCTTCACACTGAAGTGGCTGTACAAAATTATAATATTTTATTTTTATTATTTTTTATAGCTCTTTTAAAAGTAACTCGATCTGAGAGTAATGGAAAAAAGATAAACGAATATTTCAAGGTAAGTTTTATGAGAGCAATCAAAACTACTTTAGAAATGGATGTTGATTTGCTTGTGTTCCATAGAGTATGGATGCAAGTTGGTCTGACATTTTGTGACACAAATAAAAATGTCAGAACAATTTGCAGCCATACTCTATAGAACGCAACAAAATAAACATCCGTTACTTATATTTACACTCAACCGAGTCAACATGCAGATTAAAAGAGCATTAAGCACCCATTTGCAACGTAATTCTCGTGACTTGATGCAAGTTGCGTCTACACAAAAATGAAGCAAGTTGGGGTCAGCTTGCGACGTCATGTGATGGAATTTCGATTAAGCAACGTTCTGCATTCATGATCCACAATGCGAATGCATGTGTGAGTGTAAATATAAGCATTATTACCAAAATGTCAAACATCAAAAAAATATAGACTACAGCTATGCTCTAATTAATCGACCCCTTTAATGAGGTTATGGGTCGGTAATGATAGCAGCCATACCACCACTAGACCACTGTCGTTTCCCCACAGACTGGTGTCATCCGCGATCGATAATTCCGCCGATAAGAATGATATCATAAACTGCACCAGTTATCAATGATTCTATTATAGTATAACCTGTTGGCAACTTAGAACACTTTTATAGATCGTTCCCGGTCAGTCCTTCTATCTTTAATTTGCTTCCAAAACGACAATGACATTGCATCTTTTTATTAAGTTTTCTCATCTGGTGGCAATTATTTATAAAATATGGCCAATGGGCGACAAAGAAAATGTAATGTTCCTGGAATCCTGGCCCATGTGGTAAATCCTGTGAAAATTCACGCAAACTGGGAGTACTGGGAGTGCAACATTTTACCAAGTACTGTTAAGTTTCAGACTTATAATCCCATGATGATCTAAATAAAGAAAACCGACCCATTGAATTTTTAGCTCAACTTTACTTTGTAAAGTTTGAGCTATTGCCATGGCTTTGTCGTCCGTGTGTGCGTGTGTACGTAAGGCGTCAACAATACAGGCTACAGGTCGTACCTTAGGTCGATCATTATGAAATTTGTCATAGCTGTTGACATCAACATTTAGACCAGAATGATTAATTTTGGGGTCATTCGGAAAAAAAACATGGCCGCCAGTGGCCATCTTGGATTTCAAAATTCAATCCATTAGCACGGGCTACAGGCCGTACTGTTTGTCTTATCATCATGAAATTTGATAATATTGACATGTAGATGGGAACGAGTAATTTTGGGGTCATTCGGCCAAAAAACATGGCCGCCAACAGCCATCTTGGATTTTACTCTTTGTATGACTAAATTCTTTAGCACGGGCTGCAGGTCGTACCTTTAGTCTGATCATCATAAAATTTGTCATGGATATTAACAATGACATGTAGATGGGAACGAGTCATTTTGGGGTCATTCGGCCAGAAAACATTGCCGCCAGCAGCCATCTTGGATTTTACTCTTTGTATGACTAAATCCTTTAGCACGGGCTACAGGTCGTACCTTTAGTCTGATCATCATAAAATTTGTCTTGGCTGTTGAAATTGGAATGTAAATGGGAACGAGTCATTTTGGGGTCATTCGGACAAAAAACATGGCCACCAGTGGCCATCTTGGATTTCAAAATTTAATCCATTAGCATGGGCCACAGGTCGTACTGTTCGTCTGATCATCATGAAATTTGTCATGGATGTTAATATTGACATGTAGATGGGAACGAGTAATTTTGGGGTCATTTGGCCAAAAAACATGGCGCCAGCAGCCATCTTGGATTTTACTCTTTGTATGACTAAATTCTTGAGCATGGGCTACAGGTCGTACCTTTAGTCTGATCATCATAAAATTTGTCATGGATGTTAACGATGACATGTAGATGGGAACGACTCATTTTTCCGCTAAAGGAAGCCCTCACACTGAACTATATGGATATATGGATAGATGTCCTGCGTTTGTAAAACCATAGTAGAAAATGGGTTAACTTTTTGGTCGCCTACGATCACTCACGGTCTTCACTCTTCAGTGGCTTGCCTCGGAATCAGTCACGCATGCGCAGTCCCAATATAATTCACTGTACAGATTGAATTAGCCAGTTTATTTTCTGCTACCAAACCGAAAGGGAGTATTTTTCCGAATTTGTCGTTTAACAATAGCGACAAATTCAATTTATCGATACAATAATTACTGGTCGCCTACTCGTTCGTTTTTATAATTATCGTTTCGAATTCACGGACCGTTTCGTTTCAAACATATAATTGTTCGTGTTTTTCGAACAGGCGGCGAACTTAAAAAATTTATCGAATATGAAAATCAAAACAAGGGGGGCGGTACACATTTGAGCAATATAGCACTCTAACTATATGAGTTATTTCACGTAAATAATCCTAACAGATTCATTAAAGTGTTCATATAGGGTACAATCTGTTTTAGAAGAATACCTTTACTCAAAATTTGGCTATTAACTTTATTGCTCGTGCCTCCTCCTGGGCTTGCATTCTAATCCATATAGTTCAGTGTGAGGGCTTCCTTTAGCGGAAAAATATTATTTTTAAAATTATAATACATTTTTCCTTAAAGAAAGCCTGAACACTGAACTATCATAGGGCCCTCCCATGGCGGTGCCATTCCCAACCCCGCGACTCGCCAATCTTCTGATTGAGTTGAAAATAAACTGGCTAATTCAATCTGTACAGTGAATTATATTGGGACTGCGCATGCGTGACTGATTCCGAGGCAAGCCACTGAAGAGTGAAGACCGTGAGTGATCGTAGGCGACCAAAAAGTTAACCCCTTTTCTACTATGGTTTTACAAACGCAGGACATCTGTCCATATAGTTCAGTGTTCAGGCTTTCTTTAAGGAAAAATGTATTATAATTTTAAAAATAATATTTTGGGGTCATTCGGCCAAAAACATGGCCGCCAGCAGCCATCTTGGATTTTACTCTTTGTATGACTACATTCTTTAGCACGGGCTACATGTTGTACCTTTAGTCTGATCATCATAAAATTTGTCAAGAATGTTAATAATGACATGTAGATGGGAACGAGTCATTTTGGGGTCATTCGACCGAAAACATGGCCGCCAGCAGCCATCTTGGATTTTACTTTTCTCTTCATGTCTATAAACTAGTATTAGACATTCAACTTTCCACATTCCTAATCGCTCCATTGACTGTAATACATTAAATTATTCCCTTTCCAAGTTGAGCTACAGTGTCATTGACACTTTAATTTTTGTTTGCTGGCAAGAAGGATTTTGTTGAAAATTCTTAGCGTTATCAACAACTTCCTTTGGCTCACCCTACAGGCCGCATCCCCTCATCCATATCATCACCAAATTTCATATGGATCTTCGGGTGACCTCTTGATGGGAGCCATCGATTTTTTCCAAATTCGTAAAAAGAAATGGCTGCCAGCAGCCATTTTGAATTTCAAATTTGAATCCATCGACACACCATGCAGCATGCATTTATTGGAGAAATGTTTTGAAAATTTTCAGGCATGTTTAGGATCACCTCTAGATGGGAGGTTTTTTTTGGCCCTATCTATAAATTTGTATTATTTCATTACAGCACCAGTGTCAATCTCCAAACAGAAATTTTCAAACAGTTTCCTCCATTGGTCCAAAGTCACCGTCACCTCAAGGCTTGTCTTACGTAAGTACATTAACTTTCTTTACTAAATACTCATTGATGGATGGTTTAGTAGGTCATTTGTTGAACTTATTATCTGAACATTTCCCACGAATAAATATGAATCATACTGCTCTTGTATTTTCTGTCTATTGTCTGCTTTTATTACCTGAGCACCCTCCAAATGAATAATAGACTGTTGCTATGTATACTTTTATAACTGTGTTTATGTGTTCAGGAAAATAAACAGGCGAGAGATAATAAAAGTGCAGAATGAGTCATATTTATCGGAGGGAAATGTTCATTTGTTCATATTATCTGAACATTTCATAAGTGCAGAATGAGAGTCATATTTATCTGAGGGAAATGTTCATTTGTTCATATTATCTGAACATTTCATAAGTGCAGAATGAGAGTCATATTTATCTGAGGGAAATGTTCATTTGTTCATATTATCTGAACATTTCATAAGTGCAGAATGAGAGTCATATTTATCTGAGGGAAATGTTCATTTGTTCATATTATCTGAACATTTCATAAGTGCAGAATGAGAGTCATATTTATCTGAGGGAAATGTTCATTTGTTCATATTATCTGAACATTTCATAAGTGCAGAATGAGAGTCATATTTATCTGAGGGAAATAAGTGCAGAATGAGTCATATTTATCTGAACTACTCATCAATGAGTGACTGATTGCTCTCCTCAGGATCTGTCCTCTGGTCTCCAGTTCTCTTTGATAAACCGACGAAATCCTAACAGATTTACGTTCGTAGATCTGTGATCAATTCGCTTTTGTAGGATGATGCGGCTTTCCCAAGATGATCTAATAAATTGATTACAAATATGGAGTATATGTCCAGCACAGTAAACATTTGTGAGAATCGTATTAATTGGTCGTCAGTCCTTACCGGGAGAGGAGAGCAATTGCTCTCGCACCCGTACACACTCGTAATTTTCAATTCACGGGTGCTAAAATTTGTACTCATCCCTCTTCTCAAAATATTTATGGAGACTGTAATTGTTGATTAAATATTGAACTATTTTAAGGTTTATTTAGATCCTTTAGCGTCTCAGTTGAATTATGCCATATTAAAGTGTAACTGGACATAGCTCTATTCCACAATGGCATTTTGTTTGAGAAAAACCCAACTTAAGATTATATTATGGGTGCAATATTACACCCGTCTTCTGAATTAGGGGAGCCAATAAATGCTCTCGCTGAATTTTCCTCGTGGGAAGGACTGAGTGGTAATTATAAAAGCAACAAGAAATAGGGTGTCTGTCATTTGCAGAATGAGGTCCCCAGAGGATGAATTTAGTCACCCTCTGGGGACCTCATTCTGCTTACACCTCAGCAGAATGAGGTCTCCAGAGGGTGATTTTGGTGATGCTAGCCCGCTATGCGTGGTAGCATCACTAAATTCACCCTCTGGGGACCTCATTCTGCAAATGACAGACACCCTATTTCAAGGCTTGAACTTACACTTCTGTTGCTTTACTGGCATTTGCTTCATTTTAGACTTATACGTCGTCGTCTTTATTTTAGACTTACACGTCGTCGTCTCCAGGAGGGAGTAGTAACTCTAACAGCCTCGGAGGTTATCCACCCGCGCCTGTCTTCTCACCTTCTAAGTGTATCCAGGTAAGGGTCATGTTTTGGACACCTGTCCTCGCATTTTTATGATATTGTTTACACCTGTCATGTGATGATATTTACACCTTTTTATGTAGGTCTCATGATAACTGATTCTCACCTTAATTTGAGACATTCAAAATTGTTATGGTATTTCAATGAGATGCCCATCTGTAGTTAATAATAGTAACTGTGTAGGAAATCAAGTAATTTCTGAAGATGGGCATGTTATGTGTAAATGAGCAACGCCTGTAATTTTCTATCAAGTTTACCTGTCTATATATATGTGTATTTGACTCAACTAGCAAACAAATTGCATTTTAGTTTTAATTGATTTCTTTCTACAGTTATAAACATGATAGTTCTGATAATTCGAGTGGTATTTATTTAGTGTATTGTGATATATCGTATCACTGATCATGTATCGTATCATGAACAAGTGTATCATTCCAGCCCAAGTGTAATAATAATAATAATATTTGTATAGCACTTATCCCCAATATACATAATATCAAAGTCATTTTCTGAAAAGCCGCACAAACATGTAAGTTTTTAGTGACTTTGTGAAGTCGTCAAGAGTTGGTGGCTCTTTTTAATTTCAATGACAGGATGCCATGCATTTGGAAAAGTAACTTTAAAAGAATGGTAGCCAATCGTGATCAAATTAGCACCAGATGGTGTCAAAAGAAGTTTGTCCTCTGAACGAAATGAACGGTGTGGGACATGGAACAAGGATATCACTGAAGTATTCTGTGTAAATTTGTATTCTCTTTCAATTGTGAAAATTGACATCATTGATGTAGAAATGGGTATAGAACAAGTAAATGTTACTTTAATACATGCACAAGATAATAAGGTTTATACTCACCAATAAATATATGCAGAAGCGTGAAGATGTGATCAGATAATAATGAAAACAGCAACAAATATATGATGTGTTCAGTTTGGTTTCTCTGTTAGTTCTCTCGTCGATCTCGTCACTTCTTGTGCCGAGAATTCCGGTTCACTTTACGGTACAAACTTATTGCCGCTCCGGCTCCGCTCACTTCCGATTGAATTATCTCCCACTGATTAGAAACCCAATTTCACAACATTGACCATGCTAATAGGGCTGTAACGATTCATCACAATTTTGATGCATCACGATTTCCGGTTCTCGATGCGATTCACGATTCATTTCATTGCCGATTCCATTCTGTATTTGTCCCCCGACGTTTCCGTGAGTCCGTGCGTCCGAGATTGGGTACCTTCATGGTGTAATCAACTCCTCCTACAGTTTTAAACGTAGAGATTTGAAACTCTGGGATATTGTTCCTAACATGTTGGTGATTTGCAACATCTATATAGCTAATCAAAAATATAAGTTTTTCCATATTTTGGGTGGGGTTTCGACTTAGAAAATTTTGAACATTTTTGCCTTTTGGATGAGATTGGGTACCTTCATGGTGTAATCAACTCCTCCTACAGTTTTAAATGTAGAGATTTGAAACTCTGGGATATTGTTCCTAACATGTTGGTGATTTGCAACATCTATATAGCTAATACAAAAATATCATTTTTTTCGCGTTTGCATGCGTTTGTTCATCGGGTTGTTTTGTCCAAGAAATTTTGCGGTGGTTTGCAACATCTTTATACTGTATAACATTGTTGCAAATAGTATCCTTCTAACAAATCCAATCATGAAGTTTACCACTCGAGTCGGGGGACATGTGGTCTGCGACCTTTTATTTTGAATTATCACAACCCCGATTTTACCCGCAAAATGATTCAACTACACTCGTTGAAAACATTTCTTATCATATCCAGATGTGAATAAATATTAAGAACTGATATAGATTAGTTTCATTGATAAGACAAGTACCCCATCGGTATTACAATATTGAACAGTTATCATGATAAGGTATGCTCTAAATGACCCGCTTGTCCCGCTGATATCAGATATCATACATGTACTCTAGAGTAGCTGCATTGCGATGCACATCGAATCGTCAGGGAAACATCGTTATTCGAATCGAATCATGGAGCTCTTAATCGTTACGGCCCTACATGCTAATATGGATCGTGCCATGAATCTCTACTCTAGCTACGCCCGTAGAGATCATATTCCACCAGTTCAAAACCTGGGAACTTTTTGATATTCTGAAAGGGTTGCGAGATTGGGAAATTACGTGTCGATGTAAAGGTCAGATTTAGATATAACCAAAACTCCAATGGGTTGCGAGTAGACCATGTCATGAATCTCTACTCTGGCTACGCATGTAGAGATCCTGTTCCACCCATTCAAAACATGGGAATTTTGTTTATGTTGTAACCTGTCCTGACGGGGGAACTTTATAACATTGAACAAACAACGCAGGGAATATATTGATTTGTTGATACTTGTTCCTTAATAATCTATTTCACAGGATGGGTGCTCGAGATTTCATGTTTTTTGTGAATTTTGAGAGCTAATATCGCAATAAACATTGAATTAATTATCTTGGAGACATTCTATGATTGTAAGCGAAGCAAAGCAAAATCACTCACCAAAGTCACTTAAATCATGCAATCTCGGATTAAGGAACAGTTATTAACTAAGAAATATATTATATGCACTGTTTTTTAATGTTATAAACTTCCGTCATAACATCAAAAAGTTCTCAGGTTTTGAACTGGTGGAATACCGGTATGACCTCCACATGCATAGCCAAGCCTGCAAATAGCGTGTCTGTCATTTGCAGAATGAGGTCCCCCAGAGGGTGAATTTAGTGACGCTACCCCGCATAGTGGGCTAGCATCACTAAATTCACCCTCTGGGGACCTCATTCTGCTTAGGCCCTCAACTGCTATGGTAGACCTAGGATCAGATAGAAGTTTCCCAGTTGAAGTTGGCGATGTTCACCCATTGGGCGCCTCGATTATGGATTTTATCTTCTGCAAATTAGGGGATATAGAAACTACCCAGATGGGAAAACATAACTAAAAACAATCTTAATTTGATACCATAGATACTTCCCAGAAGATGAAGCCTAAGCAGAGGGTGAATTTAGTGATGCTAGCCCGCTATGCGGGGTAGCGTCACTAAATTCACCCTCTGGGGGAGCTCGTTTTGCAAATGACAGACACGCTATTTGCAGGCTTGGCTATGCGTCACTAAATTAACCCTCTGGGGACCTCATTCTGCAAATGACGGACACGCTATTTGCAGGCTTGTGCATAGCCAGAGTAGAGGTTCATGACATGATCTAACGCTAAACCAGCTAACACATTTGGGGCCAGGTCACGACAGATCACCCATAAAGCCTGAGTTTAGTGTGCAGAATGAGGCCCCCAGAGGGTGAATTAGTGTCGCTATCCCGCATATTGGGCTAGCATCACTGAATTCACCCTCTGGGGACCTCATTCTGCATGGCCTCATCTGCTATGGGAGACATAGACTCAGATTGAACTCATTGAAGTTCCCAAATGGTGAATATTGTGACGTACACCCATTGGGACCAATTTGGGGAAAAAGTGAAACTAAACTAAAAAAGAAATAGAATCTATGTGACAGAGTATTTTTAGAAATTTGATAATAAAGAAACTTTTAAGAGAAGATGAGGCCTAAGCAGAATGAGGTGCCCAGAGGGTGAATTTTTGCGAGATAGCGTCACTTAATTCACCCTCTGGGCACCTCATTCTGCAAATGACAGGCACACTAGACTCAGGCCTACAGCAAGCCTTGAAATAGTGTCTGTCATTTGTAGAATGTGGTCCCCAGAGGGTGAATTTAGTGATGCTACCCCACATAGTGGGCTAGCATCACCAAATTCACTCTCTGGGGACCTTATTCTGCTTACAACTCAGCAGAATGAGGTTCCTAGAGGGTGAATTTGGTGATGCTAGCCCGCTATGCAGGGTAGCATCACTAAATTCACCATCTGGGGACCTCATTCTGCAAATGACAGGCACGCTATTTCAAGGCTTGGCCTGCAGTTCACCTATGGGTCACTATAAATTTATTACAGGGTTTAAAATTTACACATTTTACGAGAGTCAATATTGGAATCTATTTATTGAGAAAGTTCATCAAATTAGTGGATCTTGTGAGGATCAACATGAGAATCGTTGATTCTGATTATCGTTGATTCTCATTTAAGCCCTGTTATTGCAAGTCAACTTTCCGATGACAAACTTCCACTAATATTGTCAGAAAATGGACTTAAGATAAGTGGGCCTGTGTCTGGGCAATACTAAAACATTATGAAAAATGCAAGCGCTATAATTTTCTTCACTGTATTTTCAGACTGATATGACAATGAATCATTTGTACGGTCTCGAGAATAAATCATCGACGGATATGGAGAGAAAAGATACCCGAATCGATGAACTTCTCAGGGTATGTGTTAAGCTATATGTTTTATATATAATAACTATTTTCTTTTGTGGTGATTTTAAAACATATTATTTTTGTATTATATTTCTATCTTGGAATGATTAGGTCAAATAAATAAAAATACTGTGTTGTCAGCCACCTGCTATGGTGTAATTGTCAGCCACCTGCTATGGTGTAATTGTCAGCCACCTGCTATGGTGTAATTGTCAGCCTCCTGCTATGCTGTAATTGTCAGCCTCCTGCTATGATGTAATTGTCAGCCACCTGCTATGGTGTAATTGTCAGCCACCTGCTATGGTGTAATTGTCAGCCACCTGCTATGGTGTAATTGTCAGCCACCTGCTACACTGTAATTGTCAAAGCTGTAAATTATTGCAGAACATGGATATATACATATACAATGGGGTCACTTACATGCCAACATTTGCTGTCGTAGTTGTCATCATCATCATCATCATCAGCCTTATCACCGTCGTCGACTTTGTTATCTCCGTCTTTGTCAATCTTCATCATCATCCATCATCATCGTTGCAATGTCAGCATGTGTCCATGTAGTTAATCAAATTATGTTGAGTCATCTATTTTTCATTGATCTTCATACACGCCTTAACAAATATCGCTAAACTTTTCACTCATCACCTAACGAAAGCCTCATAAAAAAATTATTTGCAAATTTATCCAAAAAATTTTAAAGTTCAAAACTCAATCACCAATTTAGATATATTCATATATTTTTCAACCATAATTTGATTTTCTTGGCCTAGAAAGTGATTACAGAGAGGTTGTAATTTATTACCTCAATAATTGACATGGGCTCCAAAAGTCTTGTGTAAATTTGAATTTTCGAATTAAAGAGTACAATATACCAGTACTGAGAGAAGGTCTGGTGCATAGCACATTAAGTTTTTAGAAATGGTGATCTGGTTTAAATATTGTAAGCTGAAATGTTTGTTCTGCACAAAGGCAGCGTAAGCTTATTTATGTATCTGCGTAAGTTTGTCATTTGTTGTTGACATTGGGCTTTCCTAAATGCTGTAGCTACTGCCAGACTTTCATTTTTAGAAAATGTAGGCGCGCATAGTCTCGCTCGCTGGATTTTGGCCAGGCGCGCGGTTTCTATCAAGATAAAATAAACAGCGGAAATACATTCATAAATGCCTCGTAAATTGAATTAGTTTACTCACGATCGATGTCCAGTGAAACTCTTTGATGGTTTAACACTGCTTAATCCACGATCCATAAGCACAAGTGAATGTTACACACTGTTTTTATATTGTACATGCTCCTATATTTATTGTAATTCATAATTACTAATAAGGAATCAATTTAATACTCCGATTCCTATATTTCCATGCTGACACAGACAGAATAAATATCAACATCTCCCGGCCACGTGGTCTCGCTTGTGATTTTCCAGGAATTTATGTGACGTCATAAGCTATACATAGAAATGTATTTTTAGCTTCGAATCATTCACAGACAGATAGTGCATTCGACACGTCACACCGTGTGACCTCAAATAACTTAAACTGCCAATCATCGTGGCACGAGGGACTCACCTTTTTATGTATGCCGACAATGAATGTTGGTTTCGGAGAATTGCTGAGTTCATTTGATATTTTGTTTTATACTTGTGCGCACGTTTTAAATAATGGATGGCGTTGACGGAGAACCGGTTAAGGGCAAGGGACACCACACCCAACTCCAAACCTTTTTAAAATGGAATGTTGGTTCTTTAATCAGCTACAGGACTGAAAAAGACCCAAAGGGTCATGACATGGTTGTTTCTGTGTGGTGCAAAACTTGTGCGCGACACATTGACGAAATCATCAAATCTAATAAACTCCGCGGCCAAGCAATTAAGGAGGCACAAAAATATGCAACATCGTCGAAATACGTGACGAAGCACAGTTTCAATAGACATTTAGTCTGGGTAGACACTGAAAATAGCGTTATCAGGTTCGCTCGCTGCATTTGGCCTAGGTGCGCAATCGATCGCTCGCTGGTTTGCAATTTTAGGCGCGCGATGGTGCGCAAGAGCGATCGCGCGCCTCAAAAATGAAAGTCTGGCTACTGCATGGTCTTATCATCCACTGATAGCAACCACCAAGGGTGCTTATACCTAAGGCAGGTGAATGACATCATATATTTTTTTCTATACCCATCAGTGATTTTTCAAGTATAGATTTTAGAGAAATTGTCCCGTGACCTCCGGTTATCAATCATGTGGAGATTGCAAAAAACGCGGAATTGGAAATGAAGCATCGCGATAAAAATGAAAGTTACTACTTCACAACATACGAAGAATTCACATGTGATTTAGGTCTATTAATTTCATTTAGACAAATTTCGTTGGTTCGCTTAATGAAAACAAAAAAAGGAAGAAGTCACGACGAGCATCCAGACAAGATTTTACAATCGACGACACGTCTTGTCAATTTGGCATGTCGTCTCCGTGGTGACCACTGCATGATATTACATAAATTATTATTAGCATTATGTCGCCCAAATTTTGAGGCACATCCTGTGTGGTTGCTGCACTACGTGTCACGTACGATTCATATTAGACAGTATGGTAATATGGCCCGTGGCTGAAACAACCAAAACAACATGTCTCAGATCTGAACATGGACATGAACATTTCCAATCTAAAGCAGCTTTGTCTAATTAACAAATCTGGGGTATCACATTTCTTTCTGTTTTCAGCAAAACGATGAGTTACGAAGACAGATAACTGCTCAGCAAAAACTGCTAGAAAAGCACAAAGACAATCTCCAGAAGTGTATTGAAGTGAACAAATCCCTGCTCATCGAGAAGGTAACACATTACATGTCTTTGTTTATATAACAAGTGAACAAATCCCAACTCATCGAGAAGGTAAACACATCAGTCATCTTTGTTTTTATCATGATATGCTAATATTTATTATAGATTGTTATGGATACTGCTGTTAAACCTGATTCGAAATGTTCACATGTCACTGACCGGTCACTGTATCTGGGTGACAAGTAGATTATAATGCTACTTGTCACCTATAACAGCCTGCCAGGTGTGCTTTGTCTCCCTAAAATTCTAAATGAGAAGGAATTAATTGGCTGTAGACCAAGTCTCCTCGGTCCACAACAGCTTGGGATAACAGTTGGGTTGATGCTATTTTGGACCAAGTCCCCTCCCATTACTCTTCCATAACAGACTTTCATTGAATAGAGGTACTACATGCACACATGACATGTCTGCAATTAATCTGTCTTAAATGATATATCTTTTACGTTGACCCTTTACCCAACAAACCGGCCAAAACCGGCCAAATAAAGCTTCAACAGCCTAAAATATCTTCGGTCTGTCTCAATAGAACCATACAAATATGGATATCATTGGAACCGGCTCCTTGACCACATTGTGATAGTTACAGTTATGCCCTGTGCCAATGCATTCTCTTATATAAATGCGAGTCGACCATAGGTTGCCTCGCATATATAAGAGAATGCATTGGCCTAAACTAAATCTTTTTTTAACACTTTTTACCATTTTTTCTTACATTCTTTAACAATTTTAATGTGTTAAGCCAATGCATTCTCTTATATATGCGAGGCGACCTATGGTCGACTCGCATATATAAGAGAATGCATTGGCACAGGGCCCTTCTGTTGGGTAAAGGGTTAATAGAAAAAGGTAAAGTGATAATTTATGGTTTACGTGCATTTTCTGATTTCTCAACAAATCACAATTCTCTGGAAAACATGGTATTATTTATTTATAAATCTCGTTGCTTTGACATTTAGCACACCTCTGATATCATGACATTTAACACACCTCTGATATCATGACATTCAGCACACCTCTGATATCATGACATTTAGCACACCTCTGATATCATGACATTTAGCACAAATCTGATATCATGACATTTAACACACCTCTGATATCATCATGCTTGGGAAAGGCTGCCCTCTATGTTCATATATGCAAACCCTTCCATTTGACCTAATCCAAAGACATACAAGCATGCTAAAGTTCATTATAGTGAAATAACATGGGTGGACTCGGTCCAAAACAGCATCAACCCAACCGATATCCCAAGCTGTTGTGGACCAAGAAGACTTGGTTAATTGGCTGAGACCGGAGGATAAACTGAACATTTTAAATTTCAAAATTCACAATATGGTTATAATGGTTGTCGTAAGTTTAAAGATTAGCAAATAACTCATATGGTATGAAATGATCACCATCCACTCTTCATGCATGTTATCATATATAATGTATGCACAGGCACAATTCTGAGGTGACAGGTATATCATCCCATATATAATGTATGCACAGGCACAATTCTGAGGTGACGTGTAAGAAATAATTCTACTTCTCTTCAGTGGCAAGTAGTTTTCTTTCAGAACATTTCAAACAGCACTTATTTGCTCTCAGAAGACGGGTGTAATTACACTCGTAAGTTGGGTCTCTCTCAAACAAAATTAAATGTCATTGTGGGATAGACCTATAATAACCTGTGCCAATGAATTCTCATGTATATGTGAGTCTCCCATAGGCAGCCTCGCATATATAATAGAATACATTGGCCTAATAATATTTATCTTGACCTTGTAAGCCAGTGCATTCTCTTATATATGCGAGGCTCCTTATGGGAGACTCGCATTTATAAGAGAATGCACTGGCACATGGCCTTTAATGCTGCACCAATGCAGCTCCCTTCATGAAAGGGTTAAGTTTGTTCACATTTTGTTTCGCACACCTCTCAATTAAGTGGAGAGTGAGGATCGAACGGGAAGAATGGAAATATTATAATGGTAATGGTAGAGTCGGAGAGAGGCGGGGAGGGTGAAAAGGAGAAAGAGCAATGGAGAGAAAGAAGTTTGAGAATTTCAGCTTTGGGGTTGGACTCGTTCCTAGCACTCAGTTTCCTCTATGCTAAGGCGCAATGCTCTGGCATGTAGCGACTAGTAAGCACCGACATAACTTTTCTGGGGATTACATCGTTGATATATATAGCGTCACTAGATATCCCCCAGGTATACTGGAGCAAAGGAAAGCAGTATAGCTACAGCTGATGTCATATCCGAAAATAGTAGGGGGTGGAATTTTGTCCCCTAAGATGGTGGCACTTTCTGGACTCTTGACAGCGGAAGCGTTACGTCGTGGAGTTGGACGGATCAGTGAGCGGAGTGTCGTGAGACAGGTATGAGACTACTTTGGGGTTTGCAGAGCAGATCTGTCCACATGAATGAGATGTACAGGAATGCTCGTCTCTCTCTCGTCTGTTGATATTCTCGATATTCTATATTAGAATGACATTTAACCCTTTCATGATGGGAGCTGTGCTGATGCAGCACATATGCGAGTCGACCATAGGGAGCCTCGTATATATAAGAGAATGCACTGGCTTACAAGGTCAAGGTAAATATTGTTAGGCCAATGCATTCTCTCATATATGTGAGGCTCCCTATGGGAGACACACATATATAAGAGAATGCATTGGCACAGGGTTTTCGCAAGATTTCAGGAAGTTCCAGTCATGGAAGGGTTAATTCTCTCCCACTCAAGCCTTGAAATAGTGTGTCTGTCATTTGCAGAATGAGGTCCCCAGAGGGTGAATTTAGTGATGCTACCCCGCATAGCGGGTTAGCATCACCAAATTCACCCTCTGGGAACCTCATTCTGCTGAGGTGTAAGCAGAATGAGGTCCCCAGAGGGTGAATTTGGTGATGCTAGCCCGCTATGCGGGGTAGAATCACTAAATTCACCCTCTGGGGACCTCATTCTGCAAATGACAGACACACTATTTCAAGGCTTGGATCTCTCCACATGAATGAGATTTACAGTAAATCTCGTCTCTTTCAAGTCTGTTGATATTCTCGATATTCTATGTTAGAATGACTTTTAATTCTCTCACACTTTACTTTCTTCACAGAGTTTGATTGTGAAGAAATCAACTCGGCAGAAGAGCATGGAGAACCGACTACGACTCGGTCAATTTGTTACTCAACGACAAGGTGCTACGTTCGTCGAAAACTGGGTGGATGGTTGGGCTTTCACAGATATTCTCAAGTAAGTCATCTTGATTTCTATATAGAAGAAGCTTCCTTTGGCCATGGTCTCACTGGGCCATTGAATTTTTACCGTTGATTAAAGTAGAGAATTTCCACATGGGACTTATTTTTGCGTCTGTCATTTTGAATTTACCGGAGTTCTGCGACTGCATATTATGTAATACTACATATACACATAACTGTCAAGAGAACCGAAATCCAGTTATGACATTTTCTGGTCGGTCAGTTTATTTCTAAAACCAAAACCAAGTGTATTTCGCTTAACCTCCCAACACTATTATATTGTTTGTTTGATAACGGCACAGCTACTGCCAGTCAGTCATGCATGGATGGTGAACTTAGTGACCTGATGATAACGACACAGCCACTGCCAGTCAGTCATGCACGGACGGTGAACTCAGTGACCTGAACTGAACTCAAGTGCATGTGTCAGCGCGGTTTCTATTATTTTGATCATCAATGATTTCAAAGTGTTGCCGATTGCTGCACTGTCTATTTCGGTGTGACGTAATTAATAACTTCTATTTATTTATTTATTGGAAAAACAGTGTAATACAAGAAAAGTCATGCAATACAATGGCTCCAAGAATATATATATACCTTTATTTCCTCCGCAAACGGAGAGTTTAAACATTATACATCATACACAAGATTAGTGTTTCAACACAGGTGACAAAAATAAACATCGATGTATCACATGGTTTTATACACAAAATATGCGCGATACAAATTCAATGAGGTATATGCATTACACCTGTAGGCCTCGTGTAATTATGATTTCATGAAACACTTCAACTGGATAATTATACGAGTATCTGTCGTATGGAGATATCATGTTTAGCTAGATGCCACTCCGACTAAATACAAATTATTTTATATGTATATATTGTTTTCTGTCTACGAGCAGAGCGTTTCGTGAGCTGTTTGCGCATGTGTCGGCGTGGTTTCTTTTATGTTGATCATCAAAGACTTCAAAGTGTTGCGGATTGATGCACTGTCTATTTCGGTGTGACGTAATTAATAACTTCTATTTATTTATTTTATTGGAAAAACAGTGTAATACAAGAAAAGTCATGCAATAAAATGGCTCCAAGAATATACAAAATGTCTGTAGATATTGGGAAATGATCGATGTTTGATATCAAGCCTTGAAATAGTGTGTCTGTCATTTGCAGAATGAGGTCCCCAGAGGGTGAATTTAGTGATGCTACCCCGCATAGCGGGCTAGCATCACCAAATTCACCCTCTGGGGACCTCATTCTGCTTACACCTCATAGTGTGCCTGTCATTTGCAGAATGAGGTCCCCAGAGGGTGAATTTAGTGATGCTACCCCGCATAGCGGGCTAGCATCACCAAATTCACCCTCTGGGGACCTCATTCTGCTTACACCTCAGCAGAATGAGGTTCCCAGAGGGTGAATTTGGTGATGCTAGCCCGCTATGCGGGGGTAGCATCACTAAATTCACCCTCTGGGGACCTCATTCTGCAAATGACAGGCACACTATTTCAAGGCTTGTTTGATATGAAGTAAGAACTGGTAGAGCGGAACATTTTCACCAAAAAAAATGTTGCCCAGCCAACAGTTCACTTATGGAATCAAATTATGGCGCCGTTCACCAGCATGTGTATCTATCAATCATAGATGCATTCATTGGATCATTGGATGATAGGTTGATGATAGACGATATTGATATTTAGCTTAAGCAAAGTAACCACTGACAATCGTGATGTTTGAACTTTCTAAAATGGAACTTTGGCTACTAAAAAGTTCAAAACTGCGATACTACACTGCCCATTTGATACATATAGGCATAGAAACGGGAATTTAGAGAGGGGTACTACTAATCAACTAGTATTCAATTACCTCTATCGACTAATCGACTCCTGAAAATCCCTAACCGTTTCAATGCTACAGTCTTACAAGCCTGGCCATCATGCCATCCCAATTCGAATGTTTCACAAGTGGACAACAAGCCTAGTCTTCACGTTATCATGGTTCATGTTTTACCGCCATGGTTCATGTTTTACCGCCATGGTTCATGTTTTACATTCAACAATGTATGATTCATATTTATCTCGCAGGCAACAAGAAAGGATTGCTGCTGATCGAGAAGATATAGAAAAACAAAGAAAAAGTCTGGTAAAGAAGAAACCCGGCACTAGTCAAAATATTAAAGGTGTTAAAACGCCTGATGGTTTCATCAAACCCGGTGATAAAGGGTAAGTTATCAAATATTAAAGGTGCTAAAACGCCTGATAGTTTCGTCAAACCTGGTGATAACATGTCAGTTCTAAAATCGCAGGTTGACACCAAAATATTTTATAGAATCCTTTCATTGAGCATTTCTTAAAAAAAAAACAATTTGCATAGCACCAAATGTCCTTTTAGAGAATGGGAGAAACGCCTGATTTGTGCTTTGATTAAAAGCAATTCTTGAACATTGGACGATAATTGTTCTCAAATATCCATTTTTGCCATTACATAAAGATATGACTTTTTTTTTTATTATTATTTACATAATTAATTAATTAATTCTTCGAAAGTGGGGGGTATACTGGATTGACTGCGTCTGTCCGTCACGCTTTCTCCCTCCGTTTGTCTGTCGGTCCGTCTGTCCGACCTCATAACTCGAACAACTATGAACCGATTTCAATAATTTTTTGTATGCAATCTCCTTAGGACTGCCTCTCCGCATGATACCAATTGTGGTTCGGTCCGACTTTTGTTATGCCCCCGACTTTAAGTCGGCGGGTATATAGTCGACATCTCCGGCCGTCCGTACGTACAAACATTTTGCATTATTGTTCAGCAACCGCTGGGCAGATTTAGCTGATATTTGGTATGGTGATAGAGCAGCATGGGGGAACAGCTACTTGCATAGCGCGGGTTTCGTCCACCCATTTTCACCAGAGTTATGGCCCTTGTTTGACATAGAAAATGCAATTTTGTCCGTCCGTACAAACATTTTGCATTATTGTTCAGCAACCGCTGGGCAGATTTATCTGATATTTGGTGTGGTGATAGAGCAGCATGGGGGAACAGCTACATGCATAGCGCGGGTTTCGTCCACCCATTTTTAGCTCAACTTACTTTTGTAAGTTTGAGCTATTGCCATGGTTTGGCGTCCGTCGTTTTGGAGTTGTTCGGCCAAAAAACATGGCCACCAGCAGCCATCTTGGATTTTACTCTTTGCATGACTAAATCCTTTGGCCCGGGCTACAGGTCGTACCTTTGGTCTGATCTTTATGAAATTTGTCATGAATGTTGACATTGACATGTAGATGGGAAAGAATCATTGTGGTGTCATTCGGCCAAAAAACAGCGGCCATCTTAGATTTCAAAATTCAATCCATTGGCGCGGGCTACAGGTCGTACTGTTCGTCTGATCATCATGAAATTTGTCATGGATGTTAATATTGACATGTAGATGGGAACGAGTTATTTTGGGGTCCTTCGGTCAATAAACATGGCTGCCAGCAGCCATCTTGGATTTTACTCTTTGCATGACTAAATCCTTTGGCGCGGGCTACAGGTCGTAGCTTTGATCGGAACATCATGAAATTTGTCATGGATGTTAATATTGACATGTAGATGGGAACGAGTCATTTTGAGGTTGTTCGGCCAATAAACATGGCCACCAGCAGCCATCTTGGATTTTACTCTTTGCATGACTAAATCCTTTGGCGCGGGCTACAGGTCGTAGCTTTGATCGGAACATCATGAAATTTGTCATGGATGTTAATATTGACATGTAGATGGGAACGAGTCATTTTGAGGTTGTTCGGCCAATAAACATGGCCACCAGCAGCCATCTTGGATTTTACTCTTTGCATGACTAAATCCTTTGGCACGGGCTACAGGTTGTAGCTTCGATCGGAACATCATGAAATTTGTCATGGATGTTAACAATGACATGTAGATGGGAACGAGTGATTTTGGGGTCGATCGGCCGAAAAACATGGCCGCCAGCAGCCATCTTGGATTTTACTCTTTGCATGACTAAATCCTTTGGCCCGGGCTACAGGTCGTACCTTTGGTCTGATCTTTATGAAATTTGTCATGAATGTTGACATTGACATGTAGATGGGAACGAGTCATTTTGGGGTCATTCGGCCAAAAAACATGGCCGCTGGCAGCCATCTTGGATTTCAAGATTCAATCCATTGGTGCGGGCTACAGATCGTACTGTTCGCCTGATCATCATGAAATTTGTCATTGATGTTAATACTGACATGTAGATGGGAACGAGTCATTTTGGGGTCCTTCGGCCAATAAACATGGCCGCCAGCAGCCATCTTGGATTTTACTCTTTGCATGACTAAATCCTTTGGCGCGGGCTACAGGTCGTAGCTTTGATCGGAACATCATGAAATTTGTCATGGATGTTAACAATGACATGTAGATGGGAACGAGTGATTTTGGGGTCATTCGGCCGAAAAACATGGCCGCCAGCAGCCATCTTGGATTTTACTATTTGCATGACTAAATCCTTTGATGCGGGCTACAGGTCGTACCTTTAGTCTGATCTTTATGAAATTTGTCATGAATGTTAATATTGACATGTAGATGGGAACGAGTCATTTTGGGGTCCTTCGGCCAATAAACATGGCCGCCAGCAGCCATCTTGGATTTTACTCTTTGCATGACTAAATCCTTTGGCGCGGGCTACAGGTCGTAGCTTTGATCGGAACATCATGAAATTTGTCATGGATGTTAACAATGACATGTAGATGGGAACGAGTGATTTTGGGGTCGTTCGGCCGAAAAACATGGCCGCCAGCAGCCATCTTGGATTTTACTATTTGCATGACTAAATCCTTTGACGCGGGCTACAGGTCGTACCTTTAGTCTGATCTTTATGAAATTTGTCATGAATGTTGAAATTGACATGTAGATGGGAAACGAGTCATTTTGGGGGCATTCAGCCAAAAAACATGGCCGCTGGCAGCCATCTTGGATTTCAAGATTCAATCCATTGGCGTGGGCTACAGGTCGTACTGTTCGTCTGATCATCATGAAATTTGTCATTGATGTTAATAATGACATGTAGATGGGAACGAGTTATTTTGGAGTCGTTCGGCCAAAAAACATGGCTGCCAGCAGCCATCTTGGATTTTACTCTTTGCATGACTAAATCCTTTGGCGCGGGCTACAGGTCGTTGTGTTGGTCGGAAGTTTATGAAATTTGTCATGGATGTTAACACTGACATGTAGATGGGAACGAGTGATTTTGGAGTCGTTCGGTCAAAAAACATGGCGCCAGCAGCCATCTTGGATTTTACTCTTTGCATGACTAAATCTATAGGTTGGGCTATAGGTTGCCTTTGGTCTAATCTTTATAAAATTTGACATTGACATGTAGATGGGAACGAATCATTGTGGGGTCATTTGGCCAAAAAACATGGCCGCTGGCGGCCATCTTGGATTTCAAAAAAGTCGTACTGTTCGTCTGATCATCATGAAATTTGTCATGAATGATAACAATGACATGTAGATGGGATCGAGTCGTTTTGGGGTCATTCGGTCAAAAAACATGGTTGCCAGCAGCCATCTTGGATTTTACTCTTTGCATGACTAAATCCTTTGGTGCGGGCTACATGTCGTAGCTTTGGTCAGATGGTCATGAAATTTGTCATGAATTATAACACTGACATGTAGATGGGAACGAGTCGTTTTGGGGTCATTCGGTCAAAAAACATGGCCACCAGCATTTTACTCTTTGCATGACTAAATCCTTTGGCGTGGGCTACAGGTCATACCTTTGGTCTGATCTTTATTAAATTTGTCATGGATGTTAACACTGACATGTAGATGGGAACGAATCATTGTGGGGTCATTCGGCCAAAAAACATGGCTGCCAGCGGCCATCTTGGATTTCAAAATTCAATCCATTGGCGCGGTCTACAGGCCGTACTGTTCGTCTGATCATCATGAAATTTGTAGGTCGTAGCTTTGGTCAGATCTTCATAAAATTTGTCATGGATGTTAACAATTATACGTAGATGGGAACGAGTTCTTTTGGGGTCAATTGGCCAAAAAAAATGGCCACCAGCAGCCATCTTGTATTTTACTCTTTGCATCACTAAATCCTTTGGTGCAGGTTAGACATTTCAATTAGCACCTTTCCTATTCCTCCATTTACTGTCAACCATTAAATTATTCCCCTACCTAAGTTGAGCTACAGTGTCATTGACACTTTCATTACCAGAGTTATGGCCCTTTTTTTTTTACTTAGAAAATTCAATTTTTCTCTTGTTTTTTTTTGTTTCCAGATGATAGCGTGAGCTTCGGTGGTACGATTGCAAATCCCGTATTTTTCTGGATCAGTTATATGAAAATACATGTCAAGTGCGAATTTGGGTATGATCTGATGATTTTTGCCAGAGTAATGGCCCTTTTTTCAACTTAGAAAATTTGAATTTTGTCCGTCCGTACAAACATTTTGTATTATTGTTCAGCAACCGCTTGGCAGATTTAGCTGATATTTGGTATGGTGATAGAGCAGCATGGGGGAACAGCTACATGCATAGCGCGGGTTTCGTCCACCCATTTTCACCAGAGTTATGGCCCTTTTTTTACTTAGAAAATTCAATTTATCAGTTATATGAAAATACATGTCAAGTGCGAATTTGGGTATGATCTGATGATTTTTTCCAGAGTTATGGCCCTTTTTTCAACTTAGAAAATTTGAATTTTCGCTTGTTTTTGGGTTTCCGGATCGCTTGTTTTGTGGTTTTTAGTCAACATTTCTGTACGAACTTCTTTTGGAATGGTCATATAGACATCCTCGGATATCCGCAGTTTCATCCATGCTTAATCCAAATTGCTACAGTTGGGGGCAAATGCCACGCGACAGCGTACCTCTTGTATTTTAAAGTTACGCCTCATTTTCGACTTATTTTGACTTAGAAAATTCTGTCCGACTTAATAACTTTAACAAATATGAACCAATTTGAATAATTTTTTCTGTACAAGCTTCTTGTGACACCATATCGATATTATTAGTCTGAATTTTTCTTTAACGTTAAAAATCTTTTTTGTTGGGTTTACGGATAATGCAGGTTGAATTTGCCATGGTGGGGGTATGCTAGCACTCGAGTGCACACCTCTTGTTTTTCATGTGTCAATTGTGACACATTGTTATTATCAGGGCTTCATGTGTCAATCGTGACACATGGATTATTATCAAGGCTTCATCCAACAAATTGAGAAAATTCATTAAAACTCTACATCAAAATGTGGAAAACGACTTTTGGATATGACTACAGGTGGAATGTTCAAGCATATTATATGGGACGGTGTGACTGGTGTCTGATATGACTACATGTGGGATGTCCAAGCATAGTATATGGTCAGTGATACATGTCCCCATAAATTGGGTGGTGTCTGGAGAAAAGAGTTGCTTCGAAAGTACCCTCCGGACTTGATTTGGAATTCTCGCAAGAAAATTTACAGCTTGGTAAATATGCTACAAGTTTGGAAGTTTTTTTTTAAATAACAATTTGTCTCATGAACTCTGACGTGAATAAATGTTATTTGTATAATTACAGAATGTCTATAGCTGAGTGGTACGAAGCTGATGAGATTCTCAAACTCCGACAAGCTGCTCTGAAAAAGGAAGATTCAGACCTTCAGTTGGAGCTTGAAAAATTAGAAAGGGAGAGGAATCTACATGTACGAGAACTTAAACGAATTAATAACGAGGACAACTCAAGGTCAGTTAATGAATTAATAACAAGGACAACTCAAGGTCAGTTAAATGAATTAATAACGAGAACAACTCAAGGTCAGTTAAATGAATTAATAACGAGGACAACTCAAGGTCAGTTAAATGAATTAATAACGAGGACAACTCAAGGTCAGTTAAATAAATTAATAACGAGGACAACTCAAGGTCAGTTAAATGAATTAATAACAAGGACAACTCAAGGTCAGTTAAACGAATTAATAACGAGGACAACTCAAGGTCAGTTAAATAAATTAATAGCGAGGACAACTCAAGGTCAGTTAAACGAATTAATAACGAGGACAACTCAAGGTCAGTTAAATGAATTAATAGCGAGGACAACTCAAGGTCAGTTAAATGAATTAATAACAAGGACAACTCAAGGTCAGTTAAATGAATTAATAACGAGGACAACTCAAGGTTAGTTAAATGAATTAATAGCGAGGACAACTCAAGGTCAGTTAAATGAATTAATAACAAGGACAACTCAAGGTCAGTTAAATGAATTAATAGCGAGGACAACTCAAGGTCAGTTAAATGAATTAATAGCGAGGACAACTCAAGGTCAGTTAAATGAATTAATAACAAGGACAACTCAAGGTCAGTTAAATGAATTAATAACGAGGACAACTCAAGGTCAGTTAAATGAATTAATAGCGAGGACAACTCAAGGTCAGTTAAATGAATTAATAACGAGGACAACTCAAGGTCAGTTAAATGAATTAATAACAAGTACATCTCAAGGTCAGTTAAATGAATTAATAACAAGTACATCTCAAGGTCAGTTAAATGAATTAATAACGAGGACAACTCAAGGTCAGTTAAATAAATTAATAACGAGGACAACTCAAGGTCAGTTAAATGAATTAATAACAAGTACATCTCAAGGTCAGTTAAATGAATTAATAACGAGGACAACTCAAGGTCAGTTAAATGAATTAATAACAAGTACATCTCAAGGTCAGTTAAATGAATTAATAACAAGTACAACTCAAGGTCAGTTAAATGAATTAATAACAAGTACATCTCAAGGTTAGATAAATGAATTAATAACAAGGACAACTCAAGGTTAGTTAAATGAATTAATAACGAGGACAACTCAAGGTTAGTTTAATGAATTAATAACGAGGACAACTCAAGGTCAGTTAAACGAATTAATAACAAGGACAACTCAAGGTCAGTTAAATGAATTAATAACAAGGACAACTCAAGGTTAGTTAAATGAATTAATAACGAGGACAACTCAAGGTTAGTTAAATGAATTAATAACGAGGACAACTCAAGGTTAGTTAAATGAATTAATAGCAAGTACAACTCAAGGTCAGTTAAATGAATTAATAACGAGGACAACTCAAGGTCAGTTAATGAATTAATAACGAGGACAACTCAAGGTTAGTTAAATGAATTAATAACAAGTACATCTCAAGGTCAGTTAAATGAATTAATAACGAGGACAACTCAAGGTCAGTTTAATGAATTAATAACAAGTACATCTCAAGGTCAGTTAAATGAATTAATAACAAGTACATCTCAAGGTTAGATAAATGAATTAATAACAAGGACAACTCAAGGTTAGTTAAATGAATTAATAACGAGGACAACTCAAGGTTAGTTTAATGAATTAATAACGAGGACAACTCAAGGTCAGTTAAATGAATTAATAACGAGGACAACTCAAGGTCAGTTAAATGAATTAATAACAAGGACAACTCAAGGTTAGTTAAATGAATTAATAGTGAGGACAACTCAAGGTCAGTTAAATGAATTAATAACAAGTACATCTCAAGGTTAGTTAAATGAATTAATAACAAGTACATCTCAAGGTCAGTTAAATAAATTAATAACGAGGACAACTCAAGGTCAGTTAAATGAATTAATAACGAGGACAACTCAAGGTTAGTTAAATGAATTAATAACGAGGACAACTCAAGGTTAGTTTAATGAATTAATAACGAGGACAACTCAAGGTCAGTTAAATGAATTAATAACAAGGACAACTCAAGGTCAGTTAAATGAATTAATAACAAGGACAACTCAAGGTTAGTTAAATGAATTAATAGTGAGGACAACTCAAGGTCAGTTAAATGAATTAATAGTGAGGACAACTCAAGGTCAGTTAAATGAATTAATAGTGAGGACAACTCAAGGTCAGTTAAATGAATTAATAACAAGTACATCTCAAGGTTAGTTAAATGAATTAATAACAAGTACATCTCAAGGTCAGTTAAATAAATTAATAACGAGGACAACTCAAGGTCAGTTAAATGAATTAATAACGAGGACAACTCAAGGTTAGTTAAATGAATTAATAACAAGTACAACTCAAGGTTAGTTAAATGAATTAATAACGAGGACAACTCAAGGTTAGTTAAATGAATTAATAGCAAGTACAACTCAAGGTCAGTTAAATGAATTAATAACAAGGACAACTCAAGGTCAGTTAAATAAATTAATAACGAGGACAACTCAAGGTTAGTTAAATGAATTAATAACAAGGACAACTCAAGGTCAGTTAAATGAATTAATAGCAAGTACAACTCAAGGTCAGTTAAATGAATTAATAGCGAGGACAACTCAAGGTTAGTTAAATGAATTAATAACAAGTACATCTCAAGGTTAGTTAAATGAATTAATAACAAGTACATCTCAAGGTCAGTTAAATGAATTAATAACGAGGACAACTCAAGGTTAGTTAAATGAATTAATAACGAGGACAACTCAAGGTTAGTTAAATGAATTAATAACAAGTACATCTCAAGGTTAGTTAAATGAATTAATAACAAGTACATCTCAAGGTCAGTTAAATGAATTAATAACAAGGACAACTCAAGGTTAGTTAATGAATTAATAGCGAGGACAACTCAAGGTTAGTTAATGAATTAATAGCAAGGACAACTCAAGGTCAGTTAAATGAATTAATAACAAGTACATCTCAAGGTTAGTTAAATGAATTAATAGCGAGGACAACTCAAGGTTAGTTAATGAATTAATAGCGAGGACAACTCAAGGTTAGTTAATGAATTAATAGCGAGGACAACTCAAGGTTAGTTAAATGAATTAATAGCGAGGACAACTCAAGGTTAGTTAATGAATTAATAGCGAGGACATCTCAAGGTTAGTTAAATGAATTAATAACGAGGACAACTCAAGGTTAGTTAAATGAATTAATAGCGAGGACAACTCAAGGTTAGTTAATGAATTAATAACGAGGACAACTCAAGGTTAGTTAAATGAATTAATAGCGAGGACAACTCAAGGTTAGTTAATGAATTAATAGCGAGGACAACTCAAGGTTAGTTAATGAATTAATAGCGAGGACAACTCAAGGTTAGTTAAATGAATTAATAGCGAGGACAACTCAAGGTTAGTTAATGAATTAATAGCGAGGACAACTCAAGGTTAGTTAATGAATTAATAGCGAGGACAACTCAAGGTTAGTTAATGAATTAATAGCGAGGACAACTCAAGGTTAGTTAATGAATTAATAGCGAGGACAACTCAAGGTTAGTTAATGAATTAATAGCGAGGACAACTCAAGGTTAGTTAAATGAATTAATAGCGAGGACAACTCAAGGTTAGTTAATGAATTAATAGCGAGGACAACTCAAGGTTAGTTAATGAATTAATAGCGAGGACAACTCAAGGTTAGTTAATGAATTAATAGCGAGGACAACTCAAGGTTAGTTAAATGAATTAATAGCGAGGACAACTCAAGGTTAGTTAATGAATTAATAGCGAGGACAACTCAAGGTTAGTTAAATGAATTAATAGCGAGGACAACTCAAGGTTAGTTAATGAATTAATAGCGAGGACAACTCAAGGTTAGTTAATGAATTAATAGCGAGGACAACTCAAGGTTAGTTAAATGAATTAATAGCGAGGACAACTCAAGGTTAGTTAATGAATTAATAGCGAGGACAACTCAAGGTTAGTTAAATGAATTAATAGCGAGGACAACTCAAGGTTAGTTAATGAATTAATAGCGAGGACAACTCAAGGTTAGTTAATGAATTAATAGCGAGGACAACTCAAGGTTAGTTAAATGAATTAATAGCGAGGACAACTCAAGGTTAGTTAATGAATTAATAGCGAGGACAACTCAAGGTTAGTTAATGAATTAATAGCGAGGACAACTCAAGGTTAGTTAATGAATTAATAGCGAGGACAACTCAAGGTTAGTTAATGAATTAATAGCGAGGACAACTCAAGGTTAGTTAATGAATTAATAGCGAGGACAACTCAAGGTCAGTTAATGAATTAATAGTGAGGACAACTCAAGGTTAGTTAAATGAATTAATAACAAGTACATCTCAAGGTTAGTTAAATGAATTAATAACGAGGACATCTCAAGGTTAGTTAAATGAATTAATAACAAGTACAACTCAAGGTCAGTTAAATGAATTAATAACAAGTACATCTCAAGGTTAGTTAAATGAATTAATAACAAGGACAACTCAAGGTTAGTTAAATGAATTAATAACAAGGACAACTCAAGGTTAGTTAAATGAATTAATAACAAGGACAACTCAAGGTTAGTTAAATGA
This sequence comes from Siphonodentalium dalli, assembly GCA_032622095.1. Classification (NCBI taxonomy): domain Eukaryota; kingdom Metazoa; phylum Mollusca; class Scaphopoda; order Gadilida; family Siphonodentaliidae; genus Siphonodentalium; species Siphonodentalium dalli. The sequence goes on along the minus strand of CP136068.1, from coordinate 188,396,154 downwards.
ATTAATAGCAAGTACATCTCAAGGTTAGTTAAATGAATTAATAACGAGGACAACTCAAGGTTAGTTAAATGAATTAATAACAAGTACAACTCAAGGTTAGTTAAATGAATTAATAACAAGTACAACTCAAGGTTAGTTAAATGAATTAATAGTGAGGACAACTCAAGGTTAGTTAAATGAATTAATAACAAGTACAACTCAAGGTTAGTTAAATGAATTAATAGCGAGGACAACTCAAGGTTAGTTAAATGAATTAATAACAAGTACAACTCAAGGTTAGTTAAATGAATTAATAACAAGTACAACTCAAGGTTAGTTAAATGAATTAATAACAAGTACAACTCAAGGTTAGTTAAATGAATTAATAGTGAGGACAACTCAAGGTTAGTTAAATGAATTAATAACAAGTACAACTCAAGGTTAGTTAAATGAATTAATAGCGAGGACAACTCAAGGTTAGTTAAATGAATTAATAACAAGTACAACTCAAGGTTAGTTAAATGAATTAATAACAAGGACAACTCAAGGTTAGTTAAATGAATTAATAACAAGGACAACTCAAGGTTAGTTAAATGAATTAATAACAAGTACAACTCAAGGTTAGTTAAATGAATTAATAACAAGTACAACTCAAGGTCAGTTAAATGAATTAATAACGAGGACAACTCAAGGTTAGTTAAATGAATTAATAACGAGGACAACTCAAGGTTAGTTAAATGAATTAATAACGAGGACAACTCAAGGTCAGTTAAATGAATTAATAACGAGGACAACTCAAGGTCAGTTAAATAAATTAATAGTGAGGACAACTCAAGGTTAGTTAAATGAATTAATAACGAGGACAACTCAAGGTCAGTTAAATGAATTAATAACAAGTACAACTCAAGGTCAGTTAAATAAATTAATAGTGAGGACAACTCAAGGTTAGTTAAATGAATTAATAACGAGGACAACTCAAGGTTAGTTAAATGAATTAATAGCGAGGACAACTCAAGGTTAGTTAAATGAATTAATAACGAGGACAACTCAAGGTTAGTTAAATGAATTAATAACAAGGACAACTCAAGGTTAGTTAAATGAATTAATAACAAGTACATCTCAAGGTCAGTTAAATGAATTACAAACGAGGACAACTCAAGGTTAGTTAAATGAATTAATAGCGAGGACAACTCAAGGTTAGTTAAATGAATTAATAACAAGGACAACTCAAGGTTAGTTAAATGAATTAATAGCGAGGACAACTCAAGGTTAGTTAAATGAATTAATAACAAGTACAACTCAAGGTCAGTTAAATGAATTAATAACAAGGACAACTCAAGGTTAGTTAAATGAATTAATAACAAGGACAACTCAAGGTTAGTTAAATGAATTAATAACGAGGACAACTCAAGGTTAGTTAAATGAATTAATAACGAGGACAACTCAAGGTCAGTTAAATGAATTAATAACAAGGACAACTCAAGGTCAGTTAAATGAATTAATAACAAGGACAACTCAAGGTTAGTTAAATGAATTAATAACAAGTACATCTCAAGGTTAGTTAAATGAATTAATAGCGAGGACAACTCAAGGTTAGTTAAATGAATTAATAACAAGTACATCTCAAGGTTAGTTAAATGAATTAATAACGAGGACAACTCAAGGTTAGTTAAATGAATTAATAACAAGTACATCTCAAGGTTAGTTAAATGAATTAATAACAAGTACAACTCAAGGTCAGTTAAATGAATTAATAACAAGTACAACTCAAGGTTAGTTAAATGAATTAATAACAAGTACAACTCAAGGTCAGTTAAATGAATTAATAACAAGTACAACTCAAGGTTAGTTAAATGAATTAATAACAAGGACAACTCAAGGTGAGTTAAATGAATTAATAACAAGGACAACTCAAGGTTAGTTAAATGAATTAATAACAAGGACAACTCAAGGTTAGTTAAATGAATTAATAACAAGGACAACTCAAGGTTAGTTAAATGAATTAATAACAAGTACAACTCACGGTCAGTTAAATGAATTAATAACAAGGACAACTCAAGGTTAGTTAAATGAATTAATAACAAGGACAACTCAAGGTCAGTTAAATGAATTAATAACGAGGACAACTCAAGGTTAGTTAAATGAATTAATAACAAGTACAACTCAAGGTCAGTTAAATGAATTAATAACGAGGACAACTCAAGGTTAGTTAAATGAATTAATAACAAGGACAACTCAAGGTTAGTTAAATGAATTAATAACAAGTACAACTCAAGGTCAGTTAAATGAATTAATAACAAGTACAACTCAAGGTTAGTTAAATGAATTAATAACAAGTACAACTCAAGGTCAGTTAAATGAATTAATAACGAGGACAACTCAAGGTCAGTTAAATGAATTAATAACGAGGACAACTCAAGGTTAGTTAAATGAATTAATAACGAGTACAACTCAAGGTTAGTTAAATAAATTAATAACAAGGACAACTCAAGGTTAGTTAAATGAATTAATAACAAGTACAACTCAAGGTCAGTTAAATGAATTAATAACGAGGACAACTCTAGGTTAGTTAAATGAATTAATAACGAGGACAACTCAAGGTTAGTTAAATGAATTAATAACGAGTACAACTCAAGGTTAGTTAAATAAATTAATAACAAGGACAACTCAAGGTTAGTTAAATGAATTAATAACAAGGACAACTCAAGGTTAGTTAAATGAATTAATAACAAGGACAACTCAAGGTCAGTTAAATGAATTAATAACAAGGACAACTCAAGGTTAGTTAAATGAATTAATAACAAGGACAACTCAAGGTCAGTTAAATGAATTAATAACAAGTACATCTCAAGGTCAGTTAAATGAATTAATAACAAGGACAACTCAAGGTCAGTTAAATGAATTAATAACAAGTACATCTCAAGGTCAGTTAAATGAATTAATAACAAGGACAACTCAAGGTCAGTTAAATGAATTAATAACAAGGACAACTCAAGGTCAGTTAAATGAATTAATAACAAGTACATCTCAAGGTCAGTTAAATGAATTAATAACAAGGACAACTCAAGGTCAGTTAAATGAATTAATAACAAGTACATCTCAAGGTTAGTTAAATGAATTAATAGCGAGGACAACTCAAGGTTAGTTAAATGAATTAATAACAAGGACAACTCAAGGTCAGTTAAATGAATTAATAACAAGTACATCTCAAGGTCAGTTAAATGAATTAATAACAAGGACAACTCAAGGTCAGTTAAATGAATTAATAACAAGTACATCTCAAGGTCAGTTAAATGAATTAATAACAAGGACAACTCAAGGTTAGTTAAATGAATTAATAACAAGTACAACTCAAGGTCAGTTAAATGAATTAATAACAAGGACAACTCAAGGTTAGTTAAATGAATTAATAACAAGGACAACTCAAGGTTAGTTAAATGAATTAATAGCGAGGACAACTCAAGGTCAGTTAAATGAATTAATAACAAGTACATCTCAAGGTCAGTTAAATGAATTAATAACAAGGACAACTCAAGGTTAGTTAAATGAATTAATAACAAGTACAACTCAAGGTCAGTTAAATGAATTAATAACAAGGACAACTCAAGGTTAGTTAAATGAATTAATAACAAGGACAACTCAAGGTCAGTTAAATGAATTAATAACAAGTACATCTCAAGGTCAGTTAAATGAATTAATAACAAGGACAACTCAAGGTCAGTTAAATGAATTAATAACAAGTACATCTCAAGGTCAGTTAAATGAATTAATAACAAGGACAACTCAAGGTCAGTTAAATGAATTAATAACAAGTACATCTCAAGGTCAGTTAAATGAATTAATAACAAGGACAACTCAAGGTTAGTTAAATGAATTAATAACAAGGACAACTCAAGGTCAGTTAAATGAATTAATAACAAGGACAACTCAAGGTCAGTTAAATGAATTAATAACAAGTACAACTCAAGGTCAGTTAAACGAATTAATAACGAGGACAACTCAAGGTTAGTTAATGAATTAATAACAAGGACAACTCAAGGTTAGTTAAATGAATTAATAACAAGGACAACTCAAGGTCAGTTAAATAAATTAATAACGAGGACTACTCAAGGTCAGTTAAATGAATTAATAACGAGGACAACTCAAGGTTAGTTAAATGAATTAATAACAAGGACAACTCAAGGTTAGTTAAATGAATTAATAACAAGTACAACTCAAGGTTAGTTAAATGAATTAATAACAAGTACAACTCAAGGTTAGTTAAATGAATTAATAACAAGGACAACTCAAGGTCAGTTAAATGAATTAATAACGAGGACAACTCAAGGTTAGTTAAATGAATTAATAACAAGTACATCTCAAGGTCAGTTAAATGAATTAATAACGAGGACAACTCAAGGTCAGTTAAATAAATTAATAACGAGTACATCTCAAGGTTAGTTAAATGAATTAATAACGAGGACAACTCAAGGTCAGTTAAATGAATTAATAACGAGGACAACTCAAGGTCAGTTAAATAAATTAATAACGAGGACTACTCAAGGTCAGTTAAATGAATTAATAACGAGGACAACTCAAGGTCAGTTAAATGAATTAATAACAAGTACAACTCAAGGTTAGTTAAATGAATTAATAACAAGGACATCTCAAGGTTAGTTAAATGAATTAATAACAAGGACAACTCAAGGTCAGTTAAACGAATTAATAACAAGGACAACTCAAGGTTAGTTAAATGAATTAATAACGAGGACAACTCAAGGTTAGTTAAATGAATTAATAACAAGGACAACTCAAGGTTAGTTAAATGAATTAATAACAAGGACATCTCAAGGTTAGTTAAATGAATTAATAACAAGGACAACTCAAGGTCAGTTAAACGAATTAATAACAAGGACAACTCAAGGTTAGTTAAATGAATTAATAACGAGGACAACTCAAGGTTAGTTAAACGAATTAATAACGAGGACAACTCAAGGTTAGTTAATGAATTAATAACAAGGACAACTCAAGGTTAGTTAAATGAATTAATAACAAGGACAACTCAAGGTCAGTTAAATAAATTAATAACGAGGACTACTCAAGGTCAGTTAAATGAATTAATAACGAGGACAACTCAAGGTTAGTTAAATGAATTAATAACAAGTACATCTCAAGGTTAGTTAAATGAATTAATAACAAGTACAACTCAAGGTTAGTTAAATGAATTAATAACGAGGACATCTCAAGGTCAGTTAAATGAATTAATAACGAGGACAACTCAAGGTTAGTTAAATGAATTAATAACAAGTACAACTCAAGGTTAGTTAAATGAATTAATAACGAGGACAACTCAAGGTCAGTTAATGAATTAATAACGAGTACATCTCAAGGTCAGTTAAATGAATTAATAACAAGGACAACTCAAGGTTAGTTAAATGAATTAATAACGAGGGCAACTCAAGGTCAGTTAAATGAATTAATAACGAGGACAACTCAAGGTCAGTTAAATGAATTAATAACAAGTACATCTCAAGGTTAGTTAAATGAATTAATAACGAGGGCAACTCAAGGTCAGTTAAATGAATTAATAACGAGGACAACTCAAGGTCAGTTAAATGAATTAATAACAAGTACATCTCAAGGTCAGTTAAATGAATTAATAACAAGGACAACTCAAGGTTAGTTAAATGAATTAATAACAAGGACAACTCAAGGTCAGTTAAATGAATTAATAACGAGGACAACTCAAGGTTAGTTAAATGAATTAATAACAAGGACAACTCAAGGTTAGTTAAATGAATTAATAACAAGTACAACTCAAGGTTAGTTAAATGAATTAATAACGAGTACATCTCAAGGTCAGTTAAATGAATTAATAACAAGGACAACTCAAGGTTAGTTAAATGAATTAATAACGAGGACAACTCAAGGTCAGTTAAATGAATTAATAACGAGGACAACTCAAGGTTAGTTAAATGAATTAATAACGAGGACAACTCAAGGTTAGTTAAATGAATTAATAACGAGTACAACTCAAGGTTAGTTAAATGAATTAATAACGAGGACAACTCAAGGTTAGTTAAATGAATTAATAACAAGGACAACTCAAGGTTAGTTAAATGAATTAATAACAAGTACAACTCAAGGTCAGTTAAATGAATTAATAACAAGGACAACTCAAGGTTAGTTAAATGAATTAATAACGAGGACAACTCAAGGTTAGTTAAATGAATTAATAACAAGGACAACTCAAGGTTAGTTAAATGAATTAATAACAAGGACAACTCAAGGTCAGTTAAATGAATTAATAACAAGGACAACTCAAGGTTAGTTAAATGAATTAATAACGAGGACAACTCAAGGTCAGTTAAATGAATTAATAACAAGGACAACTCAAGGTCAGTTAAATGAATTAATAACGAGGACAACTCAAGGTCAGTTAAATAAATTAATAACGAGGACAACTCAAGGTCAGTTAAATGAATTAATAACGAGGACAACTCAAGGTTAGTTAAATGAATTAATAACAAGTACAACTCAAGGTTAGTTAAATGAATTAATAACGAGGACATCTCAAGGTTAGTTAAATGAATTAATAACGAGGACAACTCAAGGTCAGTTAAATGAATTAATAACAAGTACAATTCAAGGTCAGTTAAATGAATTAATAACGAGGACAACTCAAGGTCAGTTAAATGAATTAATAGCGAGGACAACTCAAGGTCAGTTAAATGAATTAATAACAAGTACAACTCAAGGTCAGTTAAATGAATTAATAACAAGTACATCTCAAGGTGAGTTAAATGAATTAATAACGAGGACAACTCAAGGTTAGTTAAATGAATTAATAACAAGGACAACTCAAGGTCAGTTAAATGAATTAATAACGAGGACAACTCAAGGTTAGTTAAATGAATTAATAACAAGGACAACTCAAGGTTAGTTAAATGAATTAATAACAAGGACATCTCAAGGTCAGTTAAATGAATTAATAACAAGTACAACTCAAGGTTAGTTAAATGAATTAATAACAAGGACAACTCAAGGTTAGTTAAATGAATTAATAACGAGGACAACTCAAGGTTAGTTAAATGAATTAATAACGAGGACAACTCAAGGTTAGTTAAATGAATTAATAACAAGGACAACTCAAGGTTAGTTAAATGAATTAATAACAAGGACATCTCAAGGTCAGTTAAATGAATTAATAACAAGTACAACTCAAGGTTAGTTAAATGAATTAATAACAAGGACAACTCAAGGTTAGTTAAATGAATTAATAACGAGGACAACTCAAGGTTAGTTAAATGAATTAATAACAAGGACAACTCAAGGTTAGTTAAATGAATTAATAACGAGGACAACTCAAGGTTAGTTAAATGAATTAATAACAAGGACATCTCAAGGTCAGTTAAATGAATTAATAACGAGGACAACTCAAGGTTAGTTAAATGAATTAATAACAAGGACAACTCAAGGTTAGTTAAATGAATTAATAACAAGGACAACTCAAGGTTAGTTAAATGAATTAATAACAAGGACAACTCAAGGTCAGTTAAATGAATTAATAACAAGGACATCTCAAGGTTAGTTAAATGAATTAATAACGAGGACAACTCAAGGTCAGTTAAATGAATTAATAACGAGGACAACTCAAGGTTAGTTAAATGCATTAATAACAAGTACATCTCAAGGTCAGTTAAATGAATTAATAACGAGGACAACTCAAGGTTAGTTAAATGAATTAATAACAAGTACAACTCAAGGTCAGTTAAATAAATTAATAACAAGTACAACTCAAGGTTAGTTAAATGAATTAATAACAAGTACAACTCAAGGTTAGTTAAATGAATTAATAACAAGTACAACTCAAGGTTAGTTAAATGAATTAATAACAAGGACATCTCAAGGTGAGTTAAATGCATTAATAACAAGTACATCTCAAGGTCAGTTAAATGAATTAATAACGAGGACAACTCAAGGTTAGTTAAATGAATTAATAACAAGTACAACTCAAGGTCAGTTAAATAAATTAATAACAAGTACAACTCAAGGTTAGTTAAATGAATTAATAACAAGTACAACTCAAGGTTAGTTAAATGAATTAATAACAAGTACAACTCAAGGTTAGTTAAATGAATTAATAACAAGTACAACTCAAGGTTAGTTAAATGAATTAATAACAAGGACAACTCAAGGTCAGTTAAATGAATTAATAACAAGGACAACTCAAGGTTAGTTAAATGAATTAATAACGAGGACAACTCAAGGTTAGTTAAATGAATTAATAACGAGGACAACTCAAGGTCAGTTAAATGAATTAATAGCGAGGACAACTCAAGGTTAGTTAAATGAATTAATAACAAGTACAACTCAAGGTCAGTTAAATGAATTAATAACGAGGACAACTCAAGGTCAGTTAAATGAATTAATAACAAGGACAACTCAAGGTCAGTTAAATAAATTAATAACGAGTACAACTCAAGGTTAGTTAAATGAATTAATAACAAGGACAACTCAAGGTCAGTTAAATGAATTAATAACAAGGACAACTCAAGGTCAGTTAAATGAATTAATAACAAGGACAACTCAAGGTCAGTTAAATGAATTAATAACAAGGACAACTCAAGGTCAGTTAAATAAATTAATAACAAGTACAACTCAAGGTTAGTTAAATGAATTAATAACAAGTACATCTCAAGGTCAGTTAATGAATTAATAACAAGGACAACTCAAGGTTAGTTAAATGAATTAATAACAAGTACATCTCAAGGTCAGTTAATGAATTAATAACAAGGACAACTCAAGGTCAGTTAAATGAATTAATAACAAGTACATCTCAAGGTTAGTTAAATGAATTAATAACAAGTACAACTCAAGGTTAGTTAAATGAATTAATAACAAGTACAACTCAAGGTTAGTTAAATGAATTAATAACGAGGACAACTCAAGGTCAGTTAATGAATTAATAACAAGTACAACTCAAGGTTAGTTAAATGAATTAATAACAAGTACATCTCAAGGTTAGTTAAATGAATTAATAACAAGTACATCTCAAGGTTAGTTAAATGAATTAATAACGAGGACAACTCAAGGTCAGTTAAATGAATTAATAACAAGTACAACTCAAGGTGAGTTAAACAAATTAATAACGAGGACAACTCAAGGTTAGTTAAATAAATTAATAACGAGGACAACTCAAGGTTAGTTAAATGAATTAATAACGAGGACAACTCAAGGATAGTTAAATGAATTAATAACAAGGACAACTCAAGGTCAGTTAATGAATTAATAGTGAGGACAACTCAAGGTCAGTTAAATGAATTAATAGCGAGGACAACTCAAGGTCAGTTAATGAATTAATAGTGAGGACAACTCAAGGTCAGTTAAATGAATTAATAGCGAGGACAACTCAAGGTCAGTTAATGAATTAATAGTGAGGACAACTCAAGGTCAGTTAGATGAATTAATAACGAGGACAACTCAAGGTGAGTTAAACAAATTAATAACGAGGACAACTCAAGGTGAGTTAAACAAATTAATAACGAGGACAACTCAAGGTTAGTTAAATAAATTAATAACGAGGACATCTCAAGGTCAGTTAAATGAATTAATAGCGAGGACAACTCAAGGTCAGTTAAATGAATTAATAACGAGGACAACTCAAGGTTAGTTAAATGAATTAATAGTGAGGACAACTCAAGGTCAGTTAAATGAATTAATAACGAGGACAACTCAAGGTCAGTTAAATGAATTAATAACGAGGACAACTCAAGGTCAGTTAAATGAATTAATAGTGAGGACAACTCAAGGTCAGTTAAATGAATTAATAGCGAGGACAACTCAAGGTCAGTTAATGAATTAATAGTGAGGACAACTCAAGGTCAGTTAAATGAATTAATAGCGAGGACAACTCAAGGTCAGTTAATGAATTAATAGTGAGGACAACTCAAGGTCAGTTAAATGAATTAATAACAAGTACAACTCAAGGTTAGTTAAATGAATTAATAACAAGGACAACTCAAGGTTAGTTAAATGAATTAATAACGAGGACAACTCAAGGTCAGTTAAATGAATTAATAACGAGGACAACTCAAGGTCAGTTAAATGAATTAATAACAAGGACAACTCAAGGTGAGTTAAACAAATTAATAACGAGGACAACTCAAGGTTAGTTAAATAAATTAATAACGAGGACATCTCAAGGTTAGTTAAATGAATTAATAACAAGTACATCTCAAGGTCAGTTAAATGAATTAATAGCGAGGACAACTCAAGGTCAGTTAAATGAATTAATAACGAGGACAACTCAAGGTCAGTTAAATGAATTAATAACAAGGACAACTCAAGGTTAGTTTGTTTGTTTTTGCCAAATTTGGAGGTTTAATCTTTTTGGTGAATAATATCTGTTTATTTCTGCAGAAGGGAAGAACACGTTAAGGAAACATGAAATGTCCAACCCCATAATTTATTCATTCAACGGCATCGGTTACTGGCTGTCAGTTTATCTGATTTCGGTTTGTTTTAACGTTCAACCCCAGAGAAGAAATGAAGATATTTATAGATTGCCAGGGATTGAAACGGTGTCTGTTTATACTGAACTGAACCACTAAAGTCACGACTGACACTGAATAATATTTTTTGAGACAATCGCACACAATTGAATTAATGAACTGCTTATTTGTAAGTTGTGGGATCAGTCGTAAAGTTTGTTTGCTAGAATTATTTTGTGCAATAATTTTTTAGCTCTGTGATTTATTCGATCTTCCCGTTTACTTTAATATCCCCGACAGATTATTTGGTTATTTTTTATCTTCCCGTTATACTTTTTGTTATTTTTAGGTTCAAGGATCATCCCATATTGAACGACAGATATTTATTATTAAGTTTATTGGGAAAAGGTGGCTTCAGTGAAGTCCATAAGGTAAGACTTAAAAATAGTAACCCTTTATTTACTAAATGGATTTTCGCGGAAGTTATCGTAGTATTCATTGGAACTTGTGCCAATGCATTCTCTTATATATGCGAGCCGACCATAGGTCGCCTCAAATATATAAGAGAATGCATTGGCCTAACAATTTTTTATCATTTTTTTTAAATAAATGTTTCTTACAATTTTTAGGACATAAAATAAAAAACATCCATGCATTACCCTGCAGGGAGCCCCACACATATATAGAAGCATATAGAAGAGTGTCGTCTGCTCATGTTTGTCTGGGGCTCTGTATGGGTGAAATTATAAAATTGTTAAAGAATACAAGAAAAAATTATTAAAATTGTAAAAAATTGTTAGGCCAATGCATTCTCTTATATATGCGAGGCGACCTATGGTTGACTCGCATATATAAGAGAATGCATTGGCTCAGGGTAAAAAAATCCCGACTTACGACTGGATTTGATATGGCGGGTCACATATGTGTCTTACTGTTTTGGAGGGATGCTAAGGAAATATAAGCAGAAAAGATAATACAAGAGCCAAAGGATTTCTATTAATTATAATGCTCAGATAATACGTTATTTGTTAATTATAATGCTCAGATAATACGTTATTTGTTAATTATAATGCTCAGATAATACGTTATTTGTTGAACTTATTATCTAAACATTTCTTAAAGGGGCACTGTACACTGAATCAGACCATTGTTTTTTTTAATTATTTTTTTTTTTATTGGGCCTTGGGATTCAACACGGGAGGATTTGAAAGGGCAGGCTGCCCTTTCCTACAACCCACTTTTGATGTTTATTAAAATACATGATTATCAAAATACATAAACATGAAATGATGATACATGGGTGAAAATGATCTTATTTTTTTTTGTCTTTGCTTTTTTCTATTTTCTGATGTTGTTGCTGTTGTTGTTGTTGGATGTTGGGATGATGTGGAACTGGCGGCAGCAAGGAGTTCCTCAGATCTTTTAATTGCCTTTTCGGCTTGTAGTGATTTAGTTGGCGATTCTGCCAGTGTCGCCAGTGCCGATTTGATGAAATCGTCACGGAGTGGCTGCTGATGTTATTGCTGCTGTTGTTGTTGGTGGTGGAGATGGAGGACACCGGGATATGTTGGTACTCCGGTGTCCTTGGTGGAAGCGTATCCATCTCCACCCCGAAGTCAGCGGCAGGAACGTCGGGGTGGAATCCGCGTCCCTGTCTCTGCTGACCTTGGCGACGTTAGCAGGGACCTCCGGGATGTCGATGGTGTCCCTGCTTCTGGTGGTGATATCGTCAGGGGAGGCCAAGTGGGGGGAGCTGGGCGTCTCTCAGCTCGCCCCTGTATCGACTTGGCCCGCCTGTCCGCGTCCCTTCGTCTCTGCGACGATGAATCCGGCCATTTATGAGACCATCTCCTTTTATACTCAACAGAATTTTTGCAACAAATGAATTATTTGAGCAATGGATTAGCGCAAAATACAATTGTGCACTTTATGAACGATGCAAACAACATGGTAATTAAAATGAAAATGAATAAATGGCTGGAGTCATAAATTCATTTTCATTATAATTACCATGTTTGCGTCGTTCATAGAGCACTCAAGTGTGTTGCATATATTCTGCTAAGTATAAAAGGAGATGGTCAGTATTGGTCACATATACACATATTTAGTGTAGAATACCTCTTTAAGGAAACTACTCATCAATGAGTATTAGCGACTTTGGTCGCCGAGTCGCTATGTGGCCACGAATACTACATGAATCGTTACGAACACATTAACATATTTATCTACCATTGGTGTGACCGAATCCACTTTGCTAAATTCTCACAACCTGCAAGATCACGCGAATATGCCTAACGAAAATTGAATTCAATGGACAAAATCTCTTACACCTGCATGTTTTATATAATTTATACTAAATACTCAACAAATACATATTAGTTACTTTGTGATATGTTATACCATAATAGGCAATCAAATAATGTTAAAACCTACGAACTATTTGTTTATAGAAGGCAAGAATATACTTTGTAATGTCGTTTTGATTTTTCATGCGATTGATGTGACGTCAGTTCATTCATGATTTTTGAACAGTCAACGACGTCACGAGCGGCTTGTATCGCAACTGCAGTAATGATACAGATGCTTTTATCACCAATTGTTATCGCCAATTTTATCAGGGAATTTCACAGGAAATTATAGATAAGCTATGTATTGTCAGCTTAGTTGGTCGATTAAGATATGCGAGTTTGAGGTAGGGTTCTGTTAAACTAGATTTATACCAATGTATTGTCAGCTTAGTTGGTCGATTAAGATATGCGAGTTTGAGGTAGGGTTCTGTTAAACTAGATTTATAACAATGTATTGTCAGCTTAGTTGGTCGATTAAGATATGCGAGTTTGAGGTAGGGTTCTGTTAAACTAGATTTATACCAATGTATTGTCAGCTTAGTTGGTCGATTAAGATATGCGAGTTTGAGGTAGGGTTCTGTTAAACTAGATTTATACCAATGTATTGTCAGCTTAGTTGGTCGATTAAGATATGCGAGTTTGAGGTAGGGTTCTGTTAAACTAGATTTATACCAATGTATTGTCAGCTTAGTTGGTCGATTAAGATATGCGAGTTTGAGGTAGGGTTCTGTTAAACTAGATTTATACCAATGTATTGTCAGCTTAGTTGGTCGATTAAGATATGCGAGTTTGAGGTAGGGTTCTGTTAAACTAGATTTATACCAATGTATTGTCAGCTTAGTTGGTCGATTAAGATATGCGAGTTTGAGGTAGGGTTCTGTTAAACTAGATTTATACCAATGTATCGTCAGCTTAGTTGGTCGATTAAGATATGCGAGTTTGAGGTAGGGTTCTGTTAAACTAGATTTATACCAATGTATTGTCAGCTTAGTTGGTCGATTAAGATATGCGAGTTTGAGGTAGGGTTCTGTTAAACTAGATTTATACCAATGTATTGTCAGCTTAGTTGGTCGATTAAGATATGCAAGTTTGAGGTAGGGTTCTGTTAAACTAGATTTATACCAATGTATTGTCAGCTTAGTTGGTCGATTAAGTTATGCGAGTTTGAGGTAGGGTTCTGTTAAACTAGATTTATACCAATGTATCGTCAGCTTAGTTGGTCGATTAAGATATGCGAGTTTGAGGTAGGGTTCTGTTAAACTAGATTTATACCAATGTATTGTCAGCTTAGTTGGTCGATTAAGATATGCGAATTGAGGTAGGGTTCTGTTAAACTAGATTTATACCAATGTATCGTCAGCTTAGTTGGTCGATTAAGATATGCGAGTTTGAGGTAGGGTTCTGTTAAACTAGATTTATACCAATGTATTGTCAGCTTAGTTGGTCGATTAAGATATGCGAGTTTGAGGTAGGGTTCTGTTAAACTAGATTTATACCAATGTATTGTCAGCTTAGTTGGTCGATTAAGATATGCGTGTTTGAGGTATTGTTCATACAGATTGTTAGTCCATTACTAATACTTTGATTTGAATCGATTTTATACACTCGTTTTTTTTTTAATTTGATGTATTATGTTATTGGTCCATCCGTCCGTCTGTCCATCCGTTCGCTTTTGGTTTCCAGTTTTTTCGTTGAGATAGTCTCAACTGAATGGATTGAATTTTGTATGTGGGTTTTGCTATCACAAAATACAGGTCAAATTCAAATTTGGCTTCCACCCAACAATTTTCACCAGAATTATGGCCCTTTGTTGGAATTACCAAGGGCATATTTTGCCAAAACCTGGCGATGCTCTTTTTTCTGATATTAAACATTGCAGGATTGTGCAGGATCACAATTGTTGATTCTTGGTAGTTGCAGATCTTGGGGTATCCTGCGAAACGCTATTGTGCGATAATTGCTTCCCCATCCCAAAACTGTGCGGCTCTATCTATAGATTGTTTTCTTCTATCAGTATGACTTATTGAACGATTTTTTGTTTTAGGGTTTCGATCTGAAGGAACAACGATATGTGGCCTGTAAAATCCACCAGTTGAATCGAGATTGGAAGGATGACAAAAAGGCTAATTATATAAAGTATGTACATACTTCATTGCTTCGTCTGTACGACATTAATTTATAGATGCCATGAAAATTATAATCCCCGTAATTGCCACAACAAACTTTTGCTGACTATTCAGCATCATTCGTGGCTTAACCCTTTACCCAACAAACCGGCCAAAACCGACCAAATAAAGCTTCAACAGCCTAAAATATCTTCGGTCTGTCTCAATAGAACCATACAAATATGGATATCATTGGAACCGGCTCATTGACCACATTGTGATGGTTATAGTTATGCCCTGTGCCAATGCATTCTCTTATATATGCGAGTCGACCATAGGTCGCCTCGCATATATAAGAGAATGCATTGGCCTAAAAAAAATCTTTTTTACCATTTTTTCTTACATTCTTTAACAATTTTATAATTTTTAATGTGTTAAGCCAATGCATTCTCTTATATATGCGAGGCGACCTATGGTTGACTCGCATATATAAGAGAATGCATTGGCCTAAAGGGTTGGGTAAAGGGTTAACCCTGTCATGACTGGAGCTTCCTGAAATTTTGCGAAAACCCTGTGCCAATGTATTCTATAAAGTTATAGGGGCCTATACAGTTATACAGGCCTATAAGTTATACGGGCCTATACAGTTATACGGGCCTATAAAGTATTTCCAAAATTTCTAATTACTCATTCCAATACAGACCACATACAGACTCTGTGGTGGACATTGTACACTACCATAGGAGGTGGCAACTAACTTCAGATACTACAAGTTATGTGTAAATCGACCCACATGTTTTAAAATTAATCCTCAGTATCCATCGGGTCTAAATATTCTGGTATTATTCATTAGTATCCATCTGGTCTAAATATTCTGGTATTATTCCTTATTATCCATCTGGTCTAAATATTCTGGTATTATTCCTTATTATCCATCTGGTCTAAATATTGTGGTATTATGTAAATAATAAATAAAAATTGATATCTAAAACATGTTTGTGGACATGATCCCTGAAATGAAATTTATTATTGACATCTGAGATGTGGTCTCCAATAGGAGTTGAATTCTTGGTTGTAATTATTATGATATTTAATAACCTTATTGACAATTATTGTTTTTTTCATTGCAGGCATGCGTTGCGAGAATATAACATACATAAAGCTTTAGACCACCCACGGATAATTAAATTATATGATGTGTTTGAAATAGATAATAACTCGTAAGTATAACAATCATAAAGCTTTAGACTATAGAGGAAACAAAGTCTCTCGATATTTTAAACAGTTTATGATTTTCCACGATTATATATGATTATAGCTTTTGCAAGTTTCAGGGTTTTCACAACATTATATTTTCCACTAAAAATGGCCATAACGTCAACAACCCAGCACACGATGTCAGGACTGCAGATTTAAAAATTAGACGTAACTTATTTTTCATTCGCCTGGTGTTTGTTTAGGTAACCCATACCTATAGGTTACCAGAAGAGTCACACAAACTATTATAATCACTACAACTAGTATTATGAACTACTAATGTGCAACTCAATGAACTAATAATTTTGAATGTCTCCATTTGGGACTTGATAGAGCATTAATTAGGGAGAGAATCCGCGATTGCGAGACCAACAGAAAAATTAGTTGCAACCTGGTTTTTTTGTTCGCATCAATTTCATTTTAGGTAACCTCCCGGCAAACTGGACGGTCATTCGCCTCGGACTTCATGATGTTAGCCAGCAGTAAAGGGGTTAACCCTTTACCCAACAGAAGGGCCCTGTGCCAATGCATTCTCTTATATATGCGAGTCGACCATAGGTCGCCTCGCATATATAAGAGAATGCATTGGCTTAACACATTAAAAATTATAAAATTGTTAAAGAATGTAAGAAAAAATGGTAAAAAGTGTTAAAAAAAGATTTTTTTTAGGCCAATGCATTCTCTTATATAATCGAGGCGACCTATGGTCGACTCGCATATATAAGAGAATGCATTGGCACAGGGCATAACTGTAACTATCACAGAAAATTCCGCAATATGTATAATTTTGTCCGAGCTTTTATTCCTACCTTGGCACAGATATTTAGTACCATGGGAACCTGTGCACCTGCGATTATGATGCCTGTGCGACATTTTTTGGTGGAGTTATCCCCCTTTTTCGACTTAGAATTGTTTTTGCAACATGCATAATTTTGTCCGAGTTTTTATTCCTACATTTTTAGGTCAATGTTTTTTAATCTCTGCACTGATATTTAGTACCATGGGAACCTGTGCACCTGCGATTATGATGTCTGTCCAACTTTTTTTCGACTTACTTTTTTTCACAACATGCATAATTTTGTCCGATCTTTTATTCCTACATTTTTCGGTAATAGGTTTAAGATTAGGGTTAGGGTTGTGCACCTGCAATGGGAACTGTTATTTTATTATTTTAACTAAATGTTTACTGACATGATGTTAAACATCTTAGTATTTTAAAAACACGGGGGGTATCCTCAGTCACACCTCTAGTTCTATTATGTGTTGAAAATAGATAATATCTTGCAAGTATCTTCTTTTGATGCCAAACGCTCATTATAGCGATTACCTGGTCGCCGCTAAATGCATAACTGTGAGCAGTTCCCAGCTTATTCCAATATTGTGGCATGGGAACGTCCTGTTATTGTGCTTGTAGCATCAAAAGAGTTAAAACTGGTAAAACCTGGTAAACTTGAATGAAATGATCTGTGTTTCACTTCACTTGCTTAGCATTACATAAGATCAACTTTATTGCACAGGCACACATACTTCATATAGAGGATCTACAATTAGTCCCCCCGTTTATAACGGAATTTATAAAACAAGTCCAGTAAATTAGGTCGGGATCGAGCCTTTGTAAATTCCGCTATAAATTGGGGAAGAGTTGTAGATTCTATTTTATTTTTATAAGGCATTGTTTGCCCGCGTAAAGATATAGTCCCAGATAAATAGATACTCTTTGTCGTTTAATGACATATATTGAATGACATAACTTTTCAAACTCATCATTCATTAGAGTTTGTTGGACAAATATTGGAAGCCATAGTATTTTGAGACGTAGAGTATGGAATGTAAACAGACAACAAATCGGAAGTCAAAGGTCACCTGGCATTATTGCCTGTTATTAAACGAACGTTTAATATCACAATTTATAGAATGGATTTATTGAATGGAATAAGGGTAGGATCATGTTTGCAGGATTCTTTTGGCTTGTATCTTGTCCATAAAAAAATGTTTTTTTCACATTGTTCTATTGTTAAACGTCTTACCTTGCAGATTTTGTACAGCATTGTAATACAGTGAACGGAATAATTTAGATTAAGTCAGTTTCAGAGTTTTTATTTTGTACCACTTTCATCTACTGGCTAGAGCCCTGCGAATCGGCACTTTCTGCAGATTTGAAATCTGATATCGAATCGGGAGGCTGATGTCAATATCGATTCGAATCTTGATGGTGCAGACCGTCCCGTGTTTTTGTTCCTCTAAGGTGTCTGGAAATTTCAGTGCACAAATATTTCAGTGCACATATATGTCAGAAAATAACATTGCATGATCGATTCTCTGGTTGTACAATTTACACATTCGGATTAAGTTCTAGTTAACTGTTTTGGAGTATGTTTATATAGATAATATGTAGGCCCCATGCTCTTTTCAGTTAATCATTCATCTCGATGCAAGTTTATATCATTATGGTGACATTGTCGCAAAATCTGCTTAACTGATTCTTAGCGTGATCATTGACTGGCGATATATTCACTTATTATTCACTCAGTTTGCGGAAATATAGGGCAAATATAGGCCTATACCATACTGATAAAACAAATAAGAACCAGTTTCTGAATAATTTTTGACAGTTTGTCCACTTTTTGATGCTGCATAACTGAACCAGCCTCTGACAATTAAACGCAATATGGATGCATTGCTAAAGATATCATGTATGCATTGCTAAATATATCGTGTATGCATTGCTAAAGATATCATGTATGCATTTCTAAAGATATCGTGGATGCATTGCTAAAGATATCGTGTATGCATTACTAAAGATATTGTGTATGCATTGCTAAAGATATCGCAAATGCATCACTCATATTTCATCATCTGCCTGTGCAAAATGATGGGTACAAATAGGATATTCAAATCTGATGCCCAACTCCATCTCGTCACCAAATCACACTGGTGACATCGAATGGAATGGCGAATATTCAAGGGCCCTACTACTGGCTAGTATTGTTAAACCTCTTTGTTTTCGTTGCAGATTTTGTACAGTATTAGAATATAGTGAAGGGAACGATTTGGATTTCTTCTTGAAACAAAACAAGAGCATTCCAGAGAAGGAGACCAGATCTATAGTTGTTCAGACTGTTAGTGCTCTAAAATATTTAAATGAAATAAAGCCACCTGTGATACACTATGATTTAAAGCCAGGTGAGTAATATTACTAAACGTTAAATTCACTATGATTTAAAGCCAGGTGAGTAATGTTACTAAACGTTAAATTCACTATGATTTAAAGCCAGGTGAGTATTATGTTTTCATGAACTTTTTATGTCAAAATATAAATGGTATCCCCATTCCCAGAAGGTCGAACTCTCAAGATGTTATCCTACTCTCAGTACTGCATCATGACGTCAATTTTTGCATAATTTTGCATCCTTGTGTGTTATTTTAACAGAAATGGCTGGTTATGTTGTAGCTTTAAAGTGATGTGAAACACTCCGGTCGCGTGATCAAATAGAAATGGAAAATAATCTTGCTCAAAGTTGTTATTTTTATGAATGTTAATCCGAATTTACAACACACACCGTCAGTCTTATATATTTATTAAATACAACGAGTATCGATGGTGAAACCATTTTCATTAGTTTATCGCCGATTGTTGCATCCCGATTCGAGATGTAAATATTTACAATTGACCATAGTTCAGATGTTGTTTTCTATGGTCGATTTCTTTCGAGATTTTGGGCGATGCTACTGACTAATGCTACTGACTAATGCTACATTCTCCCAGTTGGCATAGCGCCTGAGTACTAATTTATCTGTTTCACGCACCCGAACAAGTCCATAATATATCTTTAAGAACGTAAGGTAACTGTTCTGAATAGCATAGAGGTTTTCTCTCGGATTATTTTCTAGCGTCTCTTAAAAATAAATATTCGTATCTCACTTGAGGGAAAAAAAATGTACGCTACTCAGTACAGTTAACTTTTGTCTATGTATGTTTCTCCAAACCATTTTATATATGCCTACACAGATCATATCAGCTCTGTTGATATATTTGTGGAATCATGTGATACATTTCGATTTAAAACCAGATGAGTTTATTGGAATCAGCTTTTCGGTTTGTGCTTGTGACTCATGTGTCTAAGCTACTATTTCTTCATTGCCCCCCCCCCCCCCCCCCCCCCCCCCCTCCCCACAAAATTATTCTTGTATGACTATTGCAGCTAGGTGTTTTTTCCATCAGTCTCGGATGGTTCCCGGATAATTTATTTAGTAATAACTTATTAATTAAAATAATGTTTTGATATTTCTGCAAGCCTGCAAATAGTGTGTCTGTCATTTGCAGAATGAGGTCCCCAGAGTGTGAATTTGGTGATGCTATCCTGCTGTGTGGGCTAGCATCACCAAATTCACCCTCTGGGGACCTTATTCAACTTAGGCCTCATCTTCTGAGAAGTATCTATAGTCCTAAATTAACATTGTTTTTAGTTACATTTTCCCTTCTGGGAAGTTTCTATATCCCCTAATTTGCAGAAGATAAAACGCATAATCGAGGAAACTAATGGGTGAACATCACCAACTTCAATTGGGGAATTTCAATCTGATCCTATGTCTCCAATAGCAGTTGAGGTTCGCAGAGGGTGAATTTGGTGATGCTATCCCGCTGTGCAGGGTAGTGTCACTAAATTCACCCTCTGGGGACCTCATTCTGCCAATAACAGACACACTAAATCCAGACTTTGGGTCATTTCCACATTTATCACTTATCATATATTTATCACTTGCTCACGCATCTGTCTTTAAAAAAATACTGATAATTCTTATTTATTTGTAGGCAATATATTGTTAGGTACTGGTACTGTGAGCGGTGAGATAAAAATAACGGACTTTGGTCTGAGTAAAGTAATGGATGATGAACATTACGGACCAGAGGGCATGGATCTCACGTCACAGGGTGCTGGCACTTACTGGTAAGATACCCTATCTTTACTAAATGGATTCTCCTGTCCGTTATAAAAAAGTATAAATTGGAATGGTTTATTGTTCATCTGGCGGTATGTTAAAAAAAAAACAAAAAACAGATGACATACATGCTGAGAGTACAATTGTAGAGTAAGGATTTCCTATCCATTCCCGGCCTAGGTTGTTTGTTGAACTTATTGTTTAACCCTTTACCCAACAGAACGGCCCTGTGCCAATGCATTCTCTTATATATGCGAGTCGACCATAGGTCGCCTCGCATATATAAGAGAATGCATTGGCTTAACACATTAAAAATTATAAAATTGTTAAAGAATGTAAGAAAAAATGATAAAAAGTGTTTTTTTAGGCCAATGCATTCTCTTATATATGCGAGGCGACCTATGGTCGACTCGCATATATAAGAGAATGCATTGGCACAGGGCATAACTGTAACCATCACAATGTGGTCAATGAGCCGGTTCCAATGATATCCATATTTGTATGGTTCTATTGAGACAGACCGAAGATATTTTAGGCTGTTGAAGCTTTATTTGGCCGGTTTGTTGGGTAAAGGGTTAACAATTGTCCAAGGTGCCAAATAAGTGCGTGGATACAATCAGTGACCAGCTCAAAATTGGAATATTCAGTATATGGCACAATTATATTTTGATAGGACATAATCTCTGGTATGACTTGCTTCCTGAAATCGCTTAAGTTAATTTAATAGGAAACAGTCGGCTTTTGTTACGTTATCAGTCGTGAACATGTAGTTACTGTAATTCAATTCCAGTTCCAATAACCAACACTAAAGATAAATACGGTAATTCCCCACATGGATCAAACCTACCATTCATCTCGCATTCCAAATTCGTAACTCCTCAGTTTTTCAAAGCTAATAATTGAAATGTGCAATGATGATACGACGTTGCAGTATGTTACGAAAATATAACAATATCATTTCGTCTCGCTTTCCCATTTTTGAAAAAAGAAAATTCCTTTCTGAAGTTTCCTTTTTGACATAAACAAATGGATGTTGACAAATTTTAGACTAAGTTTAACTGGTTATAAACAAAGTTGGCTTGTTTTAATAAGGAAAAGATGGTAAATATAAACAAAGTTGGCTGGTTTTAACAAGGAAAAGATGGTAAATATGTTTTGGGAAGTCCTTGTTGAACAGCTGAAATTGAATTTGTTTTCATAATTATGCTTCATCAGTGACACCCACTGTAGCATCTGGTTTTGGATGTCTTATTTCCAATTCCTAGCTACCCCCGTTTGCATTAAAACTTCGAACTGATCTTTAGACATGAGCTATTGATTTAATGTATCCAGCCCTAGAAATTAGGAAAAATGTCCTACGCAAATTTAACCTTTGATGACAGGAGTTGCGCTGGTGCAGCATTGAAGATCCTGTGCCCTAGGAAGCCTTGCATATATATTAAAGAGAATGCATTGACTTACAAGGTCAATGTAAATATTGTTAGGACAATGTATTCTCTTATATATGCATGGCTCCCTATTGGAGATTTGCATTTATAAGAGAATGCATGGGCACAGGGTTTTCACAAAATTTCAGGAAGCTCCAGTCTAGGAAGTGTTAATGTCATGTTTGACGGGCAATCACCTAGTGTATCAATAGAATACTGATTTGAGATTCAGTGTCGTTGACATGTTCATATTTTTTTTGCAGGTATCTTCCTCCAGAATGTTTTATTGTTGGTAAAGCGCCACCAAAAATTTCTTCCAAAGTTGATGTGTGGTCGTTAGGTGTGATATTCTACCAATGTCTGTATGGCAAGAAGGTATGTGACAAATAAATACATATTCTAATTCACAAGAAGGTATGTGTAGATTAAATATATATTCTAATTAACAAGAAGGTATGTGACAAATAAATACATATTCTAATTCACAAGAAGGTATGTGTAGATTAAATACATATTCTAATTCACAAGAAGGTATGTGACAAATAAATACATATTCTAATTCACACATTCCCACTCCTAACAGGTAAATTCAATTATCGATCCATTGATAGGTCAGTTGCCAACGTATATCTGTCGTTTAACGATATGATTTTATGTAGCTTGATGCGTGCGTACAAACTGGGGGCCTTCTTACTGATAAAAAAAATCTGAATTGTTATGGGTTTTTTTTTACCGGAAGTACCTTCATTCCTACGGAAACAATCTAAACAGTGGGAAATTCAAAGTATGATTGAATTACATATCGGCTTGAATGAGGTCCCCAGAGGGTGAATTTAGTGATGTGAGGAAAATTATTCAGACACCCTGTTTTAATTATGTTGAAATGATGACGTAATGTCAGTGGACATGATGTTGCAAACATCGAACTGTTGGTCGTTATGCTATTAAGTTTGATGCCTTGACCATTGATGCAATGTCGATGGCCTGTCAGTATGGTGTAATACCTTGGCACAACTTGGCCACAAAATAATTTGCATTTATTAATACAATTTATAGATATCCGATGTCAAATTGGCATGACATAGAATTTCGAGTCAATGGATTCCTTTGGATTGCTTTGTTTATTTCTATTTGAAATATGGAACTATATCTTCATGGAGCGGAGTAACAATTTCTAGGAAGGAGTGATATGGATTGTTCGTTATCGGTCAATCATGTTCAGCTTCTGTTATCTGTCAATCATGTCCAGTTCAGCCCATGTTCGGATCGCCTCGTTTCATTAGATGTCACGCTGCCATCTTTGTCAGATTCTCCTACCTTTTGCATAATTTTTAAGTCGTGAATTAGCATGGGGATAAACATGCTGTCATGTGTGATATTGGGATGTTTATCAGTGTGTTTTCCGATGAAAATATCTATTTTACCAGTTCCCCCCATGTCGCTAGTAAAACGTCATCATAAAACCCACCGATAAATGTCCCAAAATCAGAACAGACAGAATGTTTATCCCCTAATTATCTGGCCCTAAGATGATGTCCAGTTGAAGAGGTCAGATCACTCAATCAAACAAGTTTAATTTCTTGGTGAAATTAATGCTTGGCTCAACCTTTCCTGGACCAATAAAATTCTTGATATGACCTAACAGCTGAAACCCAAGCAACTCTCATACTTTGTCCAAGTTTTAACAGGTTAACCCTTTACCCAACAAACCGGCCAAATAAAGCTTCAACAGCCTAAAATATCTTCGGTCTGGCTCAATAGAACCATACAAATATGGATATCATTGGAACCGGCTCCTTGACCACATTGTGATGGTTATAGTTATGCCCTGTGCCAATGCATTCTCTTATATATGCGAGTCGACCATAGGTCGCCTCGCATATATAAGAGAATGCATTGGCCTAAAAAAAATCTTTTTTTAACACTTTTTACCATTTTTTCTTACATTCTTTAACAATTTTATAATTTTTAATGTGTTAAGCCAATGCATTCTCTTATATATGCGAGGCGACCTATGGTCGACTCGCATATATAAGAGAATGCATTGGCACAGGGCCCTTCTGTTGGGTAAAGGGTTAACCTATCAATAAATAAAATATTTACAGGTTAACCTATCAATAACTCAAAAATTTTGATAGACAATTGTATTTTTTGCAAGAGGAAAGAACATATTCTTCAGTGGTTGATGGCAAGTATTCTTCAGTGGTAGATGGCAAGTATTCTTCAGTGGTTGATGGCAAGTATTCTTCAGTGGTCGTTGGTAATGTCCATTTGATCAACCTATGCACTTAAATTTGAAATAAGTAACCTTTATCATAAAGTGCAATGCCCTAAGTTTAATGCAAAGATATACTTATTCCCAGACTGGTGTTAGTTGTTAAATCTCCCATTGTCTAAGTTGTTAAATCTCCCATTGTCTAACTTGTGTTTTAGTCACTTGCACACAATATGTATTTTCTTATTTCAACCCATTTTAAAAAAATATTATTTTCAGCCATTTGGACACAACTTGTCACAAGCTGCCATACTCGAAGAAAATACAATTCTAAAAGCTACGGAAGTAGAATTTCCAGCTAAACCACCAGTCAGTAATGAAGCTAAGGTAAGCTGAGATATAAATTTTCAACCCATACTCTCACTTACGTTCAATGGGGTTGAGTTGCCCCAACGTTTAACTCAATTGCGAAATGTCTTTCCAAATCCTCAGTTGACCGTAAATAAGCTGTGACATTAATTAAAGCTGAACCACCAGTTAGTAATGCAGCTACGGTAAGCTGCTAAACCACCAGTAAACCCTAAACCTAAACCACCAGTAAGTAACAGGGTCCGCGCTGGACCATATTTTACTTTTGCCAAATAATTTGCTAAATGAAAATATTTTTTGCCAAATTCATTTAGAAATTTGCCAAATTCTATACCTGATAGTATAATTTTCTGCAACATTGAGTCTTATTTTGTGGTTTATCATACAACAGTAAATCAATCACCGAACAATAAAATTGTAGAATGGTTGCTTCATCAGAAGGGCAAATTACAAGAGGATTAGCTATGTTATACTGTGAGAGTTTCCTAATACGAATGGTATTGATTGAGCAATATTTTTCAACTTTCTCGAGGAATTAAAAAGTTACCTGCCAAATGTGAATTATTTTTGCCATTGGCAAATTTGGCAAGTGGCGAACCCTGGTAAGTAATTGCGAAACGTCTTTCCAAATCATCAGTTGACCGCAACACAATCTATTTACAATTAGCCAAATATACATCAATATCATAAGTGATTATGCAATCATTGTTTATTACAATTAATTATAGTATATTTGATAGATATTCACACAAACATGTGGGAGGTTGTGATGAAATAAATAGCGTTCATGTGGAATGTTTGTGTTTGGGTTCGCACGGTCACTTTGTGCATTCAATTCGACCTCTGATAGGTCAAAAATATCTCGTGGGATCATTTTGTTTATAAACTTTGAACCTACAGAGAATTTCTAGGTTTTCGAGCAGAATGTGGAATTTCCCAGCCCTGCAAATAGTGTGTTTGTCATTTACAGAATGAGGTTCCCAGAGGGTGAATTTAGTCACGCTATCCTGCATCACCAAATTCAATCTCTGGGCCCATCTCTGGACCTCATTCTGCTTAGGCCTCAACTGCTATGGGGGACCTAGGATTACATGTGAAGTTCCCCAGTTGAAGTTGATCTTCACCCATTAGTCACCATTTATCTTCTGTAAATTAGGGGATATAGAAACTTCCCAGAATGGAAAAAGTAACTAAAAATAATGTTAATTTGAGACTCTATATGCACATGTACTTCCCAGAAGATGAGGCCTAAGCAAAATGAGGTCCCCAGGGTGAATTTGGTGATGCTAGCCTACTGTGCTAAATTCACCCTCTGGGGACCTCATTCTGCCAATAACAGACACACTAAATCCAGACTTGGATCATTGCCACATTTATCACTTAATATCCTAATCATATATTTATAATAGAATATTTTTACACAAGATTGTTGTACTCCTCTCTATACTGTTTCCAGTATTATAATTTTATCCACAGAACTTCATTCGACGGTGTTTACAGTATAAAAAAGATTTGAGGCCAGGTGTTTTGTCACTTTGTCAAGATGACTACCTCAAACCTCCATCACTAAAGTCAAGGTAAGTTATCTGTTACCTCAAACCCCCATCACTAAAGTCAAGTTAAATTAAATATTACCTCAAACCTCCATCACTAAAGTCAAGTTAAATGAAATATTACCTCAAACCTCCCTCAACTCAGATCAAGCTTTAAAAATCTGTCCTGATGTTCACCCTTGTCGGGTTTGAACCTGTGCCAACCTTGTCTATCCCAGACTGCGATGATGGTATGAACAACCTAACCACCTCGGCTAAGGGGAAATCCTAAACTTTTCTATACTAAATCCTAATTGATGAGTTGTTCCCATAGGAAATTGGGGGGCGGGGGCCCTCTGTGGCTCAGTTGGTAAGGGGTACAACTCCAAGCCCTCTCGCCCTCCAGCGCTGGCGATACGGTTCAAATCGACATGTTTCCATCGTTGACTTTGGAACTCAAAATCATTATCTTGTTGAGTTGCCTGATAAATGGCTGGATTTAGGTATAGTCTCCCTTTAATTTGATGCAATTCAAACCATTTGTTGCCAGTTACTCGCCGATGGCCGGTGGTTTGCCGCTTATGTTCGATGATTTTATCAGCCATTGAAATCACTGTTAGATTAGCCGTAAGTGTGCGGATTTCCTCCACCACTAAAACTGGCAATGTTGTGATATGGTCTTAGTTGCTGAAGCGACATTAAACCCCTATCTATCAATCATGCAGAACGGTTATTAACATGAGTCGCGCTTACACGACAGGTGCTAATAACTGTGCCACGGTATGCCCATTGGAAATGTTCAGATTATAAGTTCAACAAACAACCATATATGAACTTATTATCTGAACATTTCCCTCCAAAGAATATGCACTTACATTATCTATTCATCATACTGTCGTTAATATAGAAAGCATTAACAAGGACGCATACTTTGTTTTAGACAAAATCGCTTCTGAGCTTGTGTTTTATACAAGCCTCAGAATAAGGTGTCTGTCATTTAAAGAATGAGGTCCCCAGAGGGTGAATTTAGTGATGCTATCCCGTAGAGCGGCCTAGCATCACTAAATTCACCCTCTGGGGACCTCATTCTGCTTAGGCCTCATCTTCTCTGGAAAGTTTCTTTATTATCAAATTTATATAGAAACTTCTCCACATAGATTTTACTTCTTTTTTAGTTTATTTTTTCTATAGCCCGCTGTGCGGGATAGCATCACTAAATTCACCCTCTGGGGACCTCATTCTGCAAAGGACATCACCTTATTCTCAGGCTTGTGTTTTTATAAATATTTATATTCGACTTGAAATCAAATTTATCTTATCTTTTCTCTTTCGCAGTAAAATGCTGATAGATGGTTGTGCGTCGCCCAGCAATTCACATGGATCGTCAATTAACGTGTCGGTTAATCAGACTCCGCCGTTCAATTTCGGTGACAAACATTCCTAGTTAGATGAGATTAATACACAATTCTAAGTCAAATTACAGAGAGTTTCTACTCCTAAATCACTCATAACCTGTCGTCGAATCATCTCATGTTTCTTGAAGAAACGCTACAAAAATGGCTCGAATGACTGACGATTGGTTGAATGAGTTGACTGGATTCGCTGTCCAAATTCTGACCAATTATAAGAGTGCTTCAACACGACTAGCCCGTGATGAGAGACAAAATGTGATTGGCTAGTCGGCTGTGATATGTGATACCTTGACATTTCCGTCGTGCAAAGTTTTAAAAGTTATTTTATTCCTGGTGATCTATAAGGAAACTTGACGTCAAAATGTGTTGATCGGCTCTCGCGACTATGTGGAGAAAATGAACCGGAAAATGGTATATGATGTGATTTGCACGTTGTTGGAAATATCATGCTCAACTTCATCGTTGTGTTCATTGGAGTATCCATGGAGACGTATGCTGTTGAACTGAGAAGAATTGAATGCGTGGTTCATTCTTGGATTACCTGTTGGTGAACGTGATCTCATGTGTGTGATTTGTTATAAAACTCGGGGCCGGGAATCTACATCATAATTTACTTGAAAATTTCAGCAAGATTTCATGCCTGGCAATTTAAACATTAGTTTTTTCTATACTTTCCAAAGATTTCAGGAAGTTATTAGTCTAATGAGCTACCCTAATAACTCGTGTCGGATAATACAAAAAAAGGATGTCCAACAGATTTGTTTTTAAGGAGATTTCGCATTCAAATTCACAACCTAAAAAATTCAGCTCTTCAAATTTCATAATTTTGGGTAAATTATTTTTCATTTGCCTAATTTGTGCCTTGGTAACCCATAGGTTACAAGAAGGGTTACACAAACTCTTATATCACTACTACTGGTATTATTTAAGAAATGGATTTTGATTTGTGTTGCGTTCCATAGAGTATGGATGCAAGTTGGTCTGACATTTTGTGTGGAACGCAAAAGCGTTCCACACTTAAAAATGTCAGACAAACTTGCATCCATATTCTATGGAACGCAACACAATCAACATCCATTACTTATATTTACACTTAATCGAGTCAACTGTCAGATTAAAAGAGTTTTAAGTGCCCATTTCCAACATTATTATCGTGGCTCGGTGCAATTTGCGTCTAAACAAAAATGGATGCAAATTGGGGTCAGCGCGCGACGTCATGTGACGTAATTTCGACCATCCAAATTCCTGCATTCATGTTCCACAATACAAATGCATGTGTGAGTGTAAGTATTACCTGGTAATGATTGTAGAACTCACTTTGTTGTGAGACATCTTGCCGTAATTTTCGAGCAAATTATAATGTTGGTCCCCCGGCTCTGAATCTCCTCCAGTAGATTCTAATATTAGAAATTAGGAAAGCAAATTATTTATAATTGCGTAGTTTTGATAAGTTAACCCTTTGATAGCTGAATGGAATCGTGTCTAAAAGTTTATAATGGAATGGTCCATTCATTTGTAGGGATGTTCAGATACTGTTACAGTAACGCTCTAAATAATCGACTCCTTAACCACAGTGGAATTATGGGTAACTTTTCAGGATTTAGTCGGAAATATGGCTTGTTGCCATTCATCGGAAAGCTCTCCCCGAGAGCTTTCCGATGAATGGCAACAAGCCATATTTCCGACTAAATCCTGAAAAGTTACCCATAATTCCACTGTGGTTAAGGAGTCGATTAATTAGAGCATTACTGTAGCAGATGACACTCACAGCAATTCATTTGTATGAACGATAAGCTAATAAGTTCAATGATTATTAACTAAGGCTGTTGGTACCAAGGCTCAAAATATAAAGTGGCCGGTCACAGTCATTGTCCGAAGAAAAATAGCTTATGTCCAGTGCACTTCTGTATCTGTCGGACATTTTGTCCAATGCAAATTTTATCTGTATCTGTTTGGGTTCATCCAAGGATGGCCAAATCAGACATTGAAAGTAAAAAATAATTCTTTTTTAATTTCAGATCAATTCAGAGTTAATGCACTCATCTCGTTTGTGAAGTGCATGTGTACGTATTAATTGACGGGAACGTTTTTGAACTTTTGAAAACAAAAATAACTTGGGTTTTTCCTGGGTGGCGATTGGATGCTCACTCATTGACGAATAATAAGTTGATTGGAAATTTAAATACGGTCTCATTCGGTACATCTCAAAATTTGATTGGCATAATTTTGAAATGACCAACACCATCCATTTGGTGACTGTCAAAATGGATTTATTTTTATTTTGAGCCTTGGTTGGTACAATATATTATTAGCTGAACATTTCTACAAATGAATCAATGGGAATCAATGAGCTCCTCATCTGTTAATATTCAGTTACCAAAGGGTTGACGTAATTTCGTGTAACTCCCTTTTTATTGTCGTAAGCCACACATAGTGTTAAAACCTTTATTGTCATAAGCCACACATAGTGTTAAAACCTTTATTACTAATTGTCTAAAAAAAAATGTTTAATCATCATAGATTCAAATATAAGCGTGGATGCACACATGAACATGATACAGCATGTATGTGCATTCAGGACTCCTCGACCTTTGACCTCTTATGGAGAATGACGAGGTTTACAGAATACATGTATATGACCAGTCTCTTTAAAAAGCCGCCGATAATCCTAACGGATGTACGTCTCTAGATGTCTCCATTATATTTCATTTCTACAACGACGTGGCATTGCCAACATGACGTAATAAACCATTTCCAAAATGGAGTGCATTCCCAGCATAGTAAATGTTTGTGAGAATCGTAGTATTTAGAAATAGTTATAAATACAATAAGATGCGAAAGAACAATCAGTCACAAATATCGTTGACTGATGAAAACTTGAAGATGATGTCTCCTTTATTGCGATGAGTAAAATGAGTTATGGATATATTGCCTGTATTCAGTTTTCCAATAATAATTTAGTTTTACAATGTGTTGGAAACCTATCAACATGTCATTGACCTCTGATCTGTGAAGTGATCTGTTATGACATAAACAATGAAATCACGCACGTGCTTCGCCACACTCCAATGAAATGGAGAGAATCCCATGAATTCATTAACTGATTATGGATGAGATATCCAGAGATGTAAATATTGTATAATTTTCGTCGGCTTTTCAAAGAAACTGCTACCGTAATGCCCAAAGTAATTGACCACTTAACCACAGGAGAATTATGGGTCACTTTTCAGGATTTAGTCGGAAATATGGCTTGTTGCCATTCATCGGAAAGCTCTCGATGAATGGCAACAAGCCATATTTCCGACTAAATCCTGAAAAATTACCCATAATTCTCCTGTGGTTAAGTGGTCAATTACTTTGGGCATTACTGTATGTGGCCTAAATATGTTGAAAATGCATATAAAGGTAATCACTTTTTTCAACTAGAAAAATAAAACTTCACTTTTTGTCCTATGATTCATCTTTGAATATTAATGTTTAAAGGTACTCAATTCGATCAGACGATCCTAAATTACTATTTCTTTGGCTTCGGGGCTAAAAAATATTTGACTCGAGTCGAGGAACCCACCCATCAAAGTAATCAGATTTTGAATTTTGTTATTTCTTGAGATGTGTAATAATATGTGGCCCAGAAACACGTGGTCAAACGGAGGGTCTCGGACAAAATTGCAGATGAAGATGGATAACTCTAAAATCAAGTGGTAATACAGTAAAATTTCATTATACTTTAATGATAATACGACTATATTTTGTAGAACAAAATGTTGATAAATAACAAGTTTAGGAAAATATGATACCATAGTTGACAGTGGTTATCATTATTTTGTTGCAGTAAATCAATTCTGATAACTAAAGCTTATTATGAAGAAATGGTGTTGTTGTTGTATTTTGATGGTATGGGGACCGTCTGATCGGATTTAGTACCTTTGAATGAAGTGGTAGAGGTTTGTATGGACATGCAATCTCAACAGTTCTGCCATATAAATATAGAAATAACCTCTCCCATAAAATATTAAAGAGACACCATATTCACATAATGCCAAAACAAAATATTCCTGTGTTTCTGGTGACATGCAAGAAAAAAATAACAGCACGCGAGTGGCTTTTCATTTTTTTTTTTTTTTTCAACTTTGCTCAAAATAAATATGACTGCTTCTCCTTGTATTTAATGTACTATAAAATAATAAAACTAAGTACATAATATTAGAATATAGTGCAATTTATTGTTTTATTGAATAAAACATGAAAAAATAAGTTTGATTCGACTGTAACCTAATTGAAGTGTGGTATAATTTCCGGGTTAACAGACACACAATGTGTCTGTTTTACACGGAAATGAATCGGTTTATATTGAAAATAAAATCGAATGCGTAATAATTTTGCAAAATCAATAAAATGAAAACAGTCGGGGGCACCGGAATAGGGGCGGGCGGGTCACCAGAAACACTGGTCTATTTTATTTTGGCCTAAGGCCTTGACTCATTAATATATTGCATAATTTGGGAGAATGCAGAGGTTAACAACAGATTAATATTTCAATATAAAATAGCAATAAATAGCAATAATTTGATAAGTTCAAAAGTTTCCCAGATTTTATGCACATGATCAAACACATAATGGCATATATGGTGTATTTATGTGAGAGGTTGATTCCATGTGACGAAATTGTCCGGCAGATATGGTGTTTAATTATGTGAGAGGTTGATTCCATGCGACATAATTGTCCGGCAGATATGGTGTTTATGTGAGAGGTTGATTCCATTTGAAAGCCAAGCCATTGAGATTAATGCACTGCTCAAAACAAACTTAGATAAAAAAGTGTTTTTTTCATTTGAATTAACTTTTGACGTAAGAAGATTTAGCACTATGTATGGCTGATCATCCAAATAACTTACGTCTTCATCTTGTTATAAAATATGCTAGACTTGTACTCTTGGGATGATAGGTCCCTGACAAGCCTATCATTTGCAGAATGAGGTCCCCAGAGGGTGAATTTAGTGACGATATCCCGCATAGCAGGCTATCATCACTAAATTCTCCCTCTGGGAACCTCATTCTGCATGGCCTCCTCTGCTATGGGAATCATAGACTCAGATTGAAGTTCCCAAATGGTGAATATTGTGATACACACCCATTTGGAACCTCGATTATGCAATGTGTCGTCTGCCAATTTGGGGATATAGAAAAAAAAAGTAATAGAATCTATGTGAAGAAGTTTCAAAGAAATTTGATAATAAAGAAACTTTCCAGAGAATATGAGGCCTAAGCAGATTGAGGTCCCCAGAGGGTGGGATAGCATCACTAAATTGACCCCCTGGGGACCTTTTTTCAAAAATGACAGGCACACTAAACTCAGACTTGGCCCCTGACACAAATTGGTCATAACACCAAAAGTACAGTAATGCTCTAAGTAATCGACCTCTTAACCAAAGCAGAATTATGGGTAACTTTTCGGGGAGAGCTTCTGATGAATGGCAACAAGCCATATTTCCGACTAAATCCTGAAAAGTTACCCATAATTCTGCTTTGGTTAAGAGGTCGATTACTTAGGGCATTACTGTAGCTCGATATAAGACAAGGTTCCTTTCTCCTGATATATAGAATTTCCACTTGTCCTCAAAACCGTGGCCAGAAATACAGCAGTATACAAAAACAACATAATAATAACAACACGATGTGAAGGGGAGATAACAAAAACAACATAATAATAAAATAGTCCTATTCCTTGAATAATTCCATTCATTTGAGTCAACCAAGACAGCATTAGACACCAATGGCGACTGGACAAAAAAATTGGTCGAACAAGACTATGTCCGGTCACGTGACACTATGGCACATACATTAGAAAAAGGAATACATTGATAAAGCCATCAAATTCCTGGAATATTTCACTTTATTTTGAGATATGGATTAGGCCAAAACAAAAAACTTCTCTGTTTCCGATAACAATGGGATAATTTTCCAGACATGCAGGGATTATTTTTATTTTTTTTAAACCTTTCAGCCATAAGTGATATAATAGTGTAGTTACAGCCCAATGGAATATGGTAGATCAATGTGCATTGAAAATAAGCCAAGCATTGGGTAAAAACATGCTGTCCCTTGAATTCATTCACTCTGCAGTATGATCTCTACCAATAACTGACTTATTTTTGCTTTCGGAATTGGGGAAAAAACAATAAATATTCACATTGACACTGTAACCGGTAACTTTTGACTAGCCTTCTGGAGAAAATTGAAAAAAAAAATTGAGACAGGCAAGAAAATCTCAGCCAGGCAGGGTATCGGAAACAAAGAGTTTTTTTTTGTTTGGCCTTATCTATGTACATCAAGCGTTAGTGGAGATATCTCTCACAAAACCATCGGAGACTGGTGAAAAACAGTGGTCGAACAAAACTCAATCCAGTATAATGACGATGAGACCAGACAGAGTCTTGTTCGACCAATGTTTTAGCAACAAACTTGAGACGGACTTTGAGGACCTATGTGATACAGTGTATACAACAGTGGCTGGCTGATTTGATTCAATATACAATTTTATACTATAGTTGACAGTGGTTAGCATTATTTTAGGGCAATTAATCGATTCAGATAACTGAGGCGGCCAAGCCTTGAAATAGTGTCTGTCATTTGCAGAATGAGGTCCACAGAGGGTGAATTTAGTAATGCTACCCCGCATAGCGGGCTAGCATCACCAAATTCACCCTCTGGGGACCTCATTCTGCAAATGACCGACACTATTTCAAGGCTTGGAGGCGGCATTTCAAAAAATGATATGGGGAGGATGGAATCGCATTGAGTAACTTTCCAATAATGAGATTTTGCATGTCAAAACCATCCTTATGTAAACATTACTGTTATAATTTAATTACTGATTAAAGTCTAATTATTCCAGTAATATACCAAAGTTTAATTTAAACTCGATGGTAAACGGTAGCGGGGTAATGTCGCAAGAGCT
Source organism: Siphonodentalium dalli (assembly GCA_032622095.1). Classification (NCBI taxonomy): domain Eukaryota; kingdom Metazoa; phylum Mollusca; class Scaphopoda; order Gadilida; family Siphonodentaliidae; genus Siphonodentalium; species Siphonodentalium dalli. The sequence continues at coordinate 188,361,139 of CP136068.1, read as the reverse complement.
ATACTCATCCTTGACCTCGTTAAATGGTATACTCGTAGGGCGCGCATCTATAATCTAAAATCGACTCCATTCCACCCGAATGTGCAATTTGACTTGTATATCGAGATGTTCCACCCACTTTGGTGTTCTAGAAATCACCCGAAAAAGACCTGTTAATTAGTTGAATATAACGTGACTGCAAATTCTGAGGTGAAGGTCGAGTATAACTCTTGCGACATTACCCCTCTACCATGGTAAACATTGGAATTGGTTAAAGCATTGAAAAAATTTCTGAAAATCATATTCAAACTAAAATATTTGAACTTACTATGCAATTAGCAATGAGTGTTGATAAATCACTGCGCATGCTCCGTGTGCACACCCATTGTTAATATAAATCGCGGATCGATCAATTTTGCTCTGATACTATCGATAAAGCCATCTCGAGTGCATTTGAATCAGCAAAAATTTATTCCACCGAGTTTCGCTGCAGAAACATACAATCTGCGCTATGCACGGACGCGATTGCGGATGATCCTCCATTAATGCAAAACATGACAATGGAGTGTATGACAACGAGAATATTTTGATTGGATATGAAGTGTGTGGGGATAAGTTTGTTTACATAGCAATGGTTTCAACAAGAAAGAAACTGTCCAGAGAAGATGAGGCCTAAGCAGAATGAGGTCCCCAGAGGGTGAATTTAGTGATGACAGCCCAATATGCGGGATAGCGTCACTAAATCACCCTCTGGGGACCTCATTCTGCAAATGACAGACACACTAAACTCAGGCTTCGGTGATGAGTAGTTATCCCATAGGAAATGTTCAGATAATAAGTTTAACCCTTTCTGGACTAAAGCATCATTGATGAGTAGTTATCCCATTGGAAATGTTCAGATAATAAATTTAACCCTTTCTGTACAAAAGCATCATTGATTAGTAGTTATCCATTAGGAAATGTTCAGATAATAAATTTAACCCTTTCTGGACTAAAGCATCATTGATGAGTAGTTATCCATTAGGAAATGTTCAGATAATAAGTTTAACCCTTTCTGGACTAAAGCATCATTGATGAGTAGTTATCCCATAGGAAATGTTCAGATAATAAATTTAACCCTTTCTGTACAAAAGCATCATTGATTAGTAGTTATCCATTAGGAAATGTTCAGATAATAAATTTAACCCTTTCTGGACTAAAGCATCATTGATGAGTAGTTATCCATTAGGAAATGTTCAGATAATAAATTTAACCCTTTCTGGACTAAAGCATCATTGATGAGTAGTTATCCCATAGGAAATGTTCAGATAATAAGTTTAACCCTTTCTATACTAAAGCATCATTGATGAGTAGTTATCCATTAGGAAATGTTCAGATAATAAATTTAACCCTTTCTGTAATAAAGCATCATTGATGAGTAGTTATCCATTAGGAAATGTTCAGATAATAAATTTAACCCTTTCTGTACTAAAGCATCATTGATGAGTAGTTAACCCATTGGAAATGTTCAGATAATAAGTTCAACAAATGACCATATGAACTTATTATCTGAACATTTTCCTTCAATGAATATGTATCCTTCTGCACTTCTATATACTTTCTCGTGTCTGTCATCTGCTTTTGTTACCTGAACATCATTCCAAATGAATAATAGACTATTCCACTGTATACTTTCATAACTGAATGGGAGAGTCCATTAGTTTAGAAAGGGTTAATGTTTACCATATTTCTTTATTTTATTAGAAAAATGGTATGTTTTGCTCTCTACAGTTATACATTCATTTAACCCTTTCATGACTGGAGCCTCCTCAATTTTTATGAAAACCCTGTGCCAGTGCATTCTCTTATATATGCGAGTCGCCCATAGGGTACCTCATGTATATAAGAGAATGTATTGGCCAAACAATATTTACCTTGATCTTGCGAGCCAGTGCATTCTCTTTATATAAGCTCCTGTCATGGAATGGTTAAGACAACACTGCTTCCTTCCATGCACTGAAATCATTTTTTTTTTTATTTATATTCTGGGTTCTGTACAGTAATGCTCTCCATAATCGACTCCTTAACCACAGCAGAATTATGGGTAACTTTTCAGGATTTAGTCAGAAATGTGGCTTGTTGACATTCATCGGAGAGCTCTCAGCGAGAGCTTTCCGATGAATGGCAACAAGCCATATTTCCGACTAAATCCTGAAAAGATACCCATAATTCTGCTGTGGTTAAGGGGTCGATATTTAGAGCATTACTGTAGCTTCAGAGCACACAAACCTTTTTCATGGTTGAAAAATCCTGAATGTAAAACTTTCTCTCCATTGTAATTCATATTCCCAAATAGTTTCTCCACAATGTGTATTGTTTGTTTTCAATGCTACTAGTACCAACAGAATGATTTGTTCCAAGCGTATTCCATAAACCTAGCCAGTTTATCATGGAAATGCTGCATTGCTATTTATACTATGGGTGCATGTATAACAGTTTCTATTTATTTATTTATTAGGCGAAACAAAAAATTAGGTTTTGATTCTCAAGTCATTAATTTAACTAAATCAACGATGAAGGGACAATGATGACAGAGTAGATCATGCCATGAATCTCTACTTTTGGCTTATTTCGTAGAGATCATATTCCACTAGTACTAAACATGGGAACTTTTTGAAGTTTTGACAGGGAACCTTATAAAGTCAAAAAAATAACGCGTGGAATATATTTCTTAGTTATTATCTGTTCCTTAATAATGTACTTCACTGTAGGTGAAGGTCCCAAATCAAAATTTCATGCATTTGTGTGACTTTCCTGAGCCAATATCGCAATAAACATTGAATTAATTATCAAGGATAATTTCCATAATTGTAACCGACGCAAAGCAATAACGCTCACAAAGTCAATTAAATCGTGAAATTTCGAGCTGGGACCTTCACCGACAGTGAAGCACATTATTAAGGAACAGATAATAACTAAACAATATATTCCCCGCACAAAGGTAGAGTAGAGATTAGAGATAAGAGTAGAGATTCATGGCATGATCTACTGAACACCCACATGGTGCCCCCCCCCCCCCCCCCCCCACAGACACGAGCAGACGACATCCAGTAATAGATCTTATATCTGGTGTGGGGCTCTCTACGGGAGATTCATGGCATGATCTATTGTCAGCTGTCAATGGAAACTAATATAATTATCAAATAACATTATAAACAACCGAAACCTGCGTCTCCCATAATCGTACAATACATACAAACTACCACTACGTTCAGCCGAAACCTGCGTCTCCCATAATCGTACAATACATTACAAACAACCACTCTGTTCAGCCGAAACCTGCGTCTCCCATAATCGTACAATACATTACAAACAACCACTCCGTTCAGCCGAAACCTGCGTCTCCCATAATCGTACAATACATTACAAACTACTACTCCGTTCAGCCGAAACCTGCGTCTCCCATAATCGTACAATACATTACAAACTACCTCTCCGTTCAGCCGAAACCTGCGTCTCCCATAATCGTACAATACATTACAAACTACCACTCCGTTCAGCCGAAACCTGCGTCTCCCATAATTGTACAATACATTACAAACTACCACTCCGTTCAGCCGAAACCTGCGTCTCCCATAATCGTACAATACATTATAAACAACCACTCCGTTCAGCCGAAACCTGCGTCTCCCATAATCGTACAATACATTACAAACTACCACTCGATTCAGCCGAAACCTGCGTCTCCCATAATCGTACAATACATTATAAACAACCACTCCGTTCAGTCGAAACCTGCGTCTCCCATAATCGTACAATACATTACAAACTACCACTCCGTTCAGCCGAAACCTGCGTCTCCCATAATCGTACAATATTTACAACCTCCCACTCGATTCAGCAGAAACCTGGGTTTCCCATAATCGTACAATACATTACAAACTACCACTCCGTTCAGCCGAAACCTGCGTCTCCCATAATCGTACAATACATTACAAACAACCACTCCGTTCAGTCGAAACCTGCGTCTCCCATAATCGTACAATACATTACAAACTACCACTCCGTTCAGCCGAAACCTGCGTCTCTCATAATCGTACAATATTTACAAACTACCACTCGATTCAGCCGGAACCTGCGTCTCCCATAATCGTACAATACATACAAACAACCACTCCGTTCAGCCGAAACCTGCGTCTCCCATAGTCGTACAATACATACAAACTACCACTCCGTTCAGCCGAAACCTGCGTCTCCCATAATCGTACAATATTTACAACCTCCCACTCGATTCAGCAGAAACCTGGGTTTCCCATAATCGTACAATACATTACAAACTACCACTCCGTTCAGCCGAAACCTGCGTCTCCCATAATCGTACAATACATTACAAACAACCACTCCGTTCAGCCGAAACCTGCGTCTCCCATAATCGTACAATACATTACAAACTACCACTCCGTTCAGCCGAAACCTGCGTCTCTCATAATCGTACAATATTTACAAACTACCACTCGATTCAGCCGGAACCTGCGTCTCCCATAATCGTACAATACATACAAACAACCACTCCGTTCAGCCGAAACCTGCGTCTCCCATAGTCGTACAATACATACAAACAACCACTCCGTTCAGCCGAAACCTGCGTCTCCCATAATCGTACAATACATTACAAACTACCACTCCGTTCAGCCGATACCTGCTACCTGCGTCTCCCATAATCGTACAATACATTACAAACTACCACTCCGTTCAGCCGAAACTTGCGTCTCCCATAATCGTACAATATTTACAAACTACCACTCGATTCAGCAGAAACCTGGGTTTCCCATAATCGTACAATACATGAGAGTCCCAAACACAGTACCTTCCTATAATAAGTATTAGGACTGTCAAAAATAAAAATTCAATTCGCGACAGTCACCCCAACTTATTAATGTGATTTTACGTGATTCCCAGCAGCATGCTCGCCAGCCAGATATACAGTAATGCCCTAAGTAATCGACCTCTTAACCAAAGCAGAATTATGGGTAACTTTTCAGGATTTAGTCGGAAATATGGCTTGTTGCCATTCAGCGGAAAGCTCCCCGCGAGAGCTTTCCGATGAATGGCAACAAGCCATATTTCCGACTAAATCCTGAAAAGTTACCCATAATTCTGCTTTGGTTAAGAGGTCGATTACTTAGGGCATTACTGTATACTTCTGTAACTAAATGGTTTGACAGTCAAGGCTATGGCTACCCTGGCAGGATGCTGAAATTTTTTTATGCATTCTGACAAATAAACAATCTATATTGAACTATATAAATGAAAGGAATTCATCTTAGGTAATTTCAATTCATATGAAAATTATTCAATTAATCAAGCAACATGAAGTTCATGATATCATAAGGCCAGGAGAATTAAATGTTTGTTACAAGTCAGAAAAATTGAGGTCAGTAGGTAGGCTTAAAATTTTACTTTTTAAATTTTATTTTTTATTTTCTTATGACTTTCATGTCTATATTTTATCTGCAAGATTGAGCTAAGATTAATTTTGTATAAAATAATAAATTATAAGCTTTGACTGATAAATCAACATTAAATCGTGTTTTGTTTTTAAATGAAAATTTTACAAAACATTTCAAAAGATTGTCTTGAAAACTATGAAAAAAACTTTACAGTGGGGGTTTAAAATAAGGTCGTTGGGGAAACCGCCAGGGAAACCCACAACCACATATATTGTTTTCTTTGTCTTTACTCATTACGACAATAAAAAATATATGACCTCCCGCACCTAATTCAGTGAACAGATACATGATAATCTAGACATAATTTTTATTTGGCCTCTGGGCGATATTTATTTCACAGCAAATTGACATGACCAAGCCCACGGCATAACCAAACCCACGGCATAACCAAACCCACGAGATAACCAAACCCACGAGATAACCAAACCCATAACCAAGCTCACCCTCGGGGAACCTGATAACCAATCCAACTGACTGGTATGATCATGGAATTTATTACGATTTAATTTAACCAAACCTACTGACTGGTACGATCATGGAATTTATTACGATTTAATTCTTTCTCTTGTATGTAATACTGTTAATAACTAATATTTTTAAAGGTACACTTAATTTTCGAATGCCCAGATCACATTTTATTACATGATCCTACCCTTATTCCATTCAATAAACCCATTCTATAAATTGAGATATGAAACATTTGTTGCATAACAGGAAATAGGTGACCTTTGACTCCTGGGTTTGTCGTCTGTTTATATTCCGTATGCTACGTCTCAAAATACTATGGCTTCCAATATTTTTCCAACAAACTCTAATGAATGAAAAGCTTGAAAAGTTATTTCATTAAATATACGCCATTAAATATGTCAAAGAGTCTCTATTTAATATCTGGGACTATTTTTTTACGTGGGCAAACAATGAGCTTCAAATGTATATATTTACATACTAAGTGTGATTATCACTAAATCCAGCATTCCGATTGGTCAGCGCCCACGTGACTAGTTGCAGTTATTTCTCGGTGAACGCGCAACAGCTCATAACTGCAACCCCATAATTACATCGACACGTCATCAATTTCGGAAAGAAGAACGCGTAATGTTTTGGGCGCATTTGGACTCGCACAGGATTGACTTAATAAATCATCGGGTTTCAATACAAAGCGCCTCGTTGTTCCTGTTAACTTTTGCCAAGGGTGCTATGGGATATTTTGGGCTGGTTTTGTCATGATACACTTTTCGATTTAAATACATTTACAAAAGTGGCTTTTTCGCTAAATGTGTATAAATATAAGGATTAACTGTCATGTGGACTGTTTTTATGGAGATGTATGACCACTTACCTCACGGTTACATCTCCATAAAAACAGTCAACATGACAGTTAATCCTTATATAATAAAATATGGAATATGTTGTGTATAATGTGATCTGGGAATTCGAGAATTAAGTCGGCCGTTAAAGTTTTCCAACTGGGCCTACACCTTTAACCCTTTCATGACAGGAGCCGTGCTGGTGCAGCATTAAAGATCCTGTGCCAATGCTTTCTCTTATATATGCGTTGAGGACTCGGCAGAATGAGGTGCCCAGAGTGTTAATTTATGATGATAGCCCGCAGTGCGAGATAGCATCATTAAATTCACCCTCTTAAAACTATCTTTTGTACTTATATTACCTGTTAGGCTGTCTGTCGTATTTCATGAAAACCCCTTTAGATGAATAATAGACCATTCTAATATTTAATAACTGAGTGGGAGAATCCATTAGTATAGATAGGATTAACCCATTCATGATTGTAGTCATGCTGGTGCACCATTAAAGACCCTGTGCCAGTGCATTCTCATATATATTTGAGTCTCCCATAGGGAACCTCGCATATTTTAGAGAATTCATTGGCCTAACAATATTTACAAAATACTTGTAATTTGGTGCATTCTCTTATATATGTGAGGCTCCCAATGGGAGACTTGAATACATAAGAGAATGCACTGGCACAGGATCTTTAATGCTGCACCAGCGCAGCTCCGTCATGAAAGGGTTAATAATAGCCAAGCCTTGAAATAGCGTGTCTGTCATTTGCAGAATGAGGTCCCCAGAGGGTGAATTTAGTGATGCTACCCCGCATAGCGGGCTAGCATCACCAAATTCACCCTCTGGGAACCTCATTCTGCTGAGGTGTAAGCAGAATGAGGTCCCCAGAGGGTGAATTTGGTGATGCTAGCCTGCTATGCGGGGTAGCATCACTAAATTCACCCTCTGGGGACCTATTTCAAGGCTTGATAATAGCCTAATTGTTTGTTGGTTTGTAGCCATATGAACCGTTTGTTGATTTTTTTCAGAATCTTGTTGAATCATGGTTTAAAATTTGGTAAGAATATTTTATCGTCGGTCGATGGATAGATTGATCATGTGTCTATTTGATGTTAATTGGTGCGATGATGATTAAATGTTTATTGGTGCGATTCTGTTTGAATGTCTATAACGTTGGAATGCTGTGTGCCGTCTGGCTGTTTGTTGTTTTGAACAAATGTTTGTGTGTTTGTGACCGTTTTATTTGTAAATATGATAGCCTGAGTTTAGTGCGCCCATCATTTGCAGAATGAGCTCCCCAGAGGGTGAATTTAGTGATGCTATCCCGCATAGCGGGCTAACATCACCAAATTCACCCTCTGAGGACCTCATTCTGAATGACCTGATCTGCTATGGGAGACATAGACTCAGATTGATGTTCCCAAATGATAAATATTGTGATGTACACCCATTGGGAACCTCGAATGTGCAATGTGTCGTCTGCCAATTTGAGGATATAGAAAAACTAAACTCAAAAAGAAATAGAATCTATGTGAAGAAGTTTCTATAGAAATTTGAAGAAAAAGAAACTTTCCAGATAAGATGAGGGCTAAACAGAATGAGGTCCCCAGAGGGTGAATTTAGTGATGCTAGCCCGCTATGCAGGATAGCGTCACTAAATTTACCCTCTGGGGACCTCATTGTGCAAATGACAGGCACACTAAACTCAGACTTGGTCAGTAATGCAAGACATCCATCTCAAACCTCAATGAAAAAGATTAATGTTTAACCCACAGGGAGCCCCACACAGATGGAAGCATGCACTAGAGAGTGTCGTCTGCTCCAGTCTATCTGGGGCTCTCTATGGGTTATACACACTAAACTCAGGCTTGGATAGAAGTGCGTTTTATGAAGTACTCGTATCGTTTCTTATGAAGAATTGATACATCTTATCGCAGGTGCACATGGAAACGCTGTATGTGTGGTGTTTACGGAAATCAATCAAAATGCCTAGCATCCTTAATGGAGTTGTTAATTTAGAATTCAATTCATCCGACACTATATTCTCTGTACCGGAAAATATCATCCAATAGTATGCACATATTGACTGCCTTGGGGCTGAAATAGCAAGAACTAATTTCTCAAGGTGGTGTCAAGCAATCAGGCTTGCTGTTCAAAAGACAATGTGAAAGTGTAAATAGGTCTATCCAACAATAACATTTTGTTTGAGTAAAACCTAACTTACGATTATATTACGGGCACATTTACACCCGTCTTCTAAAATGCGAGAGCAAATAAGTGCTCTTGTTGTGTTTTCCTCATGGAAAGGACTGGATTTTAGTAGTTCTGTTATTGGATATTTCCCCACGGTCAGCACAAATATTTTAGTAGTTCTGCCATTGGATGATATTTCCCCACGATCAGCACAAATATGTTAGTAGTTCTGCCATTGGATGATATTGCCCCACGGTCAGCAAAGAGATCTATATAATCTGTCAATGCTTTGAGGTGTGACGTTAAGTATTCATATCAAAACATCACAAATATTGACATAAAGCTAATTATTTAAAGCCTATTGAACCAATTGAGGTTGGAAGCTTTTAACATTTTAAAATTAACATAAATCACAATCCGAGCACGAGAAAATAGGCAGACTTTGTTTTTACGATGATTATTTTTAGTCGCGGCCGTATTGGATTCATTCAGCCCCATTCTGTGGTTTCAGATCACTGAGTCGCGGCCGTATTGGATTCATTCAGCCCCATTCTGTGGTTTCAGAGATTCATCCAGCCTCAGTTCCGTGGTTTCAGTTCTACAGGTCAAAGTTCTGGAGTAGCATTTCCATATATGGAGCTTTTGAATATTCATGACTTCAATATATGGAAATGCTAATCCAGAACTTTGATCTGTAGCACTAAACCACATAACCAGGCCTGGTGGATCCAATATGGCCGCAATTTAGTGACAGGGTGTATATGATTTCTATGAATATAATAATAGACTGTCTATTTTATCATTCTCTCTGTTTGAGGTTTGTGTACGCCTGTACAAAAAGGCTTTAAAGGTGTAGGTTCTGTTCCTTCATATATCACAAAGATTCCCATTTTAACCCTTTCATGACTGGAGCTTCCTGAAATTTTGCGAAAACCCTGTGCCAATGCATTCTCTTATTATATGCGGGTCTCCCATAGGGAGCCTCACATATATAAGAGAATACATTGTCCTAACAATATTTACCTTGACCATGTAAGCCAGGGCATTCTCTTATATGTGAGGCTCACTATGGGAGACTAGCATATATAAGAGAATGCACTAGCACAGGATCTTTAATGCTGCACCAGCGCAGCTCCCATTGTGAAAGGGTTTAGGCATACAAAGCAAGGCTGTCAATGTCTGCTGGCTACAAAATTATTTTGGCCAATTGCTTACTTTGAAATTTGGGTTTTCTTGTTTCTAAATGGATAATCCTGTCTCATCCAACCAATACAATGTTAGTTAACCCCTTAACCCTTTACCCAACAGAAGGGCCCTGTGCCAATGCATTCTCTTATATATGCGAGTCGACCATAGGTCGCCTCGCATATATAAGAGAATGCATTGGCTTAACACATTAAAAATTATAAAATTGTTAAAGAATGTAAGAAAAAATGGTAAAAAGTGTTAAAAAGATTTTTTTTAGGCCAATGCATTCTCTTATATATGCGAGGCGACCTATGGTCGACTCGCATATATAAGAAAATGCATTGGCACAGGGCATAACTGTAACTATCACAATATGGTCAAGGAGCCGGTTCCAATGATATCCATATTTGTATGGTTCTATTGAGACAGAATGAAGATATTTTAGACTGCTGAAGCTTTATTTGGCCGGTTTCGGCCGGTTTGTTGGGTAAAGGGTTAATGACTGGAGCAGCGCTGGTGCAGCATTAAAGATCATGTGCCAGTTCATTCTCTTGTATGTGTGTGTCTCCCATAGGGAGCCTCACATATATAAGAGAACGCAATGGCTTACAAGGTAAATATTGTCAGGCCAATGTATTCTATTATATATGCGAGGCTCACATATATAAGAGAATGCATTGACACAGGGTTTTCGCAAAATTTCAGGATGCTCCAGCACAGCTCCCGTCATTAAAGGGTTAAGATAGATGAATTAGAATGAACTGTGGCGGTAATTAGAACGCACTGTGGCGGTATGTAGAATGCACTGTGGCGGTATGTGGTAAGCATCTGAGGTTGCTGATTGGTTGATTTAGTGTGACTGTAATGATGCGTGACTGACTCGTTCCAGGTGAATGACTGTGCACGGACAATTCCTATGTGGTTCTGATTGCACATAAATTTATTGTCATCTACAATAAAAATAATTTGTAAATATTAAATTATCAATTGTTCTTTCCTCCTTTATTCCATGGGTACCCCTCATGTCAACCAATGAGAACGCTGCTTGTATTATGTCAACCAATGAGAACGCTGCTTGTATTATGTCAACCAATGAGAACGCTGCTTGTATTATGTCAACCAATGAGAATGTCCCTTGTATTATGTCAACCAATGAGAACGCTGCTTGTATTATGTCAACCAATGAGAACGCTGCTTGTATTATGTAAACCAATGAGAATATCCCTTGTATTATGTCAACCAATGACGCCCCTCATATATTCGAGATTTTAACAGAATTTTAGTTGCATGCTAGAAATTGTGAGAAGATCTGTTACATTGAGGAACAAGAGTATCGTTACAATATTATCACGGCCATTTAACATAACCCTAGATTTGTTCATGTATTTAATATTAATTTGCCATGTTTGGGCTTCAGCCATAGCACAACTTTAGGTCTACCACACTTATGCCTATTTTCTAACTGATTTATGACCTTTTTATGTTTACCCATACTATAGTATGGTAAACATAGTGTCGTTGTCCGGATTGACCACTCGTCGTTAGTCCGTCCGTCTGTCCGTCTGTCTGTCTGTCTGTCTGTCTGTAGACACTTTACGCATGGTGCGATAACTCGAACATTTTATATCTGATCGGAACCAAATTTTTTATATGAATTTCTCAGCACCAAATACAGATCGAGTTCGAATATGGGTTCGATTCGAGTTTTTTTTTACGGAGTTATGGCCCTTTTTCGACTTAGAATTCATGCATGCTACCATAACTCAAAAAAAAATTATCTGATCAGAATCAAATTTGGTATGCAAATTTCTCGGACCAAAATACAGATCGAGTTCAAATATGGGATTGATCCGATATTTTTTAAAGGAGTTGTGGCCCTTTGATATAGAATTTCTGCATATTTTGATAAATCAACCATTTTCAACTGATAAGAACCAAATTTGGTATGCGAGTTTATCAACTCAAAATACAGAATGAGTTTGAATATGGGTCAGATCCTGTTTTTTATACCAGAATTATGGCCCCTTTTAACTAAGAATTGAACAGATTTGAGATTTGCTTACAATATATAACTGTAGCAGCTAAGAGAGACTAGAGATAATCTCTATTATTGATACCTGGTAATGAAATCTGATACTCACTGCTGCACTTTAATAGCTATCTGTTGATTATTGCATTTCCATAGTGTGTGGACAGTGACTTCTCAGGATTTATCAACTCCAACATAGCTCTCTGGTCTTGCGTGGATTTTGGGATTAATATTAACCCATTCCATAGACACATGATATCTGATAGGCAGATATTAAATTATATCTTTCACTTTGAGCCAGGTTCAGTAAGGATTTCTAAAAACATTAGAGGAAATGTCTTATTTTGAAATTCCCTTTATTGCGTTTGGGGTGCAGGATAATAATTATGTTGCTTGTATTCTTGAGACTGACTTATTGTGTGGGCTTCTAAATCCATATACATGTACATGCATTTAAGACTATTTTGATCAGTTAATTAGTGTGATTAAGATCAACCACTTGCTATCTCATTTAATAACTCAAATATTTGTTATTGATTATATTATATTTCAAGTCATAGTTTATGATAACACTCCCCTAACCTGTACAGAGAGGGTCATTTGGTTTAATTGCTTTAAAATATTAACAAAATTAACCCACCCATTCCATAGACATACAGTATGCTATCCAATGTAATAAATCTAGTATCTTCAATCTCATATCCCTGGTGACCTCTAGTTATCTCATAATTATGCATTAAAGTATGTTACATCCAATCATTATCAATCATATTTTATGAAATTTTTAAAATAGTTTATCTTTAACTGTTATGTATGGTTCTTCTGCCTGACTATGGAAGGTGCCCAATAAGTCTTATGCCACTTGTGAACTTAAAGGTACTCAATCCGATTTGATGGTCCCCATATCATCAGATTCCAACAACAGTTTTTTTGAAATTCCGCTTCTGTTATCAGAATCAATTAATTGCCCAAAAATAATGCTAACCACAGTCCACTATAGTATAAAATTGCCCAAAATCTGTTGTTTATCAACATTTTGTACAATGAAATTTTGCTACTTTGTCATATATCTGACACAAAAAAAACACTTGATTTTAGAGTTATCCATCTTCATCAACTTTCATACTGCCACTAAATATTCCAGGTGGTTAAAGATAATAGATTTAAAAAATTGATATCTGCTTACTCTGAGCTTTGAGGAATGGGTTCCTCGATTTGAATAAAATATTTTTTACCCCCGAAGCCAAATAAAAAGTAACTGAGGGGGGTGCTTAATCGGATCGAGTAGCTTTAATAGTAAGGTGTGAATTGTTGAAAAGGTTGCAGTAAGGATTTATGAAAATAGCTAATCGTTATCGCCAAGGTATGGGTTAAACATCTGCCGATCGTGATCGGCCTCTCGTTACTTCATAAAAATCTATTTCGGCATGCGTTGCAACAATCACAATAGGTAGCAACCTGAAAATATGTCACATGACTGCGATTTAGGAAAATTCCTGTTTTCACCCTTATTGAGCTTATTTTTTTTTTAAATTTCAATATATTTGACCCAAAATTGTAAAAATACAGGTTCTTGTATTTCACTGGAAATTCAGGAAAAGTAGCAGCATGAAAGATACTTCGAAAATAAGTCACAAAAAACAGGTTGGCCATTTACTTTACTCACAAAAAACATAGGTTGGCCATTTACTTTACTCACAAAATCCTCAATTGCATGACATTTCTGGAATCAGAAAAACGGAGTAATTTTGGCAGATTTCGACTTTGAAGCAACAGATCTGGCTTAATTGACAGAGATCAAGTCACCAAAATAAATCAGTAAGTTTATAGGTAATTAAAGCACCAACCAAATAAGCCTATTTACAGACCCTGGTATAATAAACCTGATCAAATACTCAAAGCTGTCAAAAATACTTCCAAATATAGCATTTTTCATGGCTGATGACCTCTAGGTGTGACTAAATAGTGTAACGACACCTAGCCCAATGTTGGTATCCAGGTTAGTCCACTCATTCTGGGAGCAATCAACAATGAGGCCGAAACTTATCTCGGTCCAAAGGTTTACATCAGTTTTGACACATTGGTCTGATAACTCAAACATTTTGCTATCCGATCGGAACCAAATATTGAGTTTCTCAGAATGAATTCCATTCTCAATTTAACACAACAAAAAACATATATTAAAAAATATATGTATAAATAGGGCCACAATAAAAATATTGTTAGATTTTTATTCTCGCCCACCCAAATTTTTAAGGCCCGACCCGAATTTTTTTTAATATTGCCGCCAAGTATTCATCACGACCCACAAGTATAGCCGAGATTACATTGCGTTGCTTTGTTCAACGAAGTTGGACATGAAACTATGTACGTCATAATATCCCTTCGGTTCAGACTTTCCATTCAAGGGGGGTAATTCTTTATGTGCTGTTAACTGTCAACATGTAAACACACGCACATGGTCTCGAATCATTATTCAGTACTTTAAATAGGTCCCTTTATAGCTTGTAGTATTAATGATGTCGCTGCGATAGTATTTTGGTCTGTCCGGCTTGTCCAGTGTGCAGTTCACACTTTTTAGCTCACCTGAGACGAAGTTTCCGGTGGAGCTATAGTCATCACTCCTCGTCCGTCCATCCGTCTGTCTGCATATCCGTCCGTCAACAATTCTTTAAACATCTCCTCTGGAACCATCAGACTGAATGGGTTCATATTTGGTGTGGATGTTCCCTAGGTGACTCTCATTCAGATTTGTTATTAATGAGGTTATCAGGTCAATTAGTTGAGAAAGCAGGGCCACAACTCTTATTCCTTCATAGTAATTCTTAGAACGACTTCTTTTCCAGAACTATAAGGCCGAATGGGTTCATATTTGGTGTGGATGTTCCCTAGGTGACTCGCATTCAGATTTGTTCAAATGAGGTCACCAGGTTGATTAGTTGAAAAACCAGGGCCATAACTATTCCTTCATAGTAATTCTTAGAATGACTTCTTCTCAAGATACATTGGGCTGATTTAGCTTATATTTGGTACGGAGGGACCTTGTGTGACTGGGGTTCAGATTTGTTCAAATTAGGTCACTGGGTCAAATAGTTGCGAAGCCAGGGCCATAACTCTTTCCCTCCATAGTAATTCTTTTAAACATCTTCTCAAATACCATCAGGTCAAATGGGTTTATATTTGGTATGAAGGATCCTTGGGTGACTGGGGTTCAGATTTGTTCAAATGAGGACACTGGGTCAAATGTGGGCGGGGCCAGGGACATAACTCCAAAAAATATTAAATTTTTTTTTTTATTTAACTACATGGTCAATTACCCGGTACGGTATATATATATATATTACAGGGTTCGTACGCAAATGAAAAGTCCTTGAATTTCTACCCCTTCCTTGAAAAGTGCTTAAATTCAGTTTGTTCCTTGAAAAGTACTTGATTTCTCACTACCACCCTTGATAAGTACTTGAATTTGGCCCATTTACGATCTTATTAATGAAATTAGGTGCACAAATGCTTCCCGAAGTCATCGTAAATGACAACGCAATCAGAACGCTAAAAAATTCTCAGTGAGATATCCTCACCTCTATTATTAACTCAAGCGGGAAATTCCAGGAATCACCTGACGTCATCGCTTTAAAATAAG
The DNA here is from genome assembly GCA_032622095.1 of Siphonodentalium dalli. Classification (NCBI taxonomy): domain Eukaryota; kingdom Metazoa; phylum Mollusca; class Scaphopoda; order Gadilida; family Siphonodentaliidae; genus Siphonodentalium; species Siphonodentalium dalli. The sequence goes on along the minus strand of CP136068.1, from coordinate 188,345,316 downwards.
ATTTATGTGTAGTACGTCATCGCTCTTGCGTCTTGTGCCAACCACCTGCGCGTGTGTTTTCTCCGGAGTCAGTTCTTTGTTTATTCAGGAGGAAATTGTTTACAAATAGTTAAGAGTTTGAAAAGTTATCAATCATCCCTGCTGGGTAAAGAAAGACTTATGCGTGGCTTTCGTCGGTAAAAGATAATAAAAGTAAAGCTCATTGCAATGTTTGTCGGAAGGAATTTGACATCGGCGGAATGGGAGAGAGTGCAGTTAAATCACATTCGAAAAGTGATAAGCACAACAAACTTTCAAAAATGGGCAACTCGCTTTATTTATTCCTTAAGAAGGACAATGAAAAGAGCACAAAGCATGTTCCTGCACTGGACTTAGTGCCTTGTGTGACAACTGAAGAAACAATGGGGAAAAATTCAACTGATGCAAGTGTTCAAAAATTTGTGTCCGGAAATCGCGTTTTGGAGTCAGAAATTCTGCGGACTGTACACTGCATCACAACACATCTATCATATTCTGCATATATAAACATTAGTTTAAAAATTCTGTTCTTCAAAGACATGCTTCAACATTAGACATTAACATTTGTTATAAAACTGTGTGCATCAGAGAGGTATTTCAATATGAGAGGAGGCTTGTTGTGAACCTTTGGTAAGTGTATATGAACAAGTTAGAAGTCCTTGAAAATCAAGTATGTGGTCCTTGAAAAGTGATTAAATAGTCCTTGAATTTGATTTTGAAAAATGTGTGGGAACCCTGTATTAGTGCCCCCTGGCCCTTTACTCAAGTTCACTGCTTCTGCCACCTTGGTCCCAAAAATAATATTTACTAAAATTCTTGACAGAATCATTAATAAGAAGCATTTACTTTGGCTCTAACTGTATGCGGGGTATGCCTACACATGTCAAGTGAAATCTGACATTTTTATAAACATTCCCTGGAGATCTGTTAGAGGTCATTAATTCCCAATTACAACAAAAATCTATCATATGTATTGTTCAAATCTTTCATAAGGACATTTAACACATCCACCACTTCACTAGAACATAATTGGCAAACTTGAAAAGTGTTCTTTGAAAGAACCACCATGTCTATTTAGCTCAGATCAGTAGTGAACAGTTGGTAATTTCGAGGTAGATATTCACCGATCTACATACATGAAACCTCTCCTGTTTAGATCTACTTCTTTTAAAGTGATTATGAAAACTTCTGACTGTTGTGGTCTCCAGAGTCCCAGTCTTTGCAGTCTGGTGAGCGACCCCACAGTCTTTGACTGTCTTGTCTATGTATAATGATGACTCCCTTCCAATGGCTTCCGTGAATCTCGATAAAAAATGCATTCAACATGCATGGTTATTGGTTTATTACGAATAGAATAGTGTGGCATGCATACAGTGACGGTTTGGTATGTCTGCACAGTGGAAGATACATAAGAGTTTCCTACAGATTTGTATCATTTATTCGTGGGAGGGAACTGGACAACATGAAGTGCTCAAATCGGCGACACAATTATGCCGTACTAATTTTGTAAAACGCTATACGAACACAGTGTAGGACAACAAGTACAGTTAGTGACATTGTTGAACATTAATATCACATCTATAAAACGTGGTTAGATACACATAATTGTTAGCGTAATGCGTAAGCTCCATGTAGCATTGAACACTTCATACCAACCAATATGTTAGCCCTCAGTTCACCTTATAAATACTGTAAAAAATGAAATATAATATGCGCCCACCCGCCCCACTTTTGAAAAAAAAAGTGGATGAAAATCTAGCAATTTATTTATTGTGGCCTAAAATATATTTTTTTTTAAATAATAAAAAAAAAAAAACAATTTAGTTTGAACTCCTTGCTCAGTTTAATATTTTTTTTTTTTAAGTTGACAAAATTTGAAAAACTAACACCATTATAACTTCCGCTCTGTAGGAAGGCTCTTGAACATTTTCGTCTATGTAATGAGGTTTATATCATTCTTATTGATAACATCCAGGAAGAATTATCAGCGGTGCTGTGCTGATCAACCCTTCCTTAACCCTTTACCCAACAAACCGGCCAAATAAAGCTTCAACAGCCTAAAATATCTTCGGTCTGTCTCAATAGAACCATACAAATATGGATATCATTGGAATCGGCTCCTTGACCACATTGTGATAGTTACAGTTAGCCCAGTGCCAATGCATTCTCTTATATATGCGAGTCGACCATAGGTCGCCTCGCATATATAATAGAATGTATTGGCCTAACAAAATTCTTTTTTAACACTTTTTACCATTTTTTCTTACATTCTTTAACAATTTTATAATTTTTAATGTGTTAAGCCAATGCATTCTCTTATATATGCGAGGCGACCTATGGTCGACTCGCATATATAAGAGAATGCATTGGCACAGGGCCCTTCTGTTGGGTAAAGGGTTAAATGTGTTGCTCCCTTTGGGGAGCATGACATCCATTGACATGGTTTAACCCTTTCATACGAGTCTCTCTATTTGACCCATAAGTTGACCCATATTTGACCCATCTGCTGATCATGATTGGCCTCTCATTTGCAAAATGGATGTTCACCATTTTTAGCTCAACTTTACTTTGTAAAGTTTGAGCTATTGCCATGGCTTTGTCGTCCGTCGTCCGTGTGTGCGTGTGTACGTGTGTACGTAAGGCGTCAACAATGCAGTCTACAGGTCGTACCTTTGGTCGGATCATTATGAAATTTGTCATAGCTGTTGACATCAACATTTAGACCAGAATGATTAATTTTGGGGTCATTCGGACGAAAAACATGACCGCCAGCGGCCATCTTGGATTTCAAAATTCAATCCATTAGCACGGGCTACAGGGCGTACTGTTTGTCTGATCGTCATGAAATTTGTCATGGATGTTAATATTGACATGTCGATGGGAACGAGTCATTTTGGGGTCATTCGGCCAAAAAACATGGCCGCCAGCAGCCATCTTGGATTTTACTCTTTGTATGACTAAATTCTTTAGCACGGGCTACAGGTCGTACCTTTAGTCTGATCATCATCAAATTTGTCATGGATGTTAATATTGACATGTAGATGGGAACGAGTAATTTTGGGGTCATTCGGCCAAAAAACATGGCCGCCAGCAGCCATCTTGGATTTTACTCTTTGTATGACTAAATCCTTTAGCACGGGCTACAGGTCGTACTTTTAGTCTGATCATCATAAAATTTGTCAAGAATGTTAATAATGACATGTAGATGGGAACGAGTCATTTTGGGGTCAATCGGCCAAAAAACATGGCCGCCAGCAGCCATCTTGGATTTTACTCTTTGTATGACTAAATCCTTTAGCACGGGCTACAGGCCGTACCTTTAGTCTGATCATCATAAAATTTGTCATGGCTGTTGAAATTGGAATGTAGATGGGAACGAGTAATTTTGGGGTCATTCGGCCAATAAACATGGCCGCCAGTGGCCATCTTGGATTTCAAAATTTAATCCATTAGCACGGGCCACAGGTCGTACTGTTCGTCTGATCATCATAAAATTTGTCATGGATGTTAACAATGACATGTAGATGGGAACGAGTAATTTTGGGGTCATTCGGCCAAAAAACATGGTCGCCAGCAGCCATCTTGGATTTTACTCTTTGTATGACTAAATCCTTTAGCACGGGCTACAGGTTGTACCTTTAGTCTGATCATCATAAAATTTGTCGTGAATGTTAATAATGATATGTAGATGGGAACGAGTCATTTTGGGGTCATTCGGCAGAAAAACATGGCCGCCAGCAGCCATCTTTGATTTTACTCTTTGTATGACTAAATCCTTTAGCACGGGCTACAGGTCGTACCTTTAGTCTGATCATCATAAAATTTGTCATGGCTGTTGAAATTGGAATGTAAATGGGAACGAGTAATTTTGGGGTCATTCGGCAGAAAAACATGGCCGCCAGCAGCCATCTTTGATTTTACTCTTTGTATGACTAAATCCTTTATCACGGGCTACAGGTCGTACATTTAGTCTGATCATCATAAAATTTGTGTCATGGCTGTTGAAATTGGAATGTAAATGGGAACGAGTCATTTTGGGGTCATTCGGACAAAAAACATGGCCGCCAGTGGCCATCTTGGATTTCAAAATTTAATCCATTAGCATGGGCCACAGGTCGTACTGTTCGTCTGATCATCATGAAATTTGTCATGGTTGTTAATATTGGATTTTACTCTTTGTATGACTAAATTCTTTAGCATGGGCTACAGGTCGTACCTTTAGTCTGATCGTCATAAAATTTGTCATAGATGTTAATAATGACATGTAGATGGGAACGAGTCATTTTGGTGTCATTCGGCCAAAAAACATGGCCGCCAGCAGCCATCTTGGATTTTACTCTTTGTATGACTAAATCCTTTAGCATAGGCTACAGGTCGTACCTTTAGTCTGATCGTCATAAAATTTGTCATGGATGTTAACGATGACATGTAGATGGGATACAATCATTTTGGGGTCATTCGGCCGAAAACATGGCCGCCAGCAGCCATCTTGGATTTTACTTTTCTCTTCATGTCTATAAACTAGTATTAGACATTCAACTTTCCACATTCCTAATCGCTCCATTGACTGTAATACATTAAATTATTCCCTTTCCAAGTTGAGCTACAGTGTCATTGACACTTTCATTCAGCACACACCTAACATTCTGTTAAGATTCTTGAAGCAGTGTTAAACTCAATTAAATTGTCATTCAAGCCTTTTACTAGTTCAGATCATGTATTTTTGTGGAGTTATGAGTTTCCACTCAATTTGTATACTTGCTGAGAACTCTCTTCCCAATTTTTCCCTTCTAAAACTTATGATTAAAGTCATCTTTTTTGACATACTCAGACTGAAGTTTCCAAATGGTGAATATTGTGATGTACACCCATTGGGAACCTCAATTATGCAATGTGTTGTCTGCCAATTTGGGGATATAGAGAAACTAAACTAAAAAAGAAATAGAATCTATGTGAAGAAGTTTCTATATAAATTTGATAATAAGAAACTTTCCAAAGATGAGGCGTAAGCAGAATGAGGTCCCCAGAGGGTGAATTTAGAGATGCAAGCCCGCTATATGGGATAGCGTCACTAAATTCACCCTCTTGGGACCTCATTCTGCAAATGACAGGCACATAATTCTCAGGCCTGAATTCATCTCATCGTTAAAGGCCCACTTAATTTTTTAGTCGCCGATTATTTTTTGTATAGTGCCTTGATATACGGTTTTAATAACAATCTTAAGGCCATAAAATATGATTAAAATACTATAATTCATCACCGTTTGGAATGTCTATATCTCAGAGGTGCCCATTGATTAATAGAAAACAGCTGAAATCATAAAATCATTTTCCCCTGTAATTTGCTCCCAGAATGCAACAGAATTCAAACAAAAGTTTATTTTGAACTCTATATCTAAATATATAGAGTTAATCCCCTTCCTTTGAAAATAATAAACTTTGTGTAGAAACTGCAGCACAGAACAGATGTCGGTTTCTCAACAAAACATGTTCACAGTTTATTACACCGAATACAATGTTTTGGAGCTTCCTCTTTCAAATGGTATATAATTTGGCATATATTTTATATAATGTGATCTGGGGGGTTCGAAAATTAAGTGGACCTTTAATATTTGATAGGTCATTCACATCCCATCTAATATGATGGAGAAACACCCTCAGGGATGAGCATATATGTGACCCGCCATATCACATCCAGTCGTAAGTCGGGATTTTTTTACCCTGTGCCAATGGATTCTCTTATATAAGAGAATGCATTGGCCTAACAATTTTTTACAATTTTAGTAATTTTTTCTTGTATTCTTTAACAATTTTATAATTTCACCCATACAGAGCCCCAGACAAACATGAGCAGACGACACTCTTCTGTCTGGGGCTCCCTGCAGGGAAATGGATGTTTTTTATTTTATGTCCTAAAAATTGTAAGAAACATTTATTTAAAACAAAATGTTAAAAATTGTTAGGCCAATGCATACTCTTATATATGCGAGGCGACCTATGGTCGACTCGCATATATAAGAGAATGCATTGGCACAGGGTAAAAAAAGTGATACACAACAATGCAGTTTCAGTAGTGACCAGGTTTGTACGCTGACAAACTTTTCCAGAAGCAAATGTTTCTCCATATTATGTCTCAGTTGTTTGAGGACAGCTTTTTCTAACAACTTCGAGACGAATTGAAGGTTTGACATGGGCCTATAGTTCTTTAGCAAGTCGGCATCAAGAGAATTATTTTTAATCAGGGGAATCACAACGGCCTCGTTAAAACAGTCAGGAACAACACCTTCGGACAAGGACCGTGACCAATTTATGAGCTTTGTGATTGGTTCCAATATAAAATCGATATGTTCCACCAGTAAAGAAGTAGGAATGGGATCCAAAACACATGTTTTTGAAACGGATGATAAAATAAGTTCCTTGACCTCATCACATGTAAGCTGGCAGAACGAACTAAGACTGTCACCAACGAACGGTTTGAACTCTGCTGCAGTGTTTGATACATCTAGCTGGTAACGTGGGTTTGCCATTTTGTCACGGAAATATTCACCAAAAGTATCCGGTAATTCACTTTCTTTAACATAAGTTGGAAGAATTGGTACTTTTTTCTTACCACTTAGTTCGTTGGTTATGGAATAGATGACTTTTGTTGATTTGATACATCCCATCTAGAGGGCACCCCCCTTGATATCATGTATGAAATTTGTTGACTATCAGGTGATGACTGTGGCCTGTATGATGTGCCAAAGGATTTAGTCTAGCAAAGAGGAAAATCAAAGATGGCTGCCATGTTTTTCATTGACAATTGTTCAAATTCAGTAGCTCCCCTCTGGAGGTGATCCTAAACATCCCGTAAATTTTCAAAACATTCCTCCAACAAATGTGGGCTGCAGATTGGATTTAAATTAAAAATTCAAGATGGCTGCTGGCACCATGGTTTTAAACACCCCGCAACGTGGGGAGATATATTGGAATAAGCTTGTCCGTCCGTGGACGCAGTGTTGTCCGAGCTTTTATTCCTACATTTTTTTTAAACTTGGCACAGATGTTTAGTACAATGGGAACCTGTGCACCTGCGATTATTCTGCGCTCGGCGTGTATAATGTTTCGATGTTTCTTCATTACAGTGGGCGCATGGGCATTTTATTTATAGAATGGGAATTTTTGGACTGATTAAAAGTCGAGCTGCGACCCGGAGGCCGAGTCCGGTAAAAGGTGTAGTTGGGAATTTCAATTGTTATTCGGATGCCAAGAAGTGCAAGGCGATTAATTCTATGAGTTGGTCATTTGTGAAACCAATATATTTTATATTCTATAGGTCTGTTGACATTTTTTGTGGAGTTACCCCCTTTTTAGACAGAGGAAATTTTCAATACAGGTGTATACCTTTGTCCAAGCTTTTATTCCTTCATTTTTTGCTCAACTTTACTTTGTCCATGTGTGCGTGTGTACGTAAGGCGTCAACAATGCAGGCTACAGGTCGTACCTTTGGTCGGATCATTATGAAATTTGTCATAGCTGTTGACATCAACATTTAGACCAGAATGATTAATTTTGGGGTCATTTGGAAAAAAAACATGGCCGCCAGCAGCCATCTTTGATTTCAAAATTCAATCCATTAGCACGGGCTACAGGCCGTACTGTTTGTCTGATCATCATGAAATATGTCATGGATGTTAATATTGACATGTAGATGGGAACGAGTAATTTTGGGGTCATTCGGCCCAAAAACATGGCCGCCAGCAGCCATCTTGGATTTTACTCTTTGTATGACTAAATTCTTTAGCACGGGCTACAGGTCGTACTTTTAGTCTGATCACCATAAAATTTGTCAAGAATGTTAATAATGACATGTAGATGGGAACGAGTCATTTTGGGGTCATTCAGCCAAAAAACATGGCCGCCAGCAGCCATCTTGGATTTTACTCTTTATATGACTAAATCCTTCAGCACGGGCTACAGGTCATACCTTTAGTCTGATCATCATAAAATTTGTCCTGAATGTTAATAATGACATGTAGATGGGAACGAGTCATTTTGGGGTCATTCGGACAAAAAACATGGCCGCCAGCGGCCATCTTGGATTTCAAAATTTAATCCATTAGCACGGGCCATAGGTCGTACTGTTTATCTGATCATCATGAAATTTGTCATGGATGATAATATTGACATGTAGATGGGAACGAGTAATTTTGGGGTCATTCGGCCAAAGAACATGGCCGCCATCAGCCATCTTGGATTTTACTCTTTGTATGACTAAATTCTTTAGCACGGGCTGTAGGTCGTACCTTTAGTCCGATCATCATAAAATTTGTCAGGGATGTTAACAATGACATGTAGATGGGAACGATTAATTTTGGGGTCATTCGGCTAAAAAACATGGCCACCAGCAGCCATCTTGGATTTTACTCTTTGTATGACTAAATCCTTTAGCACGGGCTACATGTCGTACCTTTAGACTGATCATCATAAAATTAAAAAATTTGTCATGAATGTTAATAATGACATGTAGATGGGAACGAGTCATTTTGGGGTCATTCGGCCAAAAAACATGGCCACCAGCAGCCATCTTTGATTTTACTCTTTGTATGACTAAATCATTTAGCACGGGCTACAGGTCGTACCTTTAGTCTGATCATCATAAAATTTGTCATCGGCTGTTGAAATTGGAATGTAGATGGGAACGAGTCATTTTGGGGTTATTCGGACAAAAAACATGGCCGCCAGTGGCCATCTTGGATTTCAAAATTTAATCCATTAGCAAAGGCCACAGGTCGTACTGTTCGTCTGATCATCATGCAATTTGTCATGGATGTTAATATTGACATGTAGATGGGAACGAGTAATTTTGGGGTCATTCGGCCAAACAACATGGCCGCCAGCAGCCATCTTGGATTTTACTTTTTGTATGACTAAATTCTTTAGCACGGGCTACAGCTCGTACCTTTAGTATGATCATCATAAAATTTGTCATGGATGTTAAAAATGACATGCAGATGGGAACGAGTAATCTTGGGGTCATTCGGCCAAAAAACATGGTCGCCAGCAGCCATCTTGGATTTTACTCTTTGTATGACTAAATCCTTTAGCACGGGCTACAGGTTGTATCTTTAGTCTGATCATCATAAAATTTGTCATGAATGTTAATAATGACATGTAGATGGGAACGAGTCATTTTGGGGTCATTCAGCCAAAAAACATGGCCGCCAGCAGCCATCTTGGATTTTACTCTTTGTATGACTAAATCCTTTAGCACGGGCTACAGGTCGTACCTTTAGTCTGATCATCATAAAATTTGTCATGGCTGTTGAAATTGGAATGTAAATGGGAACGAGTCATTTTGGGGTCATTCGGACAAAAAACATGGCCACCAGCGGCCATCTTGGATTTCAAAATTTAATCCATTAGCATGGGCCACAGGTCGTACTGTTCGTCTGATCATCATGAAATTTGTCATGGATGCTAATATTGACATGTAGATGGGAACGAGTAATTTTGGGGTCATTTGGCCAAAAGACATGGCCGCCAGCAGCCATCTTGGATTTTACTCTTTGTATGACAAAATTCTTTAGCATGGGCTACAGGTCGTATCTTTAGTCTGATCGTCATAAAATTTGTCATGGTTGTTAACGATGACATGTAGATGGGAACGACTCATTTTGGGGTCATTCGGCCGAAAACATGGCCGCCAGCAGCCATCTTGGATTTTACTTTTCTCTTCATGTATAGTATTAGACATTCAACTTTCCACATTCCTAATCGCTCCATTGACTGTAATACATTAAATTATTCCCTTTCCAAGTAGAGCTACAGTGTCATTGACACTTTCATTTTAAAAACTTGGCAGATATTTAGTACCATGGGATGGGAATCTGTGCACCTGCGATTATGAGGTTTATCTAACATTTTATTGTGGAGTTATCCCTTTTCTTTGACTTAGAAAATTTTCAATATGTGGGGTATACCTTAGTCCCCACCTGGGACAGGCCCATCTCTGGTTTAACAAATTTTGGGGAAACAATTACGGCTTCCATCTAGAGGCCACACCAAAGATCCATATGAAACTTGGTGACGATAAGATGAGGGATGTGGCCTGCAGGGTGTGTCAAAGGATATTGTCAGGCAAAGAAAAATCCAATTTCACACTATAAAGTTCCATTACTCAAATAGGGCCGTAACTGGAAAAAATTCAATGGACAAAACCTGCTGTTTGTAAATACTCTCCCCCCCCCCCCCCCCCATGTTAATTCAACATACTGAGGATCATTAAAATCTGATGACCAACCAAAAGAGCTTCAATGTTGTTATGGGCGGACAGAGCCAATTCTTCTCGGTTCACTTTGGGACATCCGTTCTCGAGCGCACGGTTTAGCCGTGGCTGGGGCTTTTTAACGTAAATAGCTGTATTCGAGTGCTACAACACTAACCTATTTTTGGCATCGTATTGCTCTTCTTTAACGGAATTTCAATCAAAATATGTACTATATTTACATGTGGAGCCCGGGCAATGGCGGGCATTCACGTAAATCCCAGAATGTGATTTAAATCATATGCCATGTCTGCGATTAATCTGTCTTCAAAATGATATATCACTTACCGTGATAAAAAAGGGTATAACGATGATACGATCATTTAACCCTTTACCCAACAGAACGGCCCGGTGCCAATGCATTCTCTTATATATGCGAGTCGACCATAGGTCGCCTCGCATATATAAGAGAATGCATTGGCTTAACACATTAAAAATTATAAAATTGTTAAAGAATGTAAGAAAAAACGGTAAAAAGTGTTAAAAAAGATTTTTTTAGGCCAATGCATTCTCTTATATATGCGAGGCGACCTATGGTCGACTCGCATATATAAGAGAATGCATTGGCACAGGGCATAACTGTAACTATCACAATGTGGTCAAGGAGCCGGTTCCAATGATATCCATATGTGTATGGTTCTATTGAGACAGACCGAAGATATTTTAGGCTGTTGAAGCTTTATTTGGCCGGTTTTGGCCGGTTTGTTGGGTAAAGGGTTAATGTATTGTTTACAAATGCATTTTCTGATAGTACGACAAATCAAAATTCTCTGGAAAACAAGGCTTTATTTACTTATAAATCTTCTGATATTCGCATGTTTGATATCATCATGCTTGGGAAAGGCTGCCCTCTATGTTCATATATGCAAACTTCCATTTTACCTAATCCAAAGATATACAAGCAATGTAATTACACCACCCACGATTCTGGGTGTAAAGTCCATTATAGAAGGATAGCAAATGATGCAAAATATGACATCATGACGTAGTGTTGAGACTAGGATAACATCTTGAGAGTGGAATAACACAATCTGTTTTCTGGGAGTGGGAATACAATTTTAATATATTTTGATATAACATTTGATGAACATATAATAAAAACTCAAACAACGTGTGCTAGCTGTCATGTTTTTATTTTTCAATACATCAGCCCACAGCTGACCATAAATAAAATTAAAATCGTTCATAAAAATCAATGTCACATGGACTATTTACAGTAATGGCTACACAAATGTAAGAACAAGATATTACCCAGTTATCACACAAGATATCATATGTGTCAAATTTGAGCGAATATCTATTTCAGTGAATGTCTAATACTTATCACGATTTAGGATGTACATGTCTGTTATACGACAGATTACTCCACACCCGATGCAGTCAATGGAATCATAGCCATAACCGCTTTTTCATCAGACTTAAATTATAATTATGGCAGTTTCTAGTATAGTATCAATGGAGTCCACAATCATGGAATGAACTTACCCAATACAATGGTGTGGAATAAATACAGAACAAAACTAGCGTAATAATCTCAAATCTTTTATTGAACTCATTGCAGATGTCGCATAATTACATATCACTCAAGCTCAGCTCTCGTGAAATATTTCCTTACGCTGTCCGCAACTCATTCGATAAATCATTCTTGACTAATACGCGTGGGAGATCTGTTCTCTCTATAAAATGAATTATCGCATTCTTCATGGCACAATTCTAATGTCTACTTATATCATTTATATGACCGTAAGCTTTTGGAGCAACATATCTATTAATATTCAATGGACCAGTACTATTTAAAATGTACACCAAGAACAATTATCAGAGGTTCTAGGCGTAAACAAAATGTACAAAATTCTTCAATAGATGGATCATATATTAAGGATTTATCTGTTAATTTCCGATAGCGCAAATCCAGTTGCACGGAAGATATGATGTATGAGAGAATCTTCAAATGTCCATGTTGGTTACATGAATATCACAAAGAAGTAACTGATAACACATTGTTTGTAATTTCCTAACAGTAAGTTCATTATTTTGTCGAATCCTCCAGGTAAGCAATAAGATCTGCACGCTCTTTCGGTTTCTTAATTCCGGCAAACACCATCTTTGTTCCGGGAATGTAAGCCTTCGGGTTTAATAAATATTCAAACAGTGTATCCTTCCCCCAGGTAATTCCTGAAATAAGTAAAGAAGAGAAACTCAGAATAATTAAAATGATTTATTACATGATGATGATCCTTGTATAAACCCATTGTATAAACCCATTGTATAAACCCATTGTATAAACCCATTGTATAAACCCATTGTATAAACCCATTGTATAAACCCATTGTATAAACCCATTGTATAAACCCATTGTATAAACCCATTGTATAAACCCATTGTATAAACCCATTGTATAAACCCATTGTATAAACCCATTGTATAAACCCATTGTATAAACCCATTGTATAAACCCATTGTATAAACCCATTGTATAAACCCATTGTATAAACCCATTGTATAAACCCATTCTATAAACCCATTCTATAAACCCATTGTATAAACCCATTGTATAAACCCATTGTATAAACCCATTGTATAAACCCATTGTATAAACCCATTCTATAAACCCATTGTATAAACCCATTGTATAAACCCATTGTATAAACCCATTGTATAAACCCATTGTATAAACCCATTGTATAAACCCATTGTATAAACCCATTGTATAAACCCATTGTATAAACCCATTGTATAAACCCATTGTATAAACCCATTGTATAAACCCATTGTATAAACCCATTCTATAAACCCATTGTATAAACCCATTGTATAAACCCATTGTATAAACCCATTGTATAAACCCATTGTATAAACCCATTGTATAAACCCATTGTATAAACCCATTGTATAAACCCATTGTATAAACCCATTGTATAAACCCATTGTATAAACCCATTGTATAAACCCATTGTATAAACCCATTGTATAAACCCATTGTATAAACCCATTGTATAAACCCATTGTATAAACCCATTGTATAAACCCATTGTATAAACCCATTGTATAAACCCATTGTATAAACCCATTGTATAAACCCATTGTATAAACCCATTGTATAAACCCATTGTATAAACCCATTGTATAAACCCATTGTATAAACCCATTGTATAAACCCATTGTATAAACCCATTGTATAAACCCATTGTATAAACCCATTGTATAAACCCATTGTATAAACCCATTGTATAAACCCATTCTATAAACCCATTGTATAAACCCATTGTATAAACCCATTGTATAAACCCATTGTATAAACCCATTCTATAAACCCATTGTATAAACCCATTGTATAAACCCATTCTATAAACCCATTGTATAAACCCATTCTATAAACCCATTGTATAAACCCATTCTATAAACCCATTCTATAAACCCATTCTATAAACCCATTGTATAAACCCATTGTATAAACCCATTGTATAAACCCATTGTATAAACCCATTGTATAAACCCATTGTATAAACCCATTGTATAAACCCATTCTATAAACCCATTGTATAAACCCATTGTATAAACCCATTGTATAAACCCATTGTATAAACCCATTGTATAAACCCATTGTATAAACCCATTGTATAAACCCATTGTATAAACCCATTGTATAAACCCATTGTATAAACCCATTCTATAAACCCATTGTATAAACCCATTGTAAAAACCCATTGTATAAACCCATTGTATAAACCCATTGTATAAACCCATTGTATAAACCCATTGTATAAACCCATTGTATAAACCCATTGTATAAACCCATTGTATAAACCCATTGTATAAACCCATTCTATAAACCCATTGTATAAACCCATTGTATAAACCCATTGTATAAACCCATTCTATAAACCCATTCTATAAACCCATTGTATAAACCCATTGTATAAACCCATTGTATAAACCCATTCTATAAACCCATTGTATAAACCCATTGTATAAACCCATTCTATAAACCCATTGTATAAACCCATTGTATAAACCCATTGTATAAACCCATTGTATAAACCCATTGTATAAACCATTTGTATAAACCCATTGTATAAACCCATTGTATAAACCCATTCTATAAACCCATTGTATAAACCCATTGTATAAACCCATTGTATAAACCCATTGTATAAACCCATTCTATAAACCCATTCTATAAACCCATTGTATAAACCCATTCTATAAACCCATTCTATAAACCCATTGTATAAACCCATTGTATAAACCCATTGTATAAACCCATTCTATAAACCCGTTCTATAAACCCGTTGTATAAACCCATTGTATAAACCCATTGTATAAACCCATTGTATAAACCCATTGTATAAACCCATTGTATAAACCCATAGTATAAACCCATTGTATAAACCCATTGTATAAACCCATTGTATAAACCCATTGTATAAACCCATTGTATAAACCCATTCTATAAACCCATTCTATAAACCCATTCTATAAACCCATTGTATAAACCCATTCTATAAACCCATTCTATAAACCCATTGTATAAACCCATTGTATAAACCCATTCTATAAACCCATTCTATAAACCCATTCTATAAACCCATTGTATAAACCCATTCTATAAACCCATTCTATAAACCCATTGTATAAACCCATTGTATAAACCCATTGTATAAACCCATTGTATAAACCCATTGTATAAACACATTGTATAAACCCATTCTATAAACCCATTCTATAAACCCATTCTATAAACCCATTGTATAAACCCATTGTATAAACCCATTGTATAAACCCATTGTATAAACCCATTGTATAAACCCATTGTATAAACCCATTGTATAAACCCATTGTATAAACCCATTGTATAAACCCATTGTATAAACCCATTGTATAAACCCATTCTATAAACCCATTCTATAAACCCATTCTATAAACCCATTGTATAAACCCATTGTATAAACCCATTCTATAAACCCATTCTATAAACCCATTGTATAAACCCATTGTATAAACCCATTGTATAAACCCATTGTATAAACCCATTGTATAAACCCATTGTATAAACCCATTGTATAAACCCATTGTATAAACCCATTGTATAAACCCATTGTATAAACCCATTGTATAAACCCATTATATAAACCCATTGTATAAACCCATTGTATAAACCCATTGTATAAACCCATTGTATAAACCCATTGTATAAACCCATTGTATAAACCCATTGTATAAACCCATTGTATAAACCCATTGTATAAACCCATTGTATAAACCCATTGTATAAACCCATTGTATAAATCCATTGTATAAACCCATTGTATAAACCCATTGTATAAACCCATTGTATAAACCCATTGTATAAACCCATTGTATAAACCCATTCTATAAACCCATTCTATAAACCCATTGTATAAACCCATTGTATAAACCCATTGTATAAACCCATTCTATAAACCCATTCTATAAACCCATTGTATAAACCCATTGTATAAACCCATTCTATAAACCCATTGTATAAACCCATTGTATAAACCCATTGTATAAACCCATTGTATAAACCCATTCTATAAACCCATTGTATAAACCCATTGTATAAACCCATTGTATAAACCCATTGTATAAACCCATTGTATAAACCCATTGTATAAACCCATTGTATAAACCCATTCTATAAACCCATTGTATAAACCCATTCTATAAACCCATTCTATAAACCCATTCTATAAACCCATTGTATAAACCCATTGTATAAACCCATTCTATAAACCCATTGTATAAACCCATTGTATAAACCCATTGTATAAACCCATTGTATAAACCCATTGTATAAACCCATTGTATAAACCCATTGTATAAACCCATTGTATAAACCCATTCTATAAACCCATTCTATAAACCCATTGTATAAACCCATTGTATAAACCCATTGTATAAACCCATTGTATAAACCCATTCTATAAACCCATTGTATAAACCCATTCTATAAACCCATTCTATAAACCCATTCTATAAACCCATTGTATAAACCCATTCTATAAACCCATTGTATAAACCCATTGTATAAACCCATTCTATAAACCCATTCAATAAACCCATTGTATAAACCCATTGTATAAACCCATTGTATAAACCCATTGTATAAACCCATTGTATAAACCCATTGTATAAACCCATTGTATAAACCCATTCTATAAACCAATTCTATAAACCCATTCAATAAACCCATTGTATAAACCCATTGTATAAACCCATTGTATAAACCCATTGTATAAACCCATTGTATAAACCCATTCTATAAACCCATTCTATAAACCCATTCAATAAACCCATTGTATAAACCCATTGTATAAACCCATTGTATAAACCCATTCTATAAACCCATTGTATAAACCCATTGTATAAACCCATTCTATAAACCCATTCTATAAACCCATTCTATAAACCCATTCAATAAACCCATTGTATAAACCCATTGTATAAACCCATTGTATAAACCCATTGTATAAACCCATTCTATAAACCCATTGTATAAACCCATTGTATAAACCCATTCAATAAACCCATTGTATAAACCCATTGTATAAACCCATTGTATAAACCCATTGTATAAACCCATTGTATAAACCCATTGTATAAACCCATTGTATAAACCCATTGTATAAACCCATTGTATAAACCCATTCTATAAACCCATTGTATAAACCCATTGTATAAACCCATTGTATAAACCCATTCTATAAACCCATTGTATAAACCCATTGTATAAACCCATTGTATAAACCCATTGTATAAACCCATTCTATAAACCCATTCTATAAACCCATTGTATAAACCCATTCTATAAACCCATTCTATAAACCCATTCTATAAACCCATTCAATAAACCCATTCTATAAACCCATTCTATAAACCCATTCAATAAACCCATTCTATAAACCCATTCTATAAACCCATTCTATAAACCCATTGTATAAACCCATTGTATAAACCCATTCTATAAACCCATTCTATAAACCCATTGTATAAACCCATTGTATAAACCCATTCTATAAACCCATTCTATAAACCCATTGTATAAACCCATTGTATTTATAAACCCATTGTATAAACCCATTGTATAAACCCATTGTATTTATAAACCCATTGTATAAACCCATTGTATAAACCCATTGTATAAACCCATTGTATAAACCCATTGTATAAACCCATTGTATAAACCCATTGTATAAACCCATTCAATAAACCCATTGTATAAACCCATTGTATAAACCCATTGTATAAACCCATTGTATAAACCCATTGTATAAACCCATTGTATAAACCCATTCAATAAACCCATTCAATAAACCCATTGTATAAACCCATTGTATAAACCCATTGTATAAACCCATTGTATAAACCCATTGTATAAACCCATTGTATAAACCCATTCTATAAACCCATTCTATAAACCCATTGTATAAACCCATTGTATAAACCCATTCAATAAACCCATTGTATAAACCCATTGTATAAACCCATTGTATAAACCCATTGTATAAACCCATTGTATAAACCCATTGTATAAACCCATTGTATAAACCCATTGTATAAACCCATTCTATAAACCCATTGTATAAACCCATTGTATAAACCCATTCTATAAACCCATTGTATAAACCCATTCTATAAACCCATTGTATAAACCCATTGTATAAACCCATTCTATAAACCCATTGTATAAACCCATTGTATAAACCCATTCAATAAACCCATTCAATAAACCCATTGTATAAACCCATTGTATAAACCCATTGTATAAACCCATTCAATAAACCCATTGTATAAACCCATTGTATAAACCCATTGTATAAACCCATTGTATAAACCCATTCTATAAACCCATTGTATAAACCCATTGTATAAACCCATTGTATAAACCCATTCTATAAACCCATTGTATAAACCCATTGTATAAACCCATTGTATAAACCCATTGTATAAACCCATTGTATAAACCCATTCTATAAACCCATTGTATAAACCCATTCTATAAACCCATTGTATAAACCCATTGTATAAACCCATTCTATAAACCCATTGTATAAACCCATTCTATAAACCCATTGTATAAACCCATTGTATAAACCCATTGTATAAACCCATTGTATAAACCCATTCTATAAACCCATTGTATAAACCCATTGTATAAACCCATTCTATAAACCCATTGTATAAACCCATTCTATAAACCCATTGTATAAACCCATTGTATAAACCCATTCAATAAACCCATTGTATAAACCCATTGTATAAACCCATTGTATAAACCCATTGTATAAACCCATTCTATAAACCCATTCTATAAACCCATTCTATAAACCCATTCTATAAACCCATTGTATAAACCCATTGTATAAACCCATTGTATAAACCCATTCTATAAACCCATTCTATAAACCCATTCTATAAACCTTTCAATAAACCCATTGTATAAACCCATTCAATAAACCCATTGTATAAACCCATTGTATAAACCCATTCTATAAACCCATTCTATAAACCCATTGTATAAACCCATTGTATAAACCCATTGTATAAACCCATTGTATAAACCCATTCTATAAACCCATTGTATAAACCCATTCTATAAACCCATTCTATAAACCCATTCTATAAACCCATTGTATAAACCCATTCTATAAACCCATTGTATAAACCCATTGTATAAACCCATTCTATAAACCCATTCTATAAACCCATTGTATAAACCCATTCAATAAACCCATTCAATAAACCCATTGTATAAACCCATTGTATAAACCCATTGTATAAACCCATTGTATAAACCCATTGTATAAACCCATTGTATAAACCCATTGTATAAACCCATTGTATAAACCCATTGTATAAACCCATTGTATAAACCCATTGTATAAACCCATTGTATAAACCCATTGTATAAACCCATTCTATAAACCCATTCTATAAACCCATTCAATAAACCCATTGTATAAACCCATTGTATAAACCCATTGTATAAACCCATTGTATAAACCCATTGTATAAACCCATTGTATAAACCCATTCTATAAACCCATTCAATAAACCCATTGTATAAACCCATTGTATAAACCCATTGTATAAACCCATTGTATAAACCCATTCTATAAACCCATTGTATAAACCCATTGTATAAACCCATTGTATAAACCCATTGTATAAACCCATTCTATAAACCCATTCTATAAACCCATTGTATAAACCCATTCTATAAACCCATTCAATAAACCCATTGTATAAACCCATTGTATAAACCCATTGTATAAACCCATTCTATAAACCCATTCTATAAACCCATTGTATAAACCCATTGTATAAACCCATTGTATAAACCCATTCAATAAACCCATTGTATAAACCCATTGTATAAACCCATTGTATAAACCCATTGTATAAACCCATTGTATAAACCCATTGTATAAACCCATTGTATAAACCCATTGTATAAACCCATTGTATAAACCCATTGTATAAACCCATTGTATAAACCCATTGTATAAACCCATTCTATAAACCCATTGTATAAACCCATTGTATAAACCCATTCTATAAACCCATTGTATAAACCCATTGTATAAACCCATTGTATAAACCCATTCTATAAACCCATTCTATAAACCCATTCTATAAACCCATTGTATAAACCCATTCTATAAACCCATTCTATAAACCCATTCTATAAACCCATTCAATAAACCCATTGTATAAACCCATTGTATAAACCCATTGTATAAACCCATTGTATAAACCCATTGTATAAACCCATTCTATAAACCCATTCTATAAACCCATTGTATAAACCCATTGTATAAACCCATTCTATAAACCCATTGTATAAACCCATTCTATAAACCCATTCTATAAACCCATTCTATAAACCCATTGTATAAACCCATTCTATAAACCCATTGTATAAACCCATTGTATAAACCCATTCTATAAACCCATTCTATAAACCCATTGTATAAACCCATTCAATAAACCCATTGTATAAACCCATTGTATAAACCCATTGTATAAACCCATTGTATAAACCCATTGTATAAACCCATTGTATAAACCCATTCAATAAACCCATTGTATAAACCCATTGTATAAACCCATTGTATAAACCCATTGTATAAACCCATTGTATAAACCCATTCAATAAACCCATTGTATAAACCCATTGTATAAACCCATTGTATAAACCCATTGTATAAACCCATTCTATAAACCCATTCTATAAACCCATTCTATAAACCCATTCAATAAACCCATTGTATAAACCCAATGTATAAACCCATTGTATAAACCCATTGTATAAACCCATTCAATAAACCCATTGTATAAACCCATTGTATAAACCCATTGTATAAACCCATTGTATAAACCCATTGTATAAACCCATTGTATAAACCCATTGTATAAACCCATTGTATAAACCCATTGTATAAACCCATTGTATAAACCCATTGTATAAACCCATTCTATAAACCCATTCTATAAACCCATTCAATAAACCCATTGTATAAACCCATTGTATAAACCCATTGTATAAACCCATTGTATAAACCCATTCAATAAACCCATTGTATAAACCCATTGTATAAACCCATTGTATAAACCCATTGTATAAACCCATTCTATAAACCCATTCTATATAAAACCCATTCAATAAACCCATTCTATATAAAACCCATTCAATAAACCCATTCTATAAACCCATTGTATAAACCCATTCAATAAACCCATTGTATAAACCCATTCTATAAACCCATTGTATAAACCCATTCAATAAACCCATTGTATAAACCCATTCTATAAACCCATTGTATAAACCCATTCTATAAACCCATTCTATAAACCCATTCTATAAACCCATTCTATATAAAACCCATTCTATAAACCCATTCTATAAACCCATTGTATAAACCCATTGTATAAACCCATTGTATAAACCCATTCAATAAACCCATTGTATAAACCCATTGTATAAACCCATTGTATAAACCCATTCTATATACCCATTGTATAAACCCATTGTATAAACCCATTGTATAAACCCATTCAATAAACCCATTCTATAAACCCATTCTATAAACCCATTGTATAAACCCATTGTATAAACCCATTGTATAAACCCATTCAATAAACCCATTGTATAAACCCATTGTATAAACCCATTCAATAAACCCATTGTATAAACCCATTGTATAAACCCATTGTATAAACCCATTCTATAAACCCATTCTATAAACCCATTGTATAAACCCATTGTATAAACCCATTGTATAAACCCATTCAATAAACCCATTGTATAAACCCATTCAATAAACCCATTGTATAAACCCATTGTATAAACCCATTCTATAAACCCATTCTATAAACCCATTGTATAAACCCATTGTATAAACCCATTGTATAAACCCATTGTATAAACCCATTCTATAAACCCATTGTATAAACCCATTCTATAAACCCATTCTATAAACCCATTGTATAAACCCATTCTATAAACCCATTCTATAAACCCATTGTATAAACCCATTCTATAAACCCATTGTATAAACCCATTCTATAAACCCATTGTATAAACCCATTCTATAAACCCATTCTATAAACCCATTCTATAAACCCATTGTATAAACCCATTGTATAAACCCATTCAATAAACCCATTGTATAAACCCATTCTATAAACCCATTGTATAAACCCATTCTATAAACCCATTATATAAACCCATTGTATAAACCCATTGTATAAACCCATTGTATAAACCCATTGTATAAACCCATTCAATAAACCCATTCAATAAACCCATTCTATAAACCCATTCTATAAACCCATTGTATAAACCCATTGTATAAACCCATTGTATAAACCCATTGTATAAACCCATTGTATAAACCCATTGTATAAACCCATTGTATAAACCCATTGTATAAACCCATTGTATAAACCCATTCAATAAACCCATTGTATAAACCCATTGTATAAACCCATTCAATAAACCCATTCTATAAACCCATTCAATAAACCCATTGTATAAACCCATTCAATAAACCCATTGTATAAACCCATTCAATAAACCCATTCTATAAACCCATTCTATAAACACACTGTCCAATCGGCTCGCGGAATACCAGTGTGAACGGCGGAATACCAGTGTTGTACAGGAGAATACCAGTGTTTTTAAGCGATATGATGGTACCATAATTAGAACTGGACGGCTAAATAACATGACAAAAGACAATGGAAAGGTATGAGCGATCCATTTTACATTTACCCAGTGGAGAGGTCACCTGGTGATGTTCAGTTCGACTCTGGGCGATCTGGCCTTCGTTTAAAGCAGAAAAATAGCGTCTACAAACTCGTAGGGTGGAGGTAAAATTTTGCCCTAATCGGTATTCTAGTGCGTTTTGTTTGATTCCTGAGCATAACTTGCGGAATTTTTTATAATCACTGGCGTGTATTAGTTGGAAATACACGAAAATAAATCGAAACGAGGGGCGGTGATCACAGAAAATGGCACGGCGAACTACCAGTGCATGCCAACGAGGGCTACCAGTGCCAAATTTTCTTTATATGGTAAGTTATATCGGGTATATGTCGGGGGATGTTTTAGATTCGGTTTAAGCTATAGGAATGTCTCATCCCCTCATCAAATTTGGGCACAATCGATCTAGAATGGTACATGTGTGGGTCTCTTGATATGAAAGTTCGAAATTTTAAGTACGGCGATACTCAACATTGGTGGAACATAAAGTAACAATTTAGTTGACAAGAGTTTAAATTTCCCTTTATTCGGTATTGGCACTGAGTTAGTTCCATATCAATTGGATTCAAACAGTTAGTTTAAACTAATGTTTAACATTTGCAAATAAGTCTATCATTAAATAGGGAAGACGTTCTAATTCTAATGGAATGATATTTCTAATTATCCCAGCAAATGTTGCATATATGGGGTAGACTTGTTCCCAAAATTTAGAAAGTAATTGATATTATGGGGCATGCATATCTTTGCCTATATGTTGAGTTCTTCGTCGATTTTAAGGCGTTGCCGTATGTATATGCATGCATGGATCTGTGTGTGTCATTATTTGATGTATTGGATGTCTTAACTATAGATGAATGAGTTATATATATGTGTGTATATATGTATATATGGATGGACCTGCGAGTAGACGAATGTGCATTTATTTATATATATATATCTATTATATATTTTGGAAGATCTGTGTGTCTGTCTGTAATCGATGGACTCGAAAACGGCCGACCCGATTTCGATGAAACTTGGTATGTGGGGGTATTTTCGACCGGAGAGTGACGTGGGCCTATTAATTTGCCCGTGCGACGTGACCTTGACCTTGAAATCGGGTAATTTCAAGGTCAAACGCCCGAATATCACAGGATTTTGATGAAACTTGGTATGTGGGGGTACCTTCGGCCGGGGAGTGGCATAAACCTATTAATTTGCCCGTGCGACGTGACCTTGAAATCGGGTCATTTCAAGGTCAAACGCCCGAATATCACGGGGGACCTTGATCTTGAAATCGTGTCAATTCAAGGTCAAATCGCGAATTTTGATGGGATTTCGACGAAATTTGATACGTGGAGTTACTTTTGTCCACTGAGGGTTTTGGACGGGTCAAATCGTGACCCCGACCTGACCTTGACATTCAAAATGATCAATTCAAGGTCAAATCGGGTAAAACCGGATGGATTTCGACGGGCACGTTTGTCGGGTACTTTTGTCTGGGCAGTGTTTAGGACTGGTCAAATCGTGACCCCCACTTGACCTTGACCTTCAAAATGGACAATTCAAGGTCAAAGCCCGGACGAAGTCGGGTCACCTTCTAGTATATATATATCGATGGATGGACTGGTGTCAAATATATTAATTGTTGAATGCATGGATATGATGTTTCTGAGCTGGAGTGATGGGAGAATGAGTTGGATGGCTGTGCTGATGAATCAGTGAGTGATTGGCGAGTCGATGGTTGGCTGGATTATTTTTGGTTGATCGTTGCGTGGTGATTGGACGTATGTTGTGGATACGTGTACAAATAGATTGATATATTTTATGACTGAGTGTGCACTGTGCATATGGATAAATCTAGGGGTTTATTTTATGCATATATAATTTTCTCTTTATTTTTCTCTTTTCAGAAAAGGAAAGCGTGGCAATCAATGGGACAAGAGGAAAAGAATAAAATTTGAAGAAAAAAAACGTGACAGCGGAAACGGACACGATAGTGAAAATGCGGAGCCAGATGTGACTGGGCCAGTAACACCGGGGTCACAGTCAGGTGTGCTCAGCAAGCAACTTTCATGGGCGCCCTTTAAGAGAGCGATCTATAACCGCGGGATCATCCCAGCAAGGAGAGTGCTTTTTCAACAAGGAGGCACGATGGATATTCAATACCAGCTAAAGCAACAACCGCCTTAAAAGGAACTGGATACTTGAAAGACATAAAAACTTTTTTAGATCTGATTGCTAAAGGAAAATTCCCGATGGAGAACATTTCATTCCGTGTATTTATCGAGACAGTTCGGTTGTTTTCCCTAAATTCAACCACGCAAATGAGATAATCCGCGGAGACAACGGCATTCTGGAAAACAGGATACAGGCTTTTTGGAGAACAAATCAACTTGCTTATAAACAATATAAACATATAAACAAGGCAGCATAACTGATAGATGTCGCAACCAATCACCACGGATTATATTTAAAGCAATTAATTTATTCGCCACTCACCATTATAGATCAACTTTGTCGTTATTTTGGGAATGGTGAGGCATTTCGGGTGCCCGGTGCTCTGTATGAAGCGTTTATCGACATATACCCGATATAACTTACCATATAAAGAAAATTTGGAACTGGTAGCCCTCGTTGGCATGCACTGGTAGTTCGCCGTGCCATTTTCTGTGATCACCGTCCCTCGTTTCGATTTATTTTCGTGTATTTCAAACTAATACACGCCAGTGATTTCGATGTGCACGTTTTTCCAATATATTCCGCTGTCGGAATTTTATAAAAAATTCCGCAAGTTATGCCCAGGAATTAAACAAAACGCACTAGAATACCGATTAGGGGAAAATTTGATCTCCACCCTACGAGTTTGTAGACCCTATTTTTCTGCTTTAAACAAAGGCCAGATCGACAAGAGTCGAACTGAACATCACCAGGTGACCTCTCCACTGGGTAAATGTAAAATGGATCGCTCATACCTTTCCATTGTCTTTTGTCATGTTATTTAGCCGTCCAGTTCTAATTATGGTACCATCATATCGCTTAAAAACACTGGTATTCTAATGTACAACACTGGTATTCCGCCGTTCGCACTGGTATTCCGCGAGCCGATTGGACAGTGTGATAAACCCATTCAATAAACCCATTCTATAAACCCATTCAATAAACCCATTCTATAAACCCATTCTATAAACCCATTCTATATAAAACCCATTCTATAAACCCATTCTATAAATTGTGATATGAAACATTTGTTGCATAACAGGAAATAGTGCCAGGTGGTCCTTTGACTTCCGTATAATGAATGAAGAGTTTGAAATGTTATTTCATTAAATTGAAGCCATTAAATATGTCAAAGAGTCTTTATTTATCTAGGACTATTTATTTATGCGTGCAATACCATCTGTTGATTTAAGTATGTTTATCAAGGTTTTGGATCATGTAATAAATATAATCTACAACTCTTCCCCAGTTTATAGAGGAATTTACAAAACTCATCCAGTAAATTAGGTATGGACTTCGCCAAAGGCTCGGTCCAGACCTAATTTACTGGACTCGTTTTGTAAATTCCGCTATAAACTGGGTACGAGTTGTAGATCCTCTATATTTTTATCAGATATAATTTACTTACCTGGACAATAAATATATAAAAAGCCACTAAAAAGTCACCCGTATAAGATGGCTTTATTTGACTGGTGGCTTTTTTAGAAATGAAAAATTTGATTCTAGGGAACAATCATTGAATCAAACTTTGCTTCCAACTGTTTACTGTTTATGTTGTTAACATATTATTAGATACCAGAATAATAATTGGCAAAATCTAAGTCGAAAAAAGGGCAAAACTCGACCTGACAGGGCTTAAAATTTGACGACAATCAGAGCCGTGATTCTTAGATTGATTCTAATAAAAGCAGCTGATTTGCGGTAGAAATGCTATATTTAGATTCTAATAAAAGCAGCTGATTCGCTGTAGAAATGCTATATTTAGATTCTCGAAAACTTTTATGAATTTTAACCCTTTTATGACGGGAGCTGCATATATAAGAATACACTGGCTTATATTACAAGGTCAACGAAAATATTGTTAGGCCAATGTATTCTCTTATATGTGATCTAAGGATCTAAGAGAAATGGATATAAAGTCCCATAAGGAGCCTCGCATATATCAGATATTAACCCTTTACCCAACAAAACAGCCAAAAACGCCCAAATAAAGCTTCAACAGCCTAAAATATCTTCGGTCTGTCTCAATAACACCATACAAATATGGATATCATTGGAACCGGTTCATTGACCACATTGTGATGGTTACTAGAGCTGAAACGGTTGACCCATTCTTCTAACCGGTTAACCATCGGGGTTAACCGGATTTCAACCGGTTAACCGCTAAATTTCTAGCGGACTTCTCTCACACTAATTATGTCGACATTATGCCATGCTCCAGGGACAAACCTAGGTGAGAAGTAGTAGCTGAAATAAAGACCTTATTATTCACGGCATTTAACGATATTCAAAAACACGCATTAACTGTTCTTTTGCTGGCTCTCGTGATGGGGAATGAGCAAGTGAAATTTGTGAATGGCAGGGGAGATCGCTTATTTGCCGTGATCAGCATATGTTTGGGCATTTGTAAAACGAGTAAAATAGTATGGGTATTGGTAAAACGAGTAACAAAACTATATATTAAATATCTGTAATATATCATTATCATCATTGGTATATCCTCCAATGCATTATATATACAGACAAGAAAGTAATAACTACATGTAGAGAACAAAAAGGAAGGTCAGTTAGGTCAGACTCGCAGTCCTATTCAGTATTCGAGCTATTCGTCGGTATCATGATAGCGGACACTAGTGTTGGGAGGTTATATAATTTACGTTTCGGTTTCGGTTTTAGTATGCAATCACTTAACATATAGCAATTACTGCCAAATTGAGTGTTAATTAGTCCCACAGACACAACCAGTTACAGAGTAGCATGGAGCATCAATTTCCTTGATAAAAGGGAAGATTATTGAAGAAGTTTTGGGTTGCTTCAACTACGATGTCTGTTGGGTCACTCAATTGAATTGATCATATTAAATTACAACAGGGAGGAAGAACGGGAAGAGTGAAGACATTGTGCTGCTGATCTCAATCTTCAAACTTTGTCGACTTACATAGTTTTTATAAACCCCACTGTAAAACAGTTTTATATATAGTATGTCGTGGTGTGACTCCAATTTGAATCCATGTTGCTTCGTGCAGTATTAACTATTAAGTTACGAAAGCACGCATTGCCACACAACGCCACTTTTACGTTGTCATTTCCTTGTGTGCATTCAGACTTGATACATAGTGACTGCACACATGCTTTTGTCGGAAGAAAACTTCAAAGGGTCGGAATTGATTGAAGGTCGCCGACACTTCCAGACAGTTCGAGAATTGCTACTAAGTATCTGATACTACCGCGTGTACCAATTAATGCTTGCATTGCACTCTACTATCGGTGACACAGGATTTAGTATTAGTTTTGCATCATTTAACCTAATATTTTGAGGATTATTCACGTTCACATTCAACTGACAACGGGATGCGGTTACGTCCGGTTCATATTTTTCTAACTGGTTACGTCGCTAACCGGATGCTAACCGGTTAACCGTCTAACCGTTTCAGCTCTAATGGTTACAGTTATGCCCTGTGCCAATGCATTCTCTTATATATGCGAGTCGACCATAGGTCGCCTCGCATATATAAGAGAATGCATTGGCCTAAACAAATTCTTTTTTAACACTTTTTACCATTTTTTCTTACATTCTTTAACAATTTAAAAAAAAATTCTTACATTTTTTATAATATTTTTCTACATTCTTTGACAATTTTATCATTTTTAATATGTGTTAAGCCAATGCATTCTCTTATATATGCGAGGCGACCTATGGTCGACTCGCATATATAAGAGAATGCATTGGCACAGGGCCGTTCTGTTGGGTAAAGGGTTAATACATTGGCCTAACAATATTTACCTTGACCTTGTAAGTCAGTGCATTCTCTTATATATGCGAGACTCCCTATAGGAGACTCGCAGATATAAGAGAATGCACTGGCACATGATCTTTAATGCTGCACCAGTGCAGCTCCCATTATTAAAGAGATAATATCCTATATATGCGAGGCTCCTTATGGGAGACTCGAATATATAAGAGAATGCACTGGCACAGGATCTTTAATGCTGCACCAACGCAGCTCCTGTTATGAAAGGGTTAATATCTTGTATATGCGAGGCTC
The DNA here is from genome assembly GCA_032622095.1 of Siphonodentalium dalli. Lineage (NCBI taxonomy): Eukaryota > Metazoa > Mollusca > Scaphopoda > Gadilida > Siphonodentaliidae > Siphonodentalium > Siphonodentalium dalli. The sequence goes on along the minus strand of CP136068.1, from coordinate 188,316,455 downwards.
CTTATGGGAGACTCGCATATATATAAGATAATGCACTGGCACAGGATCTTTAATGCTGCACCAGCGCAGCTCCCGTGATGAAAGGGTTAAGTTTAATTGAGTAATGTTACTCACCCTTATTCTTATTTGCTGCGGTGTAAGTGAATCCTGCACCTTGTCCAGTTTTTCGTCCTATCACGCCGTTAAGATTTGGACCAGTTTTGTGTTTTCCACCTTTTTCAACTGTGTGGCACTGTGAGCATTTTTGGACAAAGATCTTCTTCCCCTTCGCAATATCACCGGCAGGTACATCACCCATTTCTACAATAATAAGGATAGATTCATAATTATTTTACAGATACATCACCCATTTCTAATATGATCGCACGTGACAAGTAGTGGAGCAACCACACAAATACATCAAACTGTCACAACAATTTCAATCTATACACGTAGTTTCCAACTGTTGCTGTGTCACGGCATGGGATTTCAAAATGTTGAATATTTTCACCAAAGTTGGAGGGGCGGATTCCGCGGAACACTATGTACAGTACAACCACCCTGCCACCACATCTCTCATTAAAGCAACTCATACACCTCCATGCCAAACTAAACCTAGCAATTTCCCACGTTTATCTATGACAAATATAAATGACTACATGAGCGCATTATCCCAAAATATCACTGGGCAAATCTTTCGCACGAACAGTTTCATGGGCTCTTGTCAATAGAAAACATCCCTCGTTTGAATCTAGTCTGCATTTTTTCTAGAAAATGGTCTTTAGAGACGTCTCTTATTGCATTTAAGTGTATACATTGTGGAAGGCAGCTGAATTAGCTCATGCCTGCAGGTCAAAAATTCAAACTGATAGTCAAAAGGACATTTGAAAACATAATGAAGAATACAATCTTATATATACACAGTTTACACACTAGGTCAAAAGAAGAATAAACAAAAAAGGAACAATGAAAACCAAACAAACAAACTACACGTTTGTAGGGAGGGATCCAGGATCCCATATTTATTGTGTGCATATTGTATATAAAAAGTTGTATATGTGTTATGCGTGTTACTCATTAATTTGTGTCGTTGTAATAAAGCTTTAATTTGCGTACTGGTGACTAAAAGACTTATCAAAGTCAAAATATACATTATATACGCTGTTTCCTAACTTCTAACAAAAGCGATTATACGCTGATAGAGCCTCTATTTATGTCCCGTGTTAGTACGGTCAATAAATCGTGTATGTGTATATATATATAAGGCCGTGGCTTAAGAGCAGTATATCGCTCTTTAGCTATATGGGCCTGACACGCTATATATCGTTCTTTAGTACCAAACGCTAAAGAGTGGTATACCACTCTTCATCTTTATGGGTCTGATACGCTTAAGAACGGTAGGCTATACCGCTCTTTAGCGGTTGGTACCAAGGAACGGTATGGGCCTACCGCTCTTCAACGCTGGCACTAAAGAACGGTATACTGCTATTCAGTGACAAACGTCAAAGAACGGGGCACAGGAGTGGTGTACATCGGTATATACCAATATTTAGCTATACATGGGTCCTGGCGCGATAAAGAACGGTCTTACATTATCATCCGTACTGCTCGATCTCCAGTGTCCGACTATAAAGAGCCGTATACCGCTCCTTAGCCCTCATCGCTAAAGAGCGGCATGCCGTTCTTGAGCCCTCAGTGCTAAAGTCACTTCGTATATATAATTGCGTCTATAGTCTAGTAATGTGAAATCAGTGTTTCCTGTAGAGAACAAATGTGTCTGGATTCTGGCCCACAAAGCCAAATGACGTAAATGACGTCATGGACCATGTCATGACGTCTTCGCTGGTTTTCGTTCAGCTAACCAACGAAATTGGTCAAAATGAAACTAATCTATAGGCCTAAATCACATAGGAATTGTTCAGAAAAACTGAAGTTGCGTGGTAATTTCATAACCATCCCGTTGGTCCACTTCCGATTCTGTTTCATGTATTGTAAAAATTAATGACGTCATTCACGCCTAAACTTGAAAAGCAACAACGTGCATGCGGCGCGTTGTGGTTGCTATAATAATGATATATTCATAATAATTCTACGTGTACATCACCAATTTCTACAATAATACGGATAGATTCATCATAATTTTACAGGTACATCAATAATTTCTACAATAATAAGGATAGATTCATCATTATTTAACAGGTACATCACCCATTTCTACAATAATAAGTATAGATTCATCATTATTTTACAAGTCAAGTGGCTTATTGAGATTTATTGTCATTTCAACCGATCGGCCATATAACGACTGACATATCTGACACAACCGATTTATAAATTTGATTAAAACATTATTTTTGGGACTTAATATAATAAAGATAGATTCATCATTATTTTACAAGTGGCTTTATTAATATTGAGATTTATTGTCATTTCAACCGATCGGACATATAACAACTGCCATATCTGACACAACCGATTTATAAATTTGATTAAAACATTATTTTTGGAACTCAGACTTTATGTCCAGTATTGGCAGTACATAACTGTGTAATAAAAATTTATGAATGTGGAGCTCGCAAAGATCGATATTAAACATGTTTACCATTGTAATCATATTCACAGTAATGTATGCTGATTGATGACTGAATGATGTAAATTGTAATATTATTAATTAATAATAGATATATATAAATAGCAACATGATAAAAGACAAGGACTGTAAGTACTAAGTGTAAACTAGAGGATTAGTGATTTTGACATACAAATTTTTATTTATAATTATTTGAGACAAAAATAGGAAATGGTATTTACATCAATACATGTAGTATGATGTACTAGGGTCTAGATGATAGATCTATTTAGACTATTATTAATATTATTTATTATCAATGAATGAATGATATCATTTTGACAAACTCCTGTGGTTTGTCTACCTGTTTCAATATCATATGTAGGCCATGGGCACTACTCATCAATTTACTATTTAGTTAATGTTATTCATAACGAAATATTAGTTCCAAGACATGTTTAAAGGGAACGTGACTCGTCGTGACTTACGTGACCTACAAATATTAATGAAATTGAAAATGTCACACGCTGGAAATTGGAATCCGGTTTGAAGAAATTTCATCATTCAACAAAATCGGGACCATTACAAAATCAATCATCTGGAAGGTCAATGGGCAAATGTAGATTGTATTTAGTTACACCGAATCTAGTGGTTAATTGTTCATGTTTAAGACAAATACTCACTTGAAATTGATTTCTGAATTTATAAAAGGTGAGAAACGTTGAAGGTCGATCGTGGTCGGCTTTATGACGTAGAAGGGAAACCTTTGGAAGATACCAAAAATAATGGAGGGGAGATCTTTTCTTTGTTGGAAATTATTAGCTGCTGTAAGGACTAATCCTGAGAAAATTACATGAATTAGAAATAAAGAATGAGATATCTCAAACCAAGAGACAGTTTATCAAAACACACTTTGAAAATCTATGGTAAAGTAAACGGATGAAATATGGTAAAATGTCTACGAAAAATGGACTATTCTACCGGAAATTGGTCTCCGCCGCGCGTGCGCATTTTACTGTACGTGGCATGTCTATCGGTCGATAACACTGAAAACTTACAGTCGAATTTATCTTTATCAATAAGACATTAAAGGTACTCAATCCGATAACAGCCTTATTAACAGGGTCCCCATATCATCAAGATACAACAACAAAATTTCTTCAAAATGGCTTTAGTTGTCAGAATTGATTAATTGCAACAAAATAATGCTAACCACTGTCAAGTGCTATGTATCAAATTTCCCAAAAACATGTTATTTATCAAAATATTATTCAACGAAATTTGGCCGTATTGCCACTTATTTTTAGAGTTATTCATCTTCATCCGAGATTCTGACCGAGACCAAACCTTTGTCGGCGTGTTTGTTATTTCAATACAAACAATTGAAATAACAAAAATCGATATCTGATCACTCTGAGCTTTGATGGGTGGGTTCCTCGACTCGAATCAAATCCCGCCTCCGAATCCAAAGAAACAGTAATTTAGGAGCGTTAAATCGGTTTGAGTAATGAGTACCTTTAAAGCGGCCCACTCGGAATGGTTAACAGCCCTCATAAATCATGAACCTCAATTACATATAAGCAATTTAGTTGATATGGTCAATACATATGTATGGGAGGCCCTTAATATTATATTGCGGTGACTCTACTGATAAAGTAACATCTATATTTTAAGTTGATAATAATCGCTCTTTATTTCTATTTATTAGTGCCTCTTTAAATCATTTGATGTCAACAGAACCTATCCCGTGACATTCTCCGCATATAAGTCATCTTATCAATGCGCCTATTCCACGACATTCCCCATGGTCAGGTGACCCATCTGTACAAATGTTCCTACATATTTTCTAAGCTGACAGTGAACGCTCTTTCTTGCTCACATTTGCCCCTTTAAGTCGTCTGAAGCCAACGACATATATCAAATGACACTTTACTTGTCAATTTATCCCGTGTTTCAATTATCACCGACCAGATTGCAACCATTTTGCATTTAAAATGTCCGAATTCGGGAAATAGAAGACTTTTGGTTCGAAACCAACAAATATTACACTAAAAACTGCAATCAAACTAACTGCGCAGAAATTACTGCGCAGAAAATAGTTTTACCTTTTTTTGGTCTGAAATTTTAACTGTTAAAGGTACTCAATCCGATCGGAGGGTCCCCATCTCAACAGATTCCAACAACAACAATCCGATCAGAGGGTCCTATATTACTATTTCTTTGGCTTTGGGGGTAAAAAATATTTGATTCGAGTCGAGGAATCCATCAAACAAAGCTCAGAGTTATTAGATATTGATTTTTGAAATTTGTTTTTTATTTTCTCGAGATGAGTACTAATAATATAACAATAACATGATTTTTGAGGGCGTTATGGTTTATTAACGGCCCGGCTGGAATGATTAACAGCCCAAGGGCCTATTAGCGGCCCGAGACGAAGTCGAGGGACGCTAATAGGCCCGAGGGCTGTTAATCATTCCAGAGGGCCGTTAATAAACCATAATGCCCGATGAAATCATGTTATTACTATTATTACCACAGTTTTGGACATTTGACCCATTTGAGGATTTAGTGGAATAATGAAGTAGATTAAGAGAGAAATATTTTCAAGAACATTTAAATTTGATACCATTTGACTTGTCAGCTGACAGTGACACGGACTGACGGAGTCTCTAAAATAGGACAGGGGAAAACCCAGCATTGGAGACGAGTAACAACCAATGAGAGGTTGACAGCTAAAATTATCAATGAATACTTGATACAATAATTCAATCATATAGCGTGAATTCCAATCATAAAACCACTATAGTGTCGAGGAAATCGGATACATCTTCCCATTATTTTCTTGAAATAAACACGCCACATCGGAAGTTGAAGGGACGTAACTCTCGCGATAATAAACGAGATCTATAGTTTCCGGGCTGCGGGCCGATATTGAACTAGGCTTCTCATTATCGGCCCGCGGCCCGCTGTTTTGGTAACAATACGCTATTTGGAACGCCCCGAAAAACATTATCAATGGCCTAGAGAACGCCCTATAAAGTGGTAATAATTGCCCTTAACTTCGTAATCTGCTCGAGATGTGTACACCAAAACATACAAGGATGGATAACTCTAAAATCAAGTGGTAATAATAACGCAATTTTGACTCTGTTCTGGGACAGAAAGAATAGAAATAACGAAACTTCAAATATCGATATCTGATCACCCTGAGCGTTGATTGGTAGGTTCCTCGACTCGAATCAATTATTGTTTACCCCCAAAGCCAAAGAAATAGTAATATAGGACCCTCTGAGTACTTTTAATAAAAAAAAAAATACCAAATTTGGTGACGAGAGTGAGCACCCCCCCCCCCCCCCTTTCCTCTCCCATCACGAGTGCCCTCCCTCTGTTCAAGGTCTCAATCGCCATAAACCCAAATAATCCGATGTCCCAATCATCTGTAAGTACCAATCATCTCTGGACACCACTATAACACCCCTACCAAATAAATACGCTGATCCGTTCGAGATCAGTGTTTATTTTTAGATATTGGGGAAATCCATAAAATTTTCCAAGTTTGGCAGGGAGTTTGGACTTTGATTGCACAGCGAAAGAATGCGAAATCGGCAACCTGCGTCCTATATTTTGACCTCTAATATCTATTGATATATCACGAATAGAGTAAAGGGTATGGGCGAAAAAATCCAGTGCACCCCGGATGTCAATATGGAACGAATGAGCAGAATTTTGAGTCACCTTAAATTCGTGCACCCAACTAAATTCGGCGCAAATACAAATATGAACAGAATTGTCAGTGCATTCAGTACGACCACTTCATCAAGAACATCGAAGCATAGAGAAAACCCAGAAGATGTTGTTGTTATTTCTGCATTAAGGACGCCTATCGGAAAAGCAAAGCGTGGTTCATTTAAAGTATATTTACACAATTTAAAATTTTACGATATATGCATTTCTGCCAAATTCACATTTATTATAATATTAATTTAATTGTGCAAATGAATTTTTCAAAATGCATATTTTGCGCTGAAGTGCAATTAATTTCACTAAGTGCAATTCAATTGCTCTAAAGCGCAATTAATTGTGCTGAAGTTCAATTGAATTGTACTGAAGCATAATCAAAATGCGCTGAATCGCAATTAAAAATTGAATTACGCTTCAGCGCAATTATTGACATATGTACGTAGGCTTAATGCGTAGCTCCCCCACCCGAGTAATATTGATATAACTTAACTGCCAGTCTGGCTAAGGAATAGCACATCAATAGTTTGGTTTTACAATCCGAATGGCTCCGCAGTGCAAACTAGTCATCTGACAGGAGTGTGCAATAGGAATAATAATTGCCCTTAATAATAATTTCGCTTTTATCAATTAACTTCTCTTACAATGAATTGCACTCAACAGCACAATTCAAAGTAAGGGACGTAAATCGTGTTTATTATTCATATCTGAGTATCTCACACCCAATTTTCCCAAATAATCGTGTGTTTGATCGCTAATCTTACTAGAAAGAAGAACTCCTGTATAGTTAATTATATTTATTGCCAAAATTGTGGGGAGCTTCGCTCCCCAATGAAATACAATTCCACAATTTATACTAACATTGACAATGCACAGTTATAATTAACAGTAGTGAATAAATTAGGTATATAATTGAAGGTTACACACATGTAATTGGAATGTATTAGTAGAACATATCAATTCAACTTACTGAGGTAGGTATATAGGAATGAGTAGCATACCGATAGGTAATATTACCAGCAATACCCTGACTTCTGAGTATGGTATTATAATATTAATCAATGAATTTTTTGGCAAATCTGCCTTTAAAATCTACCAACTTCGAGAAAAATGGAATATAAAAATTCTTGGAACTGGGGATGTGGGTGGGTGGGTGTGTCGAAATGCGAGCTAAGTCATGCTCAAAAAATTTCAAATGATATTAACAGGAAAAAAACGCGCGGGAATAACCTATTGTAACAATTGGCAAACTCTTGACCAATGGGAAGCGTCCTACTATGACTTACGCGATGCATGTCAAACCGTGATTGAACATTACAGTGTTCGGTAACCCAATCGAATTGTAGGTTTTACAAGGCCGAAGGTAATGGTTTCAAAATGTTGGAAAATACAAGTCATTCCTAAATTCCAGCAAGATTAATTATTTTGAGAATATAATTCCCAAAATAACCCAATTTGGTTTTTATAGAAAAAAAAAATCCAAAGAATGCGGAAGATCTTGTTGTAGACGAAGTCACATGATCACTGGTCAGTGTGGTCACATTACGCATAACAATATAGCATGATAAAAGCGTGCGCTTACATCGATATAAACATTGGCCGTGATTCGAATATTCAATTATGACACTTTTAGAAGGAGGGATAACATATATAAATATATACCTGTCAAAGTCATAGCAATTTCCTTTTAAAAAAGTAATCACATATATAAACGCTCTTTATTCGGACAATATTCACGAATACAGTTAACATGGAAGGCTCTTTATTGATGAAGGAAAGTGGGGACACATTTTAGAATAGTTGTCATCGTGAATATTTAATAATTACATCAATACATGTACACAAACTTTCGATAAACATGCTTAATATATACCCGTCAGTCATAGCAATTTCCGGTTTATTGAGCGCTCTTTATTCACACCATATTAGGAATACGCTTGACAGGGAATGTTCTTTATTGAGTCATGGTGATACTCACGACTGGGCACTCGGGCAAATATATATTCTTTACAGGAGTTGACATTTTTCTTGGGAGGGTATTCTTGTCGGTGGTCAGTTTGTTCAATATGGGTATGCACATTGTACTCAAACACCTTTTTTCGAAGTGGACTGAATAAATTCTGGACCATTTCGTCGGACAAATCACAAGTGAAGATAACTCACCGGGCGATGACAATTCACCACACAATTTTATTGACATGCCCCACAGTAATTCCATAACACTCACTCACTCATGTCGATTCCGCACTTTACACTGCCACTCAGATGACGTCATATAGGTAGGCACAACTAACTCCGATTCCGTGTTTTTAATTAGTCTACTCATTTGACGTCATATGAGGATTTGCGACGGAGATAGCTGACAACCGGTGGGGGTATTATTTATTTATTTCTCGGCTTATTTATTACGCGATTGTTATGGAACTTGGATCATTGTGATCATAATAGGGGTGGCTTTCCGATAGTGTTTTGTTGTATTCATCAGGATAGCAATCCTTTAAGCTAATTTGTGAGCAAATTTGCTGTGCTGACAATTATGGCATGTCTCATGGGTTTCAATGTTTATTGCAGTATCAACTCACAAAAGTCACAGAAAAGCATGCAATTTTGAGTTGGGATATTCACCTATAGTGAAGTACATTATTAAGGAACATATAATATCTAAGAAATATATTCCCCGCATTATTGTTTCGACTGAATAAGGTTCCTTGTCAAAACTTCAAAAAGTTTCCAGGTTTTGTACTGGTGGAATATGATCTCTACGGGCGTTAGACAGAGTAGAGATTCATAACATGATCTACTCACACCCCTGCCAGATGACTACGGTAGTTCGCTCTGTCGATCATTTTTGATTATAAGACCAAACTATTGGTATCCTATTCATTAGCCAGTTGGGTTATTTAAATATTACCCATTGCATGTGTCTATAATTGCACTTCAGCGCAATTAATTTTTAATGGAAGCGTAATGGGATTATCCTTTAGTATAATTATATTGCACAATTGATCAGCACCCAGCCTTCGAAATTAGCCACAGCAATAAGCAATGCCATATTTCGGTGAAAATAATGGTCAGACACAAGCTAATCATGACGGCCATTTTGGTATTGGGCTGATGATTGACTTTGAACCAGGCTTGTCAACCGGTACCAGTACCAGTACCGGTACCGGCGGTACTTGGCCGTTTCAACGGTACCGGCTCTGATACTCAGTACCGACGGTTCTCGGTACTCGCCAAAAACAGTAGATAGATCAGTATAGATCGATTAAAATTGAAGGAACTTTGCTCTTTTAAGTGTGCCGCAACTGCCGCTTGCATTATGGTATGCTACTATTATATGTGTCAACGGATCAAGCACGCGGCGACGGATGCCGAGTCTTGAAGCTGTTATCATTTTATTCAACAATGTATATATGTGTCATTGACTCAATGTGTTTTACATTATAACTTACATATGAGGATTGCAGCCTTGCAGGTACAGCTATGCTCTAATTAATCGACCCTCCTTAACGAGGTTGACATGCGGTATGACCGCGGTGTAATACCGCGGTCGGGCGGTGTAATACCGCCTGACCGCGGTGTAATACCGCCTGACTGCGGTGTAATACCGCCTGACCGCGGTGTAATAACGCGGTCAGCCGCGGTATTGAAAACGCGGGCAACCGCGTGGTCGCGGTTGAGTTTTTGGTGCCACTACCGCTGTGTAAGTTTAAACCACAGTAAAACCTAGCGTCCGTATCGCAACTGAGCATTGTAAATTATCTGACAATAGACTGACATATTGCGCATGGAAAATATTAATCTGAAATTGAAAATAAATCGGTTCTAATTTACCACGGTCCCGATTTCCTTAAGCGTGCCAAATAAAGAGCGTCTGTTTATTCGTGATATGGTATATGGATAAGGCGTGCGCGATTAAGAATTAAAATGGCTTTTCGGTTTGAGCAAGATAATTATGCGATCACCATGTGCACATTTCACCGACACAAAAATCATTTGGCTCAAGGAATTACGTGGGGACGTCAACCATTGAAGACGTCAGTACTCTAAAATAAATTTAGTTTGGCGCGAGGAATGAATGTAAGGCAGTTTCTTAATATATTGACGCAAATTATAGGCCAACCTGAACAAGACAGATCGAAATTCTTACCTTGAGTCTTCCAAAAGAAAAAGCAGATTTTTATCGGCAGATTATTCGAACGCGGTTGACACGGGGAATGACCGCGGTGTAAGGCGGTCGCGGAAAATACTACCGCGGTGTACGCTGGTAACGGTCTAGATTACCGCGGTGGACTTCCAACATGACCGCGGTCAGATACCGCGTGTCACCGCGCATTGCGGTGTATTACCGTATGACCGCGGTGTACTACCGCATGACCGCGGTGTACTACCGCATAGCCACGGTGTACTACCGTATGACCGCGGTGTACTACCGCATGGCCACGGTGTACTACCGCATGACCGCGGTGTAGTGGCGGTATGACCGCAGTCATGACCGGCCCATAACCTCGTTAAATGGGTCGATTAATTAGAGCATAGCTGTACATACTAGTAACATTTATTTCAGTTTAAATTATTGTCATTCACCATATATATATACCCATCTTTCCGATGTACGTATTTGAGCGCCTGAAGCCCTAAACTTAAAAGTTCTAACACCTATCAGGCTGCCTAAATTATGGCACATTTTAGGTGATTGTTGTAGGTGATAAATCCAACTATTTCAGACTATACTAATGCATGTATGTCACACATTGATGTGTGGCTGCTTTGGCATACGTGCATTAGGATAGTCTGACATGGTTGTATTTTGTCATCCACAACAATCACCAAAAACTGCACAAAGTGCCATACATTACCAGTAATTACCACATTAGAATATACTCTTTAAAATACAACACCAGTACTGTTACCGCGGTTCCAACGCAGTACGGTACCGGTACCGACTACCTTGGTACCGGCGGTACTTTGACAAGCCTGCTTTGAACAGATTTTTCCAGACTTGGATGGATAATATATATCATATTTATATTCATTCCTGCAGGATACCCATCCAGATGATCTGCTATCCAAGGTATTCACGGCTGTGATACAACAATCAAAAATAGATCCTGATCTTATTGGAGACATATGCGTAGGTTAGACTGTAAATTTTTATGATATTAGTTTTTATGTTTACCCATACCATAGTATGGTAAACATAGTGTCGTTGCCCGGATTGACCACTCGTCGTTGGTCCGTCTGTCTGTATGTCCGTCTGTCCGTCTGTCTGTCCGTAGACACTTTACGAGTAATGCGATAACTCAAACATTTTTTATCCGATCAAAACCAAATTTTGTATATGGGTTTCTCAGCCCAAAATACAGATCGAGTTCGAATTTGGGTTTGATCCGAACTTTTGTTACAGAGTTATGGCCCTTTTTCAACTTAGAATTCACGCATTCTGCCATAACTCAAACATTTTTTATCTGATTGGAACTAAATTTGGTATGTGAGTTTCACAGCCCAAAATACAGATTGAGTTCTAATATGGGTTTGATCCGATTAATTTTAAAGGAGTTATGACCCTTTTTCGAAGAAAAAAATTGAAAAAAAAAAATCGATTTAAATTTTTTTTTACTTTTAACTTTTATAATTATAATAAAATAAAAATGTCATTGACATTATCATTTGTTTTCATTTATATATTGATGATTATGATAAAAGTTGATAAAAAGATTTCCAATGTGTCCCTTTAATTTTTTTTAAATAATTAAAAAGTTTTTAAGTTACAAAAAATTGAAAAACTAACACCATTATAACTCTGTC